>JAEVFF010000728.1:0-128303 GCA_018901945.1 Pugionium dolabratum | reverse complement strand
TACTCGATCCTAACCAGGATCACATCAAGTGGTATCAGAGCACATTCCAAACCAGGTTGTATCTATCAAAACCCATTCGCACCCTTTCATCTTTTCTCAAGAACTTTTGGTGACCTTTCATCTTCCTTTTGCGATTTGTTTTGAATTTTCTGGGTTTCTTTCCTGTTAGAACTTGATCATTGAACTCTAAATAACTTGAAAAATCAATACAAAAATCGTTCAGGAACATTTTATTATATGATAGAATCAATCAACTCTCAATCGGCATCATTAGAGTTCTCGCAAGCACTAACTGAGCTTTATCTTGATTTTGTGAATTAATTGAATATTTTGGAGGTGCAACATGATAAAAAAATTGTTCTTAAAACTTAATAGATTTAGGAAATTCAAGTGAAAACATTTGAAAATGAATTAAAGGTTGTTAGATTCATCATTTACCAAACTTGATTTCATAGGTCTAGAGATCGTTTTGCTTGGGTTTATTTTTTTTGTCTATGTCTTTGTCTTTTGCGATTTGTTTGTCCTAGTTTGTGTTCTCCTTTGAGAATTTTACTTGTTTATTGGTCTGAATTTTTCAGGAACCATGGTGGGAACAGAAAGTGGAGAGGAATCCTCAAACTCCAACAAACAACTTTTTGATTCCTATAAAGGCCATGATGAATGAAAGTACGGCAACAATGAAGGATGAGATAGAAAGATTCATCAATTACCGACTGAGAAAACACCAACCACCTTCTGGTACTGAGCAGTATTACAATCACTCATTTAGGTCACACCAATCTAGGAGAAAAAGGCCACAAGAAGACCGGATACCTAGGAATAACCAACCTAACCCTTGCGACCCTTTAGCTGGCCTTAAGATCGAAATTCCCTCTTTCCATGGAACCAATGACCTCGAGGAATACATAGAATGGGAAAGAAGATAGTAATAGTATTTGATTGTAGGGAATACACCCAAGCGAGTAAGGTTAAGGTAGCCCCAACCGCGACTAAGGACTATGCTCTAAGTTGGTGGGATCAATTAATTACTTCTAAACTGATCATTAGTGCTCCTTGACTAAAGGCTTATAAATGAAGCTTAATGCATAACATCACACAATTTAGGATATATTGGAATACTTGAAGTCTTTGTGGTAGCTCTTTCAGTCTCAATTGTCGTCAAAATATAGAAAATTGAGCTAGTTTAACGTGGGCGTTGGATTCGTGTCATTCGGAACTCTTAATCAAAAGTTAGGGACGGTTTTTTGGATATATCAAGTTGATATACCAGTTAAAATGATCATTATAAACTGATCATTGGTGCTCCTTGAGTAAAGGCTTATAAAAGAAGCATAATGCATGACATCATGCAGGTTAGGATAGATTGGATTACTTGAAGGCTTTGTGGTAGCTCTTTCAGTCTCAAATATTGTCACTATATAGAAAATTGAGCTACTTTATCGTTGGCATTGGATTCGTGTCATTCTGAACTCTAAATCAAAAGTTACAGACTTTTAATGCGGATATGTCAAGTTGATCAGCAAGAACAAGTGATCATTTGAAACTGATCATTCTAAGCTGATCATTCTAAACTGATCATTAGTACTCCTTGAGTAAAGGTTATAAATGAAGATGCATGGCACCATGCAGTTTGATAGATTGGATTGCTTGAAGGCTTTGTGATAGCTCTTTCAGTCTCAAATGCTGTCACAATATAGAAAATTGAGTCACTTTAACACGGGCATTGGATTCGTGTCATTCTGAACTCTAAATCAAATGTAGGATGATTTAGTGAACACATGTCAAGTTAATCTGACAGTTAAAGTGATCATTCTAAACTACTCATTAGTGCTCCTTGAGTAAAGGCTTATAAAAGAAGCATAATGGATGGCATCCCACAATTTAGGATAGATTGGAATACTTGAAGGCTTTGTTGTAACTCTTTTAGTCTCAAATTTTTTACAATATATAAAATTTAGCTAGTTTAATGTGGGTGTTGGATTTGTATCATTCTGAACACTAAATCAAAAGTCATGGACGATTTAGTACATACATGTCAAGTTGATCGGCCAGTTAAAATGATCATTCTAAACTGATTATTGGTGGTCCTTGAGTAAACGCTTATAAATGAAGCATAATGCATGGCATCACACAGTTTGGGATACATTGGATTACATGAAGGCTTTGTCGTAGCTATTTCGTTCTTAAATTTTATCACAATATAGAAATCGAGCTAGCTTAACGTGGATGTTGGATTTATGTCATTCTGAACTGTAAATCAAAAGCTACAGACAATTTAGTGTAGAAATGTCATGTTTATCAGCTAGTTAAATTGATAATTCCAAACAGGTCTTTCCAAACTGATCAATGTTGCTCTTTGATCAAAGGTTTACAAATGAAGAATAATGAATGGCATCACGTAGTTTGGGATTGATTGGGTTACTTGGAGGCTCTACCGTAGGTATTTCAGTCTTAAATTTTTTCACAATGTAGAATATTGAGCTAGATTAACGTGGGCGATGGATTCGTGTCGCTCTGAAGTCTAAATCAAAAGTTTCTGACCATTTAGTGTGGACATGTCAAGTTGATCAGCTAGTTAAAATGATCATTCTAAACTGATCATTAATCTTATAGTGTCGGAAATGCCGTCGGAAATGTTAATGTTTTCTTGTAGTGTCATGTCATTTTGAGCTCTAAATCAAATGTAAGAGACGATTAAGTGCAGACATGTCAAGTTTCTCAGCTAGTTAAAATTATCATTCAACACTGATCATTGGTGCTCATTGAGTAAAGGCTTATAAATAAAGGATAATGCATGGCATCACGCAGTTTGGTATACATTGGATTAGTTGGAGGCTTTATCGTAGCTCTTTTTGTGTTAAATGTTGTCACAATATTGAAAATTGAGCTTGATTAATGTGTGCATTGGATTCAAATCATTTTGAACTCAAAATCAAATGTTAAAGATGATTTAGTGCGGACATGTCAAGTTGATCGGCCAGTTAAAATGATAATTCTAAACTGACCATTGGTGCTATTTGAGTAAAGGCTTATAAATAAAGCATAATGCATGGTACATGCAGTTTGGGATACATTGGATTACTTGGAGGCTTTGTCGTAGCTCTTTCAGTCTCAAATATTGTCACAGTATTCAAAATTGAGATAGATTAATGTGGGTGTTGGAGTCATATCAGTTTGAGCTCAAAATCAAATGTTAAAGACGATTTAGTGAGGACATGTCAAGTTGATCGGCCAGTTAAAACGATCATTCTAAACTGATCATTGGTGCTCCTTGAGTAAAGGGTTATAAATGAAGCCAAATGCATGGCATCACGCAGTTTGGGATACATTGGATTACTTGGAGACTTTGTGGTTGCTTTTTCAGTCTCAAATGTTGTCACAATACTGAAAATTGAGCTACAATAATTTGGCCATTGGATTCATGTCATTTTGAGATCTGAATCAAATTTAAAGACGATTAAGTGCGGACATGTCAAGTTGATTTGCTAGTTAAAACAATCATTCTAAACTGATAATTGGTGGTCATTGATTAAAGGTTTACAAATGAAACATAATGCATGGCATCATGCAGTTTGGGATGGATAGGATTACTTGGAGGATTTTTAGTAGCTAACTCGATCTTAAATTTAATCACAATATAGAATATTGAGCTACCTTAACGTGAGCGTTGGATTCATGTCATTCTGAACTCTGAAACAAAAATGACAGATGATTTAGTGTTGACATGTCAAGTTTATCTTCTAGTTAAATTGAGCATTCTAAACTGATCATTGGCGCTCATTGATTAACGCATAAATGAAGCATAATACATGGCATCACGTAATTTGGGATAGATTGGATTACTTGGAGGCTTTGTCATAGCTGTTTTGGTCTTAAATTTTGTCACAATTGTAGTATATTGAGCTAGCTCAACGTGGGCATTGGATTCGTGTTATTATGAACTTTAAATCAAAATTTACGGATGATTTAGTGCAGACATGTCAAGATTCTCGACTAGTTAAATTGATCATTCTAAACTGATCATTGGTGCTCATTGAGCAAAGGTTTACAAATGAACCATAAAACATGGCATCACCCAGTTTGGGATACATTAGATTATTGGGAAGATTTGTCGTAGCAAATTTGGCTTAAATTTTGTCTCAATATAGAATATTGAGCTAGCATAACGTGGGCGTTAGATTTGTGTCATTCTAAACTCTAAATATAAAGGTATGGCCGATTTAGTGCGTACTTTTCAAGTTTAATACTAGTTAAATTGATCATTCTAAACTGATCATTGGTGCTAATTGAGCAAAGGTTTACAAATGAAGCATAATAGATGGCCTCCTGCTGTTTTGGATACATTGGATTACTTGGAGGCTTTGTCGTAGCTCTTTTAGTTTCAAATGTTGTCACAGTATTCAAAATTGAGCTAGATTAATGTGGGCGTTGGATTCATGTCATTTTCACCTCTAAATCAAATGTTA
This sequence comes from Pugionium dolabratum, assembly GCA_018901945.1. Lineage (NCBI taxonomy): Eukaryota > Viridiplantae > Streptophyta > Magnoliopsida > Brassicales > Brassicaceae > Pugionium > Pugionium dolabratum. The sequence goes on along the minus strand of JAEVFF010000728.1, from coordinate 123,837 downwards.
AAGACGCTTTAGTGCAGACATGTCAAGTTTATTGGCTTTTCCGTAGCTATATTGAGCTAGCTTAATGGGGGCATTGGATTCATGTCATTCTGAACTATAAGTCAAAAGTTATAGACGATTGAGCGCGGACATGTCAAGTTGACTAGCCAGTTAAATTGATCATTCTAAACTGATCATTCTAAACTCATCATTTGTGCTCATTGAGTAAATGCTAATAACTGAAGCCTAGTGCATTCCATCACACAGTTTAGGATAAATTGGATTACTTGTAGGTTTTATGGTAGGTCTTTCAGTCTTAAATGTTGTCAAAATATAGAAAATTGAGCTAGTTTAACGTGGGGACATGTCAAGTTATCGGACAGTTAAAATGATCAGTCTACAGTGATCATTCTAGACTCTTCACTACTTCACCTTGAGTAAAATCTTATAAATGAAGCATAATGCATGGCATCACGCAGTTTAGGTTAGATTGGATTACTTGAAGGATTTGTGGTTGCTCTTTCAGTCTCAAATGTTGTCAAAATATAAAAAATTGAGCTAGTTTAACGTGGGCATTGGATTCGTGTCATTATGAACTCTAAATCAAAAGTTACGGATGATTTAGTGCGGACATGTCAAGTTGATCGTCCAGTTAAAGTGATCATTCTAAACTGATCATTAGATCTACTTGAGTAAAGGCTTATAAATGAAGGATAATGCATGGCATCACACTGTTTAGGATAGATTGGATTACTTGAAGGTTTTACTGTGCCTGTTTCAGTCTTAAATTCTCTCACAATATAAAAATTTGAGATAGCTTAACGTGGGTGTTAGATTCATGTCATTCTGAACTATAACTCAAAAGTTACAGACGATTTAGTACAAACATGTCATGTTTAACAACTAGTTAAATTGTTTATTCTAAATTGATCATTGGTGCTCCTTGGGTAAAGGCTTATAAATGAAGCATAATGCATGGCATAACGCAGTTTGAGATACATTGGATTATTTGGAGTCTTTGTCATAGCTATTTCGGTCTTAAATTTTGTCACAGTATAAAATATATAGCTAGCTTAACGTGGGAGTTGGATTTGTATCATTCTGAACTATAAATCAAAAGTTATGGACGATTTAGTGCTTACATGTCAAGTTGACTGGCCAGTTAAACTGATCATTCCAAACTGATCATTCTCAGCTCATCATTAGTTCTCCTTAAAGTAAACACTTATAAATGAAGCATAATTCATTGCATCACACAGTTTAGGATACATTACATTACTTGAAGGCTTTGTGGTAACTCTTGCACTGTCAAATGTTGTCACAATATAAACAAACTAAGCTAGTTTAACGTGGGCGTTTGACGCGTGTCATTCTAAACTCTAAATCAAAAGCTACGGACCATTTAGTGTGTACATGTCAAGTTTATTAGCCAGTTAAAATGATCATTCTAAATCGATAATTGGTGCTCCTTGAGTAAATGAAGAATAATGCAAGATATCACGCATTATGGGATACATTGGATTACTTGGAGCCTTTATCGTAGCTATTTCGGAATTCCGTTATGTCACAACATAGAAAATTAAGCTAGCTTAGCGTGGGCATTGGATTCATGTAATTTTGAACTATAAATCAAAGTTACGGACAAATTCTTGTGAAAATGTCAAATTTATCGGCTAGTTAAATTGATCATTCTAAATTTGCATGGCATTGAGTAATCATTCTAAATTTTCATGGCATTAAATGTATAATCATTGGTGCTCATTGAGTAAAGGTTTACAAATGAAGCATATTGCATGGCATCAAGCAGTTTGGGATATATTGGATTACTTGGGGCTTTGTCATAGCTATTTCGGTCATAAATTTTGTCACAGTATATAATATTGAGCTAGCTTAACTTGGGCATTGGATTCGTATCATTTTGAACTCTAAATCAAAAGTTACGGACAATTTAATGCGGACATGTCAAGTTGATTGTCCAGTTAAAATGATCATTCTAAACTCGTCATTGGTGCTCCCCTTAAGTAAAGCTTATATATGAAGCACAATGCATGACATCACACAGTTTTGGGATAGATTGGATTACTTGGAGGCTTTCTCGTAGCTCTTTCAGTCTCATATGTTGTCACGATATTAAAAATTGGGCTAGATTAACGTGGGCACTGGATTCATATCATTTTGAGCACTAAATCAAATGTTATAGACGATTTTGTGCGGACATGTCAAGTTGAAAATAATCATTCTAATCTGATCATTGGTGCGCATTTAGAAATGATTTACAAATGAAGCATAATGCATGCCATAACACAGTTTGTGATAGATTGGATTACTTGGAGGCTTTGTCGTACCTACTTCGGTGTTAGATTTTGTTACAGCATATAATATTGAACTAGCTTAACTTCGGCATTGGATTCATGTCCTTCCGAACTCTAAATCAAAAGTTTTGAATGATTTAAAGTGGACATGTCAAGTTGACCACCTAGTTAAAGTGATCATTAGTTCTCCTAAAGTAAACACATATAAATGAAGCATAATGCATGGCATCATGCAGTTTAGGATATATTGGAGTACTTGAAGGCTTTGTGGTAGCTCTTTTAGAATCAAATGTTCCAATACTATAGAAAATTGAGCTAGTTTGACGTGGGTGTTGGATTTGTGTCATATTGAACTTTAAATTAGAAGTTACGGACGATTTAGTGCGGACATGTCAAGTTGATCGGCCATATAAAGTGATCATTCTAAACTCATTGAGCAAATGTTTACAAATAAAGCATAATGCATGGCATCATGGAGTTTGGAATAGAATGGATTACTTGGAGGCTTTTTCGTAGCTGTTTCGGTCTTAAATTCTGTCACAGCATAAAAAGTTGAGCTAGCTTAACGTGGGAGTGGGATTCATGTCATTCGAAACTATAAATCAAAAGTTACAGATGATTTAGTGCAGACATGTCATGTTTATCGACTAGTTAAATTGATCATTATAAAATGATCATTGGTGTTCATTGAGCAAAGGTTTACCAATGAAGCATAATGCATAACATCACACATTTTGAGAAAGGTTGGATTAACTGGAGGCTTTATCGTAGCTATTTTGGTCTTAAAATATGTAACAATATAGAAATTTAAGCTTGCTTTACTTGGGCGTTGGATTCATGTCACTTTGAACTCTATATCAAAAGTTACGGATGATTTAGTGTGGACATGTCAAGTTGATCGGCTAGTTAAAATGCTCATACTAAACTGAGCATTGGTGCTCATTGCGCAAAGATTATAAATGAAGCATAATGCATGGCATCACGCAGTTTGGAATAGATTGGATTACTTGAAGGCTTTGTCGTACCTAATTCGGGTTAAACTTTGCCTCAATATAGAATATTGAGCTAGCTTAACGTGGGCGTTGGATTTGTGTCATTCTGAACTCTAAATATAAAGGTATGGACGATTTAGTCCGTACTTTTCAAGTTTATCAGCTAGTTTAATTGATCATTCTAAACTGATGTTTGGTGCTAATTGAGCAAAGGTTTACAAATGAAGTATAATGCATGGCCTCCCGCTGTTTTGGATACATTGGATTACTTGGAGGCTTTGTCGTAGCTCTTTTAGTCTCAAATGTTGTCCCAATATTCAAAATTGAGCTAGATTAATGTGGGTGTTGGATTCATGTCATTTTCAACTCTAAATCAAATGTTAAAGACGATTTAGTGCGGACATGTCAAGTTTATCGGCCAGTTAAACTGACCATTCTAAACTGATCATTGGTGCTATTTGAGTAAAGGCTTATAAATGAATCATAATGCATGTCATCACGCAGTTTTGGATACATTAGTATAATTGGAGGCTTTGTCGTACCTATTTTGATCTTAAATTTTGTCACAATATAGTACATTGAGCTAGCTTAACGTGTTCATGTATTCTGAACTCTAAATCAAAAGTTACGGACGATTTAGTGCGGACATGTCAAGTTGATCGGCCATTTAAAGTGATCATTCTAAACTCATTGAGAAAAGGTTTACAAATAAAGCATAATGTGTGGCATCACGGATTTTGGGATAGAATGGATTATTTGGAGGCTTTATCATAGCTGTTTCGGTATTAAATTCTGTCACAGCATAAAAAGTTGAGCTAGCTTAACGTGGGTGTTGGATTCATGTAATTCGAATCTATAAATCAAAAGTTATAGATGATTTAGTGCAGACATGTCATGTTTATCAACTAGCTAAATTGATCATTATAAAATGATCATTGGTGTTCATTGAGCAAAGGTTTGCCAAGGAAGCATAATGCATGACATCACACATTTTGGGAAAGGTTGGATTAACTAGAGGCTTTATCCTAGCTATTTTGGTCTTAAATTATGTCACAATATAGAAATTTAAACTTGCTTTAGTTGGGTGTTGGATTCACGTCACTATGAAATCTATATCAAAAGTTACAAACGAATTAGTGTGGACATGTCTAGTTGATCGGCTAGTTAAAATGCTCATTCTAAACTGATCATTGGTGCTCATTGCGCAAAGATTATAAATGAAGCATAATGCATGGCATCACGCAGTTTGGGATAGATTGGATTACTTGAAGGCTTTGTCGTACCTAATTCGGCTATACTTTGACTCAATATAGAATATTGAGCTACCTTAACGTGGGTGTTGGATTTGTGTCATTCTGAACTCTAAATATAAAGGTATGGACGATTTAGTCCGTACTTTTCAAGTTTATCAGCTAGTTAAATTGATCATTCTAAACTGATGATTGGCGCTAGTTGAGAAAAGGTTTACAAATGAAGCATAATGCATGGCCTCCCGCTGTTTTGGATACATTGGATTACTTGGAGGCTTTGTCGTAGCTCTTTCAGTCTCAAATGTTGTCACAATATTCAAAATTGAGTTAGATTAATGTGGGCGTTGGATTCATGTCATTTTCAACTCTAAATGAATTGTTAAAGACGATTTAGTGCGGACATGTCAAGTTTGTCGGCCAGTTAAATTGACCATTCTAAACTGATGATTGGCGCTAATTGAGAAAAGGTTTACAAATGAAGCATAATGCATGGCCTCCCGCTGTTTTGGATACATTGGATTACTTGGAGGCTTTGTCGTAGCTCTTTTAGTCTCAAATGTTGTCCCAATATTCAAAATTGAGCTAGATTAATGTGGGTGTTGGATTCATGTCATTTTCAACTCTAAATCAAATGTTAAAGACGATTTAGTGCGGACATGTCAAGTTTATCGGCCAGTTAAATTGACCATTCTAAACTGATCATTGGTGCTATTTGAGTAAAGGCTTATAAATGAATCATAATGCATGGCATCACGCAGTTTTGGATACATTAGTATAATTGGAGGCTTTGTCGTACCTATTTTGATCTTAAATTTTGTCACAATATAGTACATTGAGCTAGCTTAACGTGGGTGTTGGATTCATGTATTCTGAACTCTAAATCAAAAGTTACGGACGATTTAGTGCGGACATGTCAAGTTGATCGGCCATTTAAAGTGATCATTCTAAACTCATTGAGCAAAGGTTTACAAATAAAGCATAATGTGTGGCATCACGATGTTTGGGATATAATGGATTATTTGTAGGCTTTATCGTAGCTGTTTCGGTATTAAATTCTGTCACAGCATTAAAAGTTGAGCTAGCTTAACGTGGGTGTTGGATTAATGTCATTCGAAACTATAAATCAAAAGTTACAGATGATTTAGTGCAGACATGTCATGTTTATCAACTAGTGAAATTAATCATTATAAAATGATCATTGGTGTTCATTGAGCAAAGGTTTGCCAAGGAAGCATAATGCATGACATCACACATTTTGGGAAAGGTTGGATTAACTAGAGGCTTTATCCTAGCTATTTTGGTCTTAAATTATGTCACAATATAGAAATTTAAACTTGCTTTAGTTGGGCGTTGGATTCACGTCACTATGAAATCTATATCAAAAGTTACAGACGAATTAGTGTGGACATGTCTAGTTGATCGGCTAGTTAAAATGCTCATTCTAAACTGATCATTGGTGCTCATTGCGCAAAGATTATAAATGAAGCATAATGCATGGCATCACGCAGTTTGGGATAGATTGGATTACTTGAAGGCTTTGTCGTACCTAATTCGGCTATACTTTGACTCAATATAGAATATTGAGCTACCTTAACGTGGGCGTTGGATTTGTGTCATTCTGAACTCTAAAGATAAAGGTATGGACGATTTAGTCCGTACTTTTCAAGTTTATCAGCTAGTTAAATTGATCATTCTAAACTGATGATTGGCGCTAATTGAGAAAAAGGTTTACAAATGAAGCATAATGCATGGCCTCCCGCTGTTTTGGATACATTGGATTACTTCGAGGCTTTGTCGTAGCTCTTTCAGTCTCAAATGTTGTCACAATATTCAAAATTGAGTTAGATTAATGTGGGCGTTGGATTCATGTCATTTTCAACTCTAAATGAAATGTTAAAGACGATTTAGTGCGGACATGTCAAGTTTATCGGCCAGTTAACTTGACCATTCTAAACTGATCATTGGTACTATTTGAGTAAAGGCTTATAAATGAATCACAATGCATAGCATCACGCAGTTTTGGATACATTAGTATAATTGGAGGCTTTGTCGTACCTATTTTGGTCTTAAATTTTGTCACAGGATAGTATATTGAGCTTGCTTAACGTGTGTGTTGGATTAATGTATTCTGAACTCTAAATCAAAATTTACGGATGATTTAGTGCGAACATGTCATGTTTATCGGCTAGTTAAATTGATCATTCTAAACTGATCATTGGTGCTCATTGAGCAAAGGTTTACAAATGAAGCATAAAGCATGGCATCACTCAGTTTGGGATATATTGGATTATTTGGAAGCTTTGTCGTAGCTAATTCGGCGTAAATTTTGTCTCAATATAGAATATTGAGATAGCTTAACATGGGAGTTGGATTTGTGTCATACCAAACACTAAATACAAAGGTATGGACGATTTAGTGCGTACTTGTCAAGTTTATCAGCTAGTTGAATTGATCATTTAAAACTGATCATTGGTGCTAATTGAGCAAAGGTTTTCAAATGAAGCATAATGCATGGCATCCTGATGTTTAGGATACATTGGATTACTTGGAGGTCTTGTCGTAGCTCTTTCAGTCTCAAATGTTGTCACAGTATTCAAAATTGAGGTAGATTAATGTGGGCGTTGGATTCATGTAATTTTCATCTCTAAATAGTGCGGACATGTCAAGTTTATCGACTTTGCCGCAACTATTTCGGTATTAAACTTTGTCACAATATAGTATATTCAGCTAGCTTTACATCGGTGTTGAATTAATCTCATTCTGAAATATAAATCAAAAGTTACAGACGATACATGTCAAGTTGACTAGCCAATTGATAATTCTAAACTTATCATTCTAAACTCATCACTAGTACTTGTTGAGTAAATGCTAATAAATGAAGCCTAGTGCGTTGCATCACACATTTTAGGATAAATTGCAGTACTTGAAGGTTTTATGGTAGCTCTTTGTATCTCAAATGTTGTCACAATACAAAATTGAGCTAGTTTAATGTGGGCTTTGGATTCCTGTCATTTTGAACTCTAAATCAAATGTTACGGGCGATTTAGTGGGGGCATGTCAAGTTCATTGGCCAGTTAAAAGTATCAGTCTAAAGTGATCATTCTAGACTCTTCATTACTTCACCTTGAGTAAAATCTTATAAATGAAGCATGATGCATGGCTTCACACAGTTTAGGTTAGATTGGATTACTTGATGGCTTTGTGGTAGCTCTTTCAGTCTCAAATATTGTCACAAAATAAAAAACTGAGCTATTTTAACGCGGGCGTTGTATTCGTGTCGTGTTGAATTCTAAATCAAAAGTTACGGATGATTTAGTGCGTACATGTCAAGTTTATTGGCTAGTTAAAGTGATTATTCTAAATTGATCACTGATGTTCCTTGAATAAAGCCATATAAATAAAGCATAATGCATGGCATCACATAGTTTGGGATAGATTAGGTTTTTTGGAGGCTTTTTCGTAGCTCTCCGAGTCTTAAATGTTGTCACAATTTTGAAAATTAAGATAGATTAACGTGCACATTGGATTCATGTCATTTTGAGCTCTAAATCAAATATTAAAGATGATTTAGTGCTGACATTTTAGGTTGATCAGCTAGTTAAATTGATCATTCTAAAATGATCATTGGTGCTCATTGAGCAAAAGTTTACAAATGAAGCATAATGCATGGCATCACACAGTTTGGGATAGAATGAATTATTTGGAGCCTTTGTCGTAGCTATTCTGGTCGGAAATTTGGTCACTGTATAGAAAATTTGAGCTAGTTTAAGATGGGCGTTGGATTCCTGTCATTCAAACTCTAAATAAAAAGTTATGGACGATGTAGTGTGGACATTTCAAATTGATCGGACAGTTAAAGTGATCATTCTGAACTGATATTTCTAAACTGAACATTAGTGCTCCCTGAGTAAAGGCTAATGAATGAAGCATAATGCATGGCATCACACAGTTTAGAATAGATTGGATTACTTGGGGGCTCTTTTGTACCTATTTTGGTCTTAAATTTTATCACAATATAGAAAATTGAGTTAGGTTAAGTTGGATGTTGGACTCGTGTCACTATGAAATCTAAATCAAAAGTTACCCACAATTTAGTGCGGACATGTCAAGTTGATCGGCCTGTTAAAATAATCATTCTAAACTGATCATTGGTGATCCTTCAATAAAGGCTTATAAATGAAGGTAATGCATGGTCACATGTAGTTTGGGATAGATTGGATTATTTGGAGGCTTTGTCGTAGCTATTTACGTCCTAAATTTTTTCACAATATAGAAGATTGAGCTATCTTAACGTGGGCATTGGGTTTGTGTCATTCTGAACTCTAAATCAAAAGCTACAGACGATTTAGTGCGGGCATGTGAAATTGATCGGTCAGTTAAAGTGATCAGTTAAACTGATTATTCGAAATTGATCATTGGTGCTCCTTGAGTGCTTATAAATGAAACATAAGGCATGACATCATGCACTTTAGGATAGATTGGATTAGTTGAAGGGTTTGTGGTAGCTCTTTCGATCTCAAATGTTGTCACAATATAGAAAATGGAGCTAGGTTAACGTGGGCGATGGATTCATGTCATTTTGAACTCTAAAAAAAAGTTAGAAATGATTTAGTGTGTACATGTCAAGTTGATCGGCCAGTATAAATGATCATTTTTAACTGATCATTGGTGCTCTTTGAGTAAATTCCTATAAATGAAGCATAATGCATGGAATCACGCAGTTGGAGGCTTTGTCATAGTATTTTAGTGTTAAATATTTTCAAAATGTAGAAAATGGAGCTAGCTTAACGTGGACGTTGGATTAATGTCATTCTGAACTCTAAATCGAAAGTTACGGATGATTTAGTGCGGATATGTCAACTTTATCGGCTAGTTAAATTGATCATTCTAAACTGATCATTGGGGCTCATTGAGAAAGAGTTTACAAACGAAGCATAATGCATGACATCATGAAATTTGGGATAGCTTGGATTACTGGGAGGGTTTGTCATAGCTATTTCGGTCTTAATTTTATCACAATATAGAAAATTGAGCTACCTTAACGTGGGATTTGGATTCGTGTAATTTTGAACTCTAAATCAAAAGTTACCTAAGATTTAGTGCGGTTATGTCAAGTTCATCGGCCAGTCAAAGTGATTATTATAAATTGATCATTGGTGCTCCTTGAGTAATGGCTTATAAATGAAGCATAATGTATGGCATCACACAGTTTGATATAGATTGGATTACTTGGAAGCTTAGTCGTAGCTCTTGGAGTCTCTAATTTTGTCACTATATTGAAAATTGAGATAGATTAACGTCCGCATTGGATTCATGTCATTTTGAGCTCTAAATCCAATATTAAAGACGATCTATTGTGGACATGTACGGTTGATCAGCTAGGTATTGATCATTCTTAACCAATCATTGGTACTCATTGAGCAAAGGTTTACAAATGAAGCATAATGCATGGCATCACGCATTTCGGGATATATTGGATTAGTTGAAGGCTTTGTGGTAGCTCTTCCAGCCTCAAATGTTGTCACGATGGATTCCTGTCATTCTGAACTCTAAATTAAAAGTTACAAACGATTTAGTGCGGACATGTCCAGTCGATCGGTAAGTTAAAGTGATCATTCTAAACTGATCATTGGTGCTCCTTGAGTAAATGCTTATAAATGAAGTATAATGCATGGCATCTTGCTGTTTGGGATTCATTGAATTACATGGAGGCCTTTTCATAGTACTTTCAGTCTCAAATGTTGAAACAATGTTGAAAGTTGAGCTAGATTAACGTGGACTTCATGTCATTTTGAGCTCTAAGTCATATGTTAAGATGATTTAGTGCGGATGTGTCAAGTTGATCAGCTAGTTAAAATGATCATTCTAAAATGATTATTGGTGCTCATTGAGCAAAGGTTTAGAAATGAAGCATAATGCATGGCATCACGCTGTTTGGGATAGATTAGATTAATTAGACGCTTTCTCGTTGCTATTTTGGTCTTAAGTTTTATCACAATATATCATATTCAGCTAGCTTAACGTGGGCATTGGATTCATGTCATTCTGACCTCTAAATCAAATGTTACAGATGATTTATTGTGGACATGTCAAGTCTATTGGCTAGTATAATTGTTCAATCTGAACTGATCATTGGTGCTCATTGAGTGGAGGTTTACAAATGAACCATAATGCAGTTTGGGATAGATTCGATGAGTTGGAGGCTTCGTCGTAGCTATTTCTGTCTTTAACATTGTCACAATATTGAAAATTGAGCTAGATTAACATGCACATTGGATTCATTTCAATTTGAGCTCTAAATCGAATATTAAAGATGATTTAGTGCGGACATGTCAGGTTGATCAGCTAGTTAAATTGATCATTCTAAAATGATCATTGGTGCTCACTGAGCAAAAGTTTACAAATGAAGCATAATGCATGGCATCACACAGTTTGGGATAGAATGAATAACTTGGAGCCTTTGTCGTAGCTATTCTGGTCGGAAATTTGGTCACAATATAGAAAATTTGAGCTAGCTTAAGATGGGCGTTGGATTCCTGTCATTCAAACACTAAATAAAATGTTACGGATGATGTAGTGTGGACATGTCAAGTTGATCGGTCACTTAAAGAGATCATTCTAAAATGATAATTCTAAACCGAACATTAGTGCTCCCTGAGTAAAGGCTTATGAGTGAAGCATAATGCATGTCATCACACAGTTTAGGATAGATTGGATTACTTGGAGATTTTTTCATACCTATTTTGGTCTTAAATTTTATCACAATATAGAAAATTGAGTTAGGTTAAGTTGGACGTTGGACTCGTGTCACTATGAAATCTAAATCAAAAGTTACAGACGATTTAGTGCGGACATGTCAAGTTGATCCGCCAGTTAAAGTGATCATTCTAAACTCATCATTGGTGATCGTTCAGTAAAGGCTTATAAATGAAACAAAATGCATGGCATCATGTAGTTCGGGATAGATCGGATTATTTGGAGGCTTTATCATAGCTATTTACGTACTAAATTTTTTCACAGTATAGAAGATTCAGCTATCTTAACGTGGGCATTAAGTTTGTGTCATTCTGAACTCTAAATCAAAAGTTACGGACGATTTAGTGTGGGCATGTGAAATTGATTGGGCAGTTAAAGTGATCAGTTAAACTGATAATTCGAAATTGATCATTGGTGCTCCTTGAGTAAAGGCTTATAAATGAAACATAAGGCATGACATCACGTAGTTTAGGATAGATTCGATTAGTTGAAGGGTCTATGGTCGCTCTTTGAATCCCAAATGTTGTCACAATATAGAAAATGGAGCTAGGTTAACGTGGGCGATGGATTCGTGTCATTTTGAACTCTAAATAAAAAGTTAGAAGTGGTTTAGTGTGTACATGTCAAGTTGATAGGCCAGTAAAAATGATCATTTTTAACTGATCATTGGTGCTCTTTGAGTAAATTCCTATAAATGAAGCATAATGCATGGAATCACGCAGTTGGAGGCTTTTTCAAAGCTATTTTAGTCTTAAATTTTGTCACAATGTAGAAAATGGAGCTAGCTTAATGTTGACGTTAGATTAATGTCATTCTGAACTCTAAATCAAAAGTTATGGACGATTTAGTGCGGACATGTCAACTTTATCGTCTAGTTAAATTGTTCATTCTAAACTGATCATTGGGGCTCTTTGAGAAAAGGTTTACAAATGAGGCATAATGCATGACATCATGCAATTTTGGATAGGTTGGATTACTGGTAGGGTTTGTCATAGCTATTTCGGTCTTAAATTTTATCACAATATAGAAAATTGAGCTAGTTTAACGTGGGCGTTGGATTTGTGTAATTTTGAACTCAAAATCAAAAGTTACCGAAGATTTAGTGCAGTTATGTCAAGTTCATCGGCCAGTCAAAGTGATTATTATAAATTGATCAATGGTGCTCCTTGAGTAAAGGCTTATAAATGAAGCATAATGTATGGCATCACACAGTTTGGGATATATTGGGTTACTTGGATGCTTAGTCGTAGCTCTTGGAGTCTCAAATGTTGTCACAAAATTGAAAATTGAGATAGATTAACGTGCACATTGGGTTCATGTCATTTTGAGCTCTAAATCAAATATTAAAAACGATCTATTGTAGACATGTCAGGTTAATTAGCTAGGTAAATTGAACATTCTAAACCTATCATTGGTGCTCATTGAGCAAGGGTTTACAAATGAAGCATAATGCATGGCATCACGCATTTTTGGATATACTGGATTACTTGAAGGCTTTGTGGTAGCTCTTTAAGCCTCAAATGTTGTCACGACATAGAAAATTAAGCTAGTTTAACGTGGGCGTTGGATTCTTGTCATTCTGAACTCTAAATCAAAAGTTACTAACGACTTAGTGTAGACATGACAAGTTGATCGGTAAGTTAAAGTGATCATTCTAAACTGATCATTGGTGCTCCTTGAGTAAACGCTTATAAATGAAGTATAATGCATGGTATCACATAGTTTGGGATTCATTGAATTATTTGGAAGCTTTGTCATAGTACTTTCAGTCTCAAATGTTGTAATAATGTTGAAAGTTGAGCTAGATTAACGTGGACGTTGGATTGTTGTCATTTTGAGCTCTAAGTCATATGTTAAGGCGATTTAGTGCGGATGTGTCAAGTTGATCAGCTAAGAAAAATTATCATTCTAAAATGATCATTGGTGCTCATTGAGACAAGGTTTACAAATGAAGCATAATGATAGTATCACGCAGTTTTGGGAAAGATTAGATTAATTGGATGCTTTCTCGTTGCTATTTTGGTATTAAGTTTTATCACAATATATCATATTCAGCTAGCTTAACGTGGGCGTTGGATTCATGTCATTCTGACCTCTAAATCAAAAGTGATGAACGATTTATTGTGGACATCTATTGGCTAGTAAATTGATCAATCTAAACTGATCATTGGTGTTCATTGAGTGGAGAATTGCAAATGAAGCATAATGCAGTTTGGGATAGATTCGATGAGTTGAAGGCTTTGTCATAGCTATTTCAGTCTTTAACTTTGTCACAATATTGAAAATTGAGCTAGATTAACATGCACATTGGATTCATGTCATTTTGAGCTCTAATCGAATATTAAAGACGATTTAGTACGGATATGTCAGGTTGATCAGCTAGTTAAATTGATCATTCTAAAATGATCATTGGTGCTCATTGAGCAAAAGTTTACAAATGAAGTATAATGCGTGGCATCACACAGTTTGTGATAGAATGAATTACTTGGAGCCTTTGTCATAGCTATTCTGGTCAGAAATTTGGTCACAATATAGAAAATTTGAGCTAGCTTAAGATGGGCGTTGGATTCCTGTCATTCAAACTATAAATAAAAAGTTACGGACGATGTTGTGTGGACATGTCAAGTTGATCGGTCAGTTAAAGAGATCATTCTGAACTGATAATTCTAAACTGAACATTAGTGCTCCCTGAGTAAAGGCTTATGAGTGAAGCATAATGCATGGCATCACACAGTTAGGATAGATTGGATTACTTGGAGGTTTTTTCGTACCTATTTTGGTCTTAAAGTTTATAACAATATAGAAAATTGAGTTAGGTTAAGTTGGACGTTGGACTCGTGTCACTATGAAATCTAAATCAAAAGTTACGGACGATTTAGTGCGGACATGTCAAGTTGATCGGCCTGTTAAAATGGTCATTCTAAACTGATCATTGGTGATCCTTCAGTAAAGGCTTATAAATGAAGCATAATGCATGGCATCATGCAGTTCGGGATAGATCGGATTATTTGGAGGTTTTGTCATAGCTATTTTCGCCCTAAAATTGTTCACAGTATAGAAGATTCAGCTATCTTAACATGGGCATTGGGTTTGTGTCATTCTGAACTCTAAATCAAAAGTTACGGACGATTTAGTGCGGTCATGTGAAATTGACCGGGCAGTTAAAATGATCAGTTAAATTGATAATTCGAAATTGATCATTGGTGCTCCTTCAGTAAAGGCTTATAAATGAAACATAAGGCATGTCATCATGCAGTTTAGGATAGATTGGATTAGTTGAAGGGTTTGTGGTAGCTCTTTCAATCTCAAATGTTGTCACAATATAGAAAATGGAGCTAGGTTAACGTTGGCGATGAATTCATGTCATTTTGAACTCTAAATAAAAAGTTAGAAATGATTTAGTGTGTACATGTCAAGTTGATCGGCCAGTAAAAATGATCATTTTTAACTGATCATTGGTGCTCTTTGAGTAAATTCCTATACATGAAGCATAATGCATGGAATCACGTAGTTGGAGGCTTTGCCATAGCTATTTTAGTCTTAAATTTTGTCACAATGTAGAAAATGGAGCTAGCTTAACGTGGACGTTGGATTAATGTCATTTTCAACTCTAAACCGAAAGTTACGGACGATTTAGTGCGGACATGTCAACTTTATCGGCTAGTTAAATTGATCATTCTAAACTGATCAGTGGGGCTCTTTGAGAAAAGGTTTACAAATGAAGCATAATACATGACATCATGCAATTTGGGATAGGTTGGATTACTAGGAGGGTTTGTCACAGCTATTTCGGTCTTAAATTTGATCACAATATAGAAATGTGAGCTAGCTTAACGTGGGCGTTGGATTGTGTAATTTTGAACTCTAAATCAAAAGTTACCAATGATTTAGTGCGGTGATGTCAAGTTCATTAGCCAGTCAAAGTTATTATTATAAATTGATCATTGGTGCTCCTTGAGTTAAGGCTTATAACTGAAGCATAATATATGGCATCACACAGTTTGAGATAGAATGGGTTACTTGGACGCTTAGTAGTAGCTCTTGGAGTTTCAAATGTTGTCACAGTATTGAAAATTGAGATCGATTAACGTGCATATTGGATTCATGTCATTTTAAGCTCTAAATCCAATATTAAAGATGATCTATTGCGGACATGTCAGGTTGATCAGCTACGTAAATTGATCATTCTAAACCTATCACTGGTGCTCACTGAGCAAAGGTTTACAAATGAAGCATAATGCATGGCATCACGGATTTTTGGATATATTGGATTACTTGAAGGCTTAGTGGTAGCTGTTTCAGCCTCAAATGTTGTCACGATATAGAAAATTAAGCTAGTTTAACGTGAGCGTTGGATTCCTGTCATTCGAGACTCTAAATCAAAAGTTACTAATGATTTAGTGTGGACATGTCAAGTCGATCGATAAGTTAAAGTGATCATTCTAAACTGATCATTGGTGCTCCTTGAGTAAACGCTTATAAATGAAGTATAATGCATTTCATCGCGCAGTTTGGGATTCACTGAATTACTTGGAGGCTTTGTCATAGTACTTTCAGTCTCAAATGTTGTAACAATGTTGAAAGCTGAGCTAGATTAACGTGGGCGTTGGATTCATGTCATTTTGATCTCTAAGTCATATGTTAAGATGATTTAGTGCGGTTGTATCAAGTTTATCAGCTAGTTAAAATGATCATCGGTGCTCATTGAGAAAAGGTTTACAAATGAAGCATAATGCATGGCATCACGCAGTTTGGGATAGATTAGATTAATTGGATGCTTTCTCGTTGCTATTTTGGTGTTAAGTTTATCACAGTATATCATATTCAGCTAGCTTAACATGGGCGTTGGATTCATGTCTTTCTGATCTCTAAATCAAAAGTTACGGATGATTTATTGTGACATGTCAAGTCTATTGGCGAGTAAAATTGATCAATATAAACTGATCATTGGTGCTCATTGAGTGGAGGTTTACAAATGAAGCATAATGCAGTTTGGGATAGATTAGATGAGTTGGAGGCTTTGTTGTAGCTATATTTTTGTGTCTTTAACTTTGTCAAAATATTGAAAATTGAGCTAGACTAATGTGTGTGTTGGAGTCATGTCATTTTGAGCTCTAAATCAAATGTTAAAGATGAGTTAGTGTGGATATGTCAAATTTATTGGCTACATAAAATTATCATTTTAAACTGATCATTGGTGGTCATTCAGCAAATGTTTACAAATGAAGCATAATGTATAGCGTCACACAGTTTGGGATAGAATGGATTATTTGGAGGCTTTCTCGTAGCTATTTCGGTCTTAACTTTGTCACAATATACAATATTAAGCTAGCTTGACGTGGGCATTGGATTCTTGTCATTCTGAAATCTAAATCAAAAGTTACGAACGATGTAGTGCGTACATATCAAGTTTATCGGCTAGTTAAATTAATCATTCTAAGTTGATCATTGGTGCTCATTGAGCAAAGGTTTAGAAATGAAGAATAATGCATGGCATCACGTAGTTTGGGATAAATTTGATTACTTAGAGGCTTTTTTGTAGCTATTTTTGTCTTAAATTTTGTCACAATATAGAATATTAAGCTACCTTAACGTCGGCATTAGATTAATGTCATTTTGAACTCTAAATCAAAAGTAACTGACGATTTAGTGCGGACATGTCAAATTTATCAGCTAGTTAAATTGATCATTCTAAAATGATCATTGGTGCTCATTGAGCAAAGGTTTAGCAATGAAGCATAATGCATGGCATCACACAGTTTGGGATGGATTGGATTACTTGAAGGCTTCGTGGTAGCTCTTTCAGTCTCACATGTTGTCACAATATTGAAAATTGAGCTTCCTTAACGTGGGCATTGGATTCATGCCATTTTAAGCTCTAAATCAAATGTTAAAGACGATTTCGTGGGGACATGTCAAGTTGATCAGCTAGTTAAAATGGTCGTTCTAAACTGATCATTGATGATCCATGAGTAAAGGCTTATGAATAAAGCGTAACCCATGCCATCGCGTAGTTTGGGATACATTGAATTACGTTGAGGCTTTGTCGTAGCCCTTCGAGTCTCAAATTTTGTCACAATATAGAATATTAAGCTAGATTAGCGTGGGCATTGGATTCGTGTCATTCAGAACTATAAATCAAAAGTTACGGACAATTTAGTGTGGACATGTGAAGTTTATCGGCTAGTTAAATTGATCATTCTAAAATGGTCATTGATACTCATTGAGAAAATGTTTAGAAATAAAGCATAATGCATGGCGTCATGCAGTTTGGGATTAATTGGTTTACTTGGAGGGTTTGTCGTCGCTATTTCTGTCTTATGTTTAGTCACAATATAGCATATTGAGCTCGCTTAACGTGACATATTAATGAAGCATTATATGCCATGCATTATGCATTTTAAGATATATTGGATTGCTTGAATGCTTTGTGGTAGCTCTTTCAGTCTCCAATGTTGTCGTAATATAAAAAATTGAGATAGCTTAACATGGGCGTTGGGTTCTTTTCTTAATGAACTCTAAATCAAATGTTAAATACGATTGAGTGCAGAAATGCAAAGTTGATCAGCTAGTTAAAATGATCATTCTAAAATGATCAATTGTGTTCAATGACCAAAGGTTTACAAGTGAAGCATAATGCTAGGCATCATGCTGTTTGGGATAGATTGGATTGTTTGGAGGCTTTGTCGTAGCTATTTTGGTCTTACAAGTCTGTCACAATATAGAATATTGAGCTATATTAATGTGCGCATTGGATTCATACCATTCAGAACTCTAAATCATAAGTTATGGACGATTTAGTGTGAAAATGTCAAGTTTATAGGCTAGATAAATTGATCATTCTAAACCAATCATTGGTGCTCATTGAGCAAAGGTTTACAAATGAAGCATAATGCATGGCATCACACAATTTCGGATAGATTGAATTACTTGGAGGGTTTATGGTAGCTATTCCGGTCTTAAATTTTATCACAATATAGAAAATTGACCTAACTTAACGTGGGCTTTTGATTTGTGTCATTCGGAATTCTAAATCCATAGTTACAGATGATTTAGTGCGGACATGTCAAGTTGATCGACCAATTAAAATGATCATTTTAAACTGATCATTGGTACTACTTGAGCAAAGGCTTATAAATGAACCATAATGCATGGAATCACGCACTTTGGGATATATTTCATTTCTTGGAGGCTTTGTCGTAACTCTTTGAGTCTCAAATATTGTCACAATATTGAAAATTGAGCTAGATTAACCTGGCCATTGGGTTCATGTCATTTTGAACTCTAAATCGAATGTTTTAGACGATTTAGTGCGTACATGTCAAATTGATCTTCTACTTAAAATGATCATTCTAGACTGATCAATGATGTTCACTGAGCAAAGATTTACAAATGAAGCATAATGCATGGCATCGCGCAGTTTTGGATAGATTGGATTACTTGGATGCATGGAGTACATCGCGCAGCTATTTCTGTTTTATATTTTGTCACAATATAAACTATTGAGCTAGATTAACACGTGGGTGTTGGATTCATGTCATTCTGAACTCTAAATCAAAAGATACAGACGATTTGCTACGACATATAAAGTTGATTGGCCAGTTAAAATGATCATTTTAAACTGATCATTGGTGCTCCTTGAGTAAAAGCTTATAAATGAAGTATAATGCATGGAATCACGCATTTTGTTATACATTGGATTACTTGGAGGCTTGGAGGTAACTCTTTCAGTCTCAAATATTGTCACAATATTGAAAATTGAGCTAGATACCATAGCTGTTGGATTGATGTCATTTTCAGCTCTAAATCAAATGTTTTAGATGATTTAGTGCGTACATGTCAAATTAATCAGCTAGTTAAAATGGTCATTCTAAACTGATTATTGATGCCCATTGCGCAAAAGTTTACAAACGAAGCATAATGCTTGGTATCGCGCAGTTTTTGATAGATTGGATTTCTAGGAGGAGTTGTCGTACCTATTTTCGTCATATATTTTGTCATAATATAGAATATTGAGCTTACTTAACACGTGGGTGTTGGATTCATGTCATTCTGAAGTATAAAGCTGATGCGAACCTCCCAAGGAATGCACTTCTGGATGCGGTTGAGATAGGCTTTGCAACAGAATGAATCGAAATTCAATATGTTCAAAGGTTGTGGATTGAAGGGTCACACAGTAGTTGCGGAAAGACTACTGATTTACCTAAGATAGTAGCTTAGATATTACACACTAAGGCTACTAAATGTTGACTGAAGGATATTACACACCAACAATCAGATTAAGAAGAGAATCACTCTCAAACTTAAGAAAAGAAGCTGTTTTTATTTGAAAAGTTGAATGATCAAGTTTACAACTGAAAGCCCCTATTTATACTATAAAGGGACGTAATATGAGGAGCCTACAACATTAAATTGGTTACAATTACAAGGGAAGACTTGACCAAAGACCTTGACCAAAGACCTTGACTTCATTAACTCTTATTTTGACTATGAATGTAGACACTTTTCCCCCCCTTTGATGACGCCAATTTTGATCATTTTGAATTGAACTCCTTTTGATTTTAAACAACAAATTGGGCTGGTTGTAATGTGATTCATTTGCCTCATTAAAAACCTTACCAAGAAAACCCAATGGGAGAAAACTTGGATAAGGGAAAAAGAGTACAAATGGATCACATACCCATTTGTATGCTGTCTTGAGCTTGTACTAAAATCAGAGTGCTTTTAGGCACTTCTCCAATCAAGCTCAAGTGAATTTGTTGTGCATTCTCCTTGTTGAGCATGCAGCTGATTGCCTCTTTGAGTTTCTTGGCCTTGGCTCGGGTTAATGGTCCAGCTGGTAGTGCAAGAGCTTCTTCATGTTCCACTGGTTCATTCCTAGCCATGAGCTTCTCCTTTTGTGTGCTTTCCATGCTCGTATCATCCCCCTCCTCTTGAAAAGGATTTGACCTCAAATCTGGTTCATCTGCAATGAAAGGCACAAGATCAGAAACATTGAAGCTTGAACTCACATTGTACTTACCTTGAAGATCAATTTGGTAGGCGTTGTTGCTAATCTTCTGAACTATCTTGAAAGGTCCATCAATTCTGGGCATAAGTTTGGATTTCCTTTCAGCTGGAAATCTTTCTTTCCTCAAGTGAACCCACACGAGGTCTCCCACCTCAAATACCATTTCACGTCTTCCTTTGTTGGCCTTTCTTGCATATTGTTGGGTTCTGGCCTCAATATTCTTCCTTGCATTCTCATGGATCTGTTTAACAATCTCAGCTTTTCTTTTTCCATCAATACTAGCTCTTTCACTTAAAGGCAAAGGGGTTAGATCCAAAGGAGATAAAGGATTGAAACCATACACAATTTGAAAAGGAGAATACTTAGAAGCAGAATGTACAGAATGGTTATATGCAAATTCAGCATGTGGTAAACATTCTTCCCATGTTCTAAGATTTCGTTTGATTAATGCACGCAATAAAGTAGACAAGGTTCTATTAACTACTTCAGTTTGACCATCCGTTTGTGGGTGACATGTTGTAGAGAATACCAACTTAGTTCCTAACTTAGACCAAAGAGTTTTCCAAAAGTAACTCAAGAACTTAGTGTCTCTATCAGAAACTATGGTCCTAGGCATTCCATGTAAGCGAACTACCTCTTTAAAGAACAGATTGGCTATATGCAATGCACATCAGTCTTGTGACATGCTATAAAATGAGCCATCTTAGATAATCTATCAACCACAACAAAGATAGAATCCTTTCCTGTCTTAGTTCTAGGCAAACCAACCACAAAGTCCATTGATATGTCAATCCATGGATGAGTAGGAATGGGTAAGGGAGTGTACAAACCGTAGGGTTGAACCTTAGACTTAGCCTGTTTGCATGTAACACACCTTGCACAGATTCTTTCTACGTCTCTCTTCATGTGTGGCCAATAGAAATGATCTTGCATGACCTTAAGTGTTTTGGCAACTCCAAAATGCCCCATCAGTCCACCTCCATGAGCTTCCCTAACTAACAAGTCTCGAATAGAACAGTTAGGCACACATAATCTATTACCATAAAATAGGAATCCTTCATGCCGATAGTATTTTCCTGAAGAAAACTTTTTGCTAGCAATGTATACATCTTTAAATTCAGGGTCAGTTTCATATAGCTCTTTAAGCTGTTCAAAATCTAACAACTTAGCATCAAGAGTAGAGATTAAGGCATACCTCCGTGACAATGCATCTGCCACAACATTCTCTTTACCTTGTTTGTATTTAATGACATACGGAAATGTTTCTATGAACTCAACCCACCGTGCATGCCTTTTGTTCAGCTTCTGTTGGCCCTTTAAGTGCTTAAGTGACTCATGATCAGTGTGAATCACGAACTCCTTAGGCCACAAGTAGTGTTGCCAAGTTTGCAAAGCACGGACCAAGGCATACAATTCCTTGTCATAGGTTGGACAGTTGAGGGTGGCTCCTCCAAGCTTCTCACTGAAATAGGCTATAGGTTTCTTATCCTGCATCAAAACAGCTCCAATACCTATACCAGAAGCATCACATTCTATCTCAAAGGTTTTAAGAAAATCAGGTAAAGATAGAAGAGGTGCATGTGTAAGCTTTTCTTTCAAAGCTTGGAATGAGCTTTCTTGAGCTTGTCCCCATTTGAATCCTACGTCTTTCTTGATTACTTCCGTAAGTGGGGCAGCAATAGTGCTAAAATCCTTGACAAAGCGTCTATAGAAGCCAGCTAGCCCATGGAAACTTCTCACTTCTCCTACTGTTTTTGGACTTGGCCATTCCTTAATAGCTTTGACCTTCTCCTCATCAACCTTAATACCATCTGCACTTATAACAAAGCCTAGGAACACAATGTTATCTGTACAAAAAGTGCATTTCTTAAGATTGGCATATAGTTTTTCTTTTCTAAGAACGCTTAGAACCGATGTCAAATGACTAGCATGCTCTTCTAGATTCTTGCTGTAGATTAAGATGTCATCAAAGTATACTACAACAAAGACTCCTATGAATGCTCTAAGAACATGATTCATCAACCTCATGAAAGTACTAGGTGCATTTGTTAACCCAAATGGCATGACTAACCATTCATATAATCCATGCTTAGTTTTAAATGCAGTTTTCCATTCATCCCCTTCTTTCATGCGTATTTGATGGTACCCACTCTTAAGATCTATCTTAGAAAAGATTCTGGAACCATGCAATTCATCAAGCATGTCATCTAACCTAGGTATTGGATGGCGATACTTTACCGTAATGTTGTTGATTGCTCTACAATCAACACACATGCGCCAGCTGCCATCTTTCTTTGGCACAAGTAGAACTGGCACAGCACAAGGACTCATGCTCTCCCTGATGTAGCCCTTCTCCATTAGCTCAGTAACTTGTCTTTGCAGCTCCTTAGTCTCAACGGGATTGGTTCTATAAGCTGGTCTATTTGGTAGTGAGGCTCCAGGTACAAAATCAATCTGATGTTCAATGCCTCTGATGGGTGGTAGCCCCTTTGGATTGTCTTCTGGAAAGACATCTTCATAATCCTGCAAAATAGAAGTCACTTCACTCGGTAATACCGGTGCAACGTTAGTTAAGCTCATGAGAGCTTCCTTATAGATAAACAAAAGAACAGGTTGTTGTGATAAGAGAGCCTTCTTAACTCCACCAGTTCTCACAAAGAAACTTGAGTGCTTCTTGTTCTTGTTCTCACAGCCTCTGTCACTTTTGGTGCTTATGGTTTCCTTTGAATTTCCAGCTATTTTCTTTTGCTCCAACACAAGCTGATCTTGGTACACCTCCTGTGGTGTCATAGGAACAAGTGTGATCTTCTTACCTTTGTGTTCAAATGAGTGTTGGTTGGTGTAACCATCATGAATGACCTTTCGATCAAATTGCCATGGTCTTCCAAGCAGAATGTGGCCAGCCTCCATTGGTAAAACATCACAAAGGATCTCATCTTGGTACTTTCCAATGGTTATAGGTACTTGGCTGCTTACCTTCATTTCACCACACTCATTAAGCCACTGCAGCTTATACGGCTTTGGGTGCTTGCACACTTCCAGACCTAACTTGTTTACCATAGTTTCACTAGCCACATTAGTGCTGCTGCCTCCATCAATAATGATGCTGCAAACCTTTCCTTGGACGTGGCATCTTGAGTGAAACAGGTTCTCTCTTTTCTCATGTTCTTTGGTTTTGTTTTGTACGCTTAGGGTTCTTCTTGTTACCAATAATTCTCCTGCCATAGGAGGTTCAAGATGCTCTTCTGAAGAATCAGAAAAGACTTCTTCTTCCTCGGATTCTATTTCACCATTATCCAACAGAATCATGATCTTCTTGTTGGTGCATTCATTCGCATAATGCCCTCATCCTTGGCATTTGAAACACTTCACATCTCTGGTTCTAGTAGATGTAGTAGCTTCAGATTTGCCCTTGACGTCTTGAGTGGTTGTTGAAGGTTTGGAATCAACTTTAGCAATCTGTTTTCCTTCCTTTTGGTACCTAGGCTTATTGTTAGCTGCTCCATAGCTTGGCCTAGTATAACTTCTTCTTTTTAGCTGCTGTTCTACCAGTATAGCTTTGTGCAACATTTCCTCTAGCTCCACATAATGTTCCAGCTCTATTCTATCTTGAATGTCACGATTAAGTCCTCCTAAAAATCTTGCCATAGTAGCTTCTCTATCTTCTGAAATGTCTGCCCTGATCATGAGGGTTTCCAACTCCTGGTAATAATCCTCAACACTTCGGCTTCCTTGATTGAGTCTCCTTAGCTTTTGGTGAAGCTCACGGTGGTAATGGCTGGGCACAAACCTTTTCCTCATTATGGCTTTCATCTCAGCCCATGTTTCTACTGGATACTCACCATTACGTCTTCTGGAAGTCACCAATTGATCCCACCAGCTGAGTGCATACTCATAAAATTCAGTAGCAGCTATGCGGACCTTGTTGAGCTCGGAATAGTGTTGACAATCAAACACCAGCTCGATCTTCTTCTCCCATTCCAGGTAAGTGTCTGGATCATTTTTGCCATAGAATGATGGTATCTTAAGTTTAAGACCTCTTATGGTGTCATTAAGCGTCACCCTTTCTTCTCTTACACGCCTATGCCTCCTTTGGGTTCTCCTACTCCCTTCACTGCCATGACTATAGTAGGCTTCTATTTCTTCATTATGGCCATGTCTAAAGGGATTCCTGGTTCTCCTTGGAACTGCTTCAGTGTTACTATTGTTCTGAACATCATCAAGCCGCAAATGAATGGCTTCCAGCTCTACTTGTAGTACTTTCTTCATTTATGCTACTAGAGCCTCCATTAACAAGTTTGGTGCTTCTGAAGTTTGATTTCCTCCTGACATAGCTACAAATACACTTAACAAATGCGTTAAAAATACCTGTTCTGAAAAAATATTTTCGATGGAAGATGAAGAGTTGCGAGTGTGTTATTTTCTAATCTGAAAATGCAATGGGTTGGGGTCGATTTTGATGTGATAAACTGATGGAATATTGGATAATAACAACAATGCAATTATATGAATAGGTTTTTTTCGATTAATCAACTGATGCAAATCAGTACGCACAAGCTGATGCAATCTAAGCAGATGGAAATGGAGAGATATAGAGATGAGGGATAGGGATAACCGATCAGAAGTGTGCTCTGATACCAAATGATGCGAACCTCCCAAGGAATGCACTTCTGGATGCGGTTGAGATAGGCTTTGCAACAGAATGAATCGAAATTCAATATGTTCAAAGGTTGTGGATTGAAGGGTCACACAGTAGTTGCGGAAAGACTACTGATACCTAAGATAGTAGCTTAGATATTACACACTAAGGCTACTCAATGTTGACTGAAGGATATTACACACCAACAATCAGATTAAGAAGATAATCACTCTCAAACTTAAGAAAAGAAGCTGTTTTTATTTGAAAAGTTGAATGATCAAGTTTACAACTGAAAGCCCCTATTTATACTATAAAGGGACGTAATATTAGGAGCCTTCAACATTAAATTGGTTACAATTACAAGGGAAGACTTGACCAAAGACCTTGACCAAAGACCTTGACTTCATTAACTCTTATTTTGACTATGAATGTAGACATTTCCCCCCCCCCCCTTTGATGACGCCAATTTTGATCATTTTGAATTGAACTCCTTTTGATTTTAAACAACAAATTGGGCTGGTTGTAATGTGATTCATTTGCCTAATTAAAAACCTTACCAAGAAAACCCAATGGGAGAAAACTTGGATAAGGGAAAAAGAGTACAAATGGATCACATACCCATTTGTATGCTGTCTTGAGCTTGTACTAAAATCAGAGTGCTTTTAGGCACTTCTCCACTCAAGCTCAAGTGAATTTGTTGTGCATTCTCCTTGTTGAGCATGCAGCTGATTGCCTCTTTGAGTTTCTTGGCCTTGGCTCGGGTTAATGGTCCAGCTGGTAGTGCAAGAGCTTCTTCATGTTCCATTGGTTCATTCCTAGCCATGAGCTTCTCCTTTTGTGTGCTTTCCATGCTCGTATCAACAAGTTACGCATGATGTACTGCGGATATATCAAGTTAATCGGCCAGTTAACATGTCAATCTAAACAGATCATTGGTGCCCCTTGAGCAAAGGCTTATTAATGAAGCATAATACATGGAATCACACAGTTTGGGATACATTTAATTACTTGGAGGCTTTGTAGTCACTCTTTCATTTCAGTCTCAGATGTTGTCACAATATTGAACATTGAGTTAGATTAACCTGGCCGTTGGATTCAAGTCATTTTAAACTCTAAATCAAATGTTTTAGACGATTTAGTGCGTACATGTCAAATTGATCAGCTACTTAGAATGATCATTGGTGCTCATTGAGCAAAGGTTAACAACTGAAGCATAATGCATGACATCACGCAGTTTGGGATAGATTGGATTACTTGGAGGATTTGTCGTAGCTATTTCCGTCTTAAATTTTGTCACAATATACAATATTGAGCTAGCTTAACACGTGGGCGTTGGATTCGTTCTAAATTAAAAGTTATTTGTGATTTAGTGCGGAAATGTCAAGTTGATCGGCCAATTAAAGTGATCATTCTAAGCTGATCATTCTAAACTCATCATTACTGCTCCTTGATTAAAGGCTTATAAATGAAGCATAATGCATGACATAATCCAGTTTAGGATATACTAGATTACTTAAAGGCTTTATGGCAGCTCTTTCAGTGTCAAATGTTGTCACAATATTGAAAATTGAGCTAGGTTAACGTGGGCATTGGATTCGTGTCATTCGGAACTCTAAATCAAATATTAAAGACGATTTAATGTGGACATGTCAAGTTGATAGGCCAGTTAAAATGATCGTTCTAAACAGATCATTGGTGCTCCTAGAGCAAAGGCTCATAAATGAAGCATAATGCATGGAATCACGCAGTTTGGGATACATTTAATTACTTGGAGGCTTTGTCGTAACTCTTTCAGTCTCAAATGTTTGCACAATATTAAACATTTAGCTATATTAACCTGGCCGTTGGATTCATGTCATTTTGGGTTCTAAATCAAATGTTTTAGACGATTTAGAGCGACATGTCAAATTAATCTACTTAAAATGATCATTCTAAACTGATCATTGGTGCTCATCGAGCAAAGGTTTACAAATGAAGCATAATGCATGGCATTGTATAGTTTGGGATAGATTGGATTACTTGGAGGATTTGTCGTAGCTATTTCCGTCTTACATTTGGTCACAATATAGAATATTAATCTAGCTTAACACGTGGGCGTTGGATTCGTATCATTTATAACTCTAAATCAAAAGTTACTGACGATTTAGTGCGGACATATCAAGTTGATCGGCCAGTTAAAGTGATCATTCAAAACTGATCATTCTAAACTCATCATTAGTCCTCCTTGTTAAAGGCTTATAAATGAAGCATAATGAATGGCATCATCCAGTTTATGATATACAAGATTACTTAAAGGCTTTGTGGCAGTTATTTCAGTATCAAATGTTGTCACAATATCGAAAATTGGGCTAGCTTAACGTGGGCATTGGATTCGTGTCATTCTGAACTCTAAATCAAATGTTAAAGACCATTTAGTGTAGACATGTCATGTTGATCAGCTAGATAAAATGATCCTTCTAAACTGATCATTGGTGCTCATTGAGCAAAGGTTTACAAATAAACCATAATGCATGGCATCACGCAGTTTGAGATAGATTGGATTATTTGGAGACTTTGTTATAGCTATTTCGGTCTTAAATTTTGTCACAATATAGAATATTGAGCTAGCTTAACGTGGCTGTTGGACTCGTGCCATTCAGACCTCTAAATCAAAAGTTATGAACAATTTATTTAGGAAATGTCAAGTTTATCGGCTAATTAAATTGATCATTCTAAACTGATCATTGGTGCTCATTGAGGAAAAGTTTACAAATGAAGCATAATGCCTGGCATCACACATTTTGGGATAGATTGGATTACTTGGAGGCTTTTTCGTAGCTATTTTGTTCACAATGGAGAAAAGTAAGCTGGTTTGAAGTGGGTGTTTGATTCGTGTCATTCTTAACTTTAAATCAAAAGTTACGTACGATTTAGTACGGTCATGTCAAGTTGATCAGCCAGTTGAAATGATCATTCGAAAAAGATCATTGGAACTCCTTGAGCAATGGCTGATAAATGAAGCATAATGCATGGAATCATGCAGTTTGGGATACATTTGATTACTTGGTGGCTTTGTTATAACTCTTTCAGTCTCAAATGTTGTCACAATATTTAAAATTGAGCTAGATAAACCTGGCATTTGGATTCATGTAATTTTTAGTTCTAAATCAAATGTTTTAAACGATTTAGTGCATACATGTCAAATTGATCAGTTACTTAAAATGATCATTCTAAACTGATCATTGGTGCTCATTGAGCAAAGTTTTACAATTAAACCATAACGCATGACATCGCACAGTTTAGGATAGATAGGATTACTGGAGGATTTGGATTACTGGAGGATTTGGATTACTGAAGGATTTGTCATAGCATCATGCAATTTACGATATATTGGATTACTCAGAGGCTTTGTGGTAGCTCTTTCAGTCTCAAATGTTGTCACAATATAGAAAATTGAGCTAGCTTAACATGGACGTTGGATTCGTGTCATTCTTAACTCTAAATCAAATGTTAAAGACGATTTAGTGCGGAAATGTCAAGTTTATCAGCTAGTTAAAGTGATCATTCTAAACTGATCATTGGTACTCATGCAAAGGTTTACAAATGAATATTAATACATGTTCAAAGGTTTACAAATGAATATTAATACATGTTCTCATGCAGTTCGGGATGCATTGAATTACTTGTAAACTTTATTGTAGCTCTTTCAATCTCAAATGTTGTCAGAATATTCAAAATTGAGCTAGATTAATGTGGGTGTTGGATTTCATGTCATTTTGAGCTCCAATTCAAAAGTTAGAGATAATTAGTGCGGATATGCCAAGTTGATCAGCTAATTAATATCATCATTCTTAACTAATCACTGTTGCTCATAGTGTAAAGGTTTACATATGAAGCATAATGCATGGCATCACATAGTCTGGGATAGATTGGATTACTTGGAGGATTATTTGTAGCCCTTTCAGTCTCAAATGTTGTCACAATATTCAAAATTGAGCTATATTAACATGGGTGTTGGATATGTGTCATTCTGAAGATTAAATCAAATGTTACGAACGATTTAGTGCAGACATGTCAAGTGGATCGGACAGTTAAAATGATCATTCTAAACGGATCATTGGTTTTTCTTTCGTAAAGGCTTATAAATGAAGCATAACGCATGCATCACCCAGCTAATGATAGATTGGATTACTTGGAGGCTTTGTTGTAGCTATTATGGTCTTAAAAGTTTATCACAATACAGAAATTTGAACTAGCTTAACGCAGGCATTGGATTCGTGTCATTCTGAACTCTAAATCAAAAGTGACAGACGATTTAATGCGGACATGTCAAGTTGATCAAATAGTTAAAATCATCATTCTAAACTTATTATTGGTGCTCATTGAGCAAAGGTTTACAAATGAAGCATAATGCATGGCATCACGCAGTTTGGGATAGATTGAATTACTTGGGGGCTTTTTCGTAGCTCTTT
The DNA here is from genome assembly GCA_018901945.1 of Pugionium dolabratum. Classification (NCBI taxonomy): domain Eukaryota; kingdom Viridiplantae; phylum Streptophyta; class Magnoliopsida; order Brassicales; family Brassicaceae; genus Pugionium; species Pugionium dolabratum. The sequence continues at coordinate 94,448 of JAEVFF010000728.1, read as the reverse complement.
CAATCTCAAATGTTGTCACAATATTGAAAACCGAGCTACATTAATGTGTGCGTTGGATTTCATATCATTTTGAGCTCTAAATAAAAAGTTAAAAACGAATTAGGGCGGGTATGTCGAGTTGACGAGTTAGTTAAAATGATCATTTTAAACTGATCGTTGGTGCTAATTGAGCAAAGGTTTACAAATGAAGCGTAATGCATGGCATAACACAATTTGGGATAGATTGGATTATTGGAAGGCTTTATCGTAGCTCTTTCAGTTTCAAATGTTGTCACAGTATTGAAAATTGAGCTAGATTAACGTGGGCATTGGATTCATGTCATTTTGAGCTCTAAATTAAATGTTAAAGAGGATTTAGTGCGGACATACCAAGTTGATCAGCTAGTTAAAATCATCATTCTAAACTGATCATTTATGCTCATTGAGAAATGGTTTACAAATGGAGCATAATGCATGGCTTCATGCAGTTTCAGATAGATTGGATTACTTGGAGGCTTTTTCGTAGCTATTTCGGTCTTAAATTTTGTCACAATATATAATATTTAGCTAGTTTACCATGTGCGTTGGATTGGTTTCATTCTGAACTCTAAATCAAAAGTTACTGATTATTTAGTGCGGACATGTCAAGTTTATTGGCTAGTTAAAATGATCATTCTAAATTGATGATTGGTGCTCATAGAACAAAGGTTTAGAGATGAAGCATAATGTATGGCATCCCTCAATTTGGGAGAGATTGGATTACATGGAGGCTTTGTCGTACCTATTTTGGACTTCAAATTCTTTTCACAATATAGAAAATTATGCTAGCTTAACGTGGGCATTGGATTCGTGTCATTCTGAACTCTAAATTAAAAATTACGGACGATTTAGTGAGTACATGTCAAGTCGATCAGCCAGTTAAAATGATCATACTAATCTGATCATTTGTGCTCCTAGAGTAAAGGGTTATAAATGAAGCATAATGAATGGCATCACACAGTTTAGGATAGATTGGATTACATGGAGGCTTTGTTGGAGGTACTTTGGGATTATTTTTTTCTCAATATAGAAATTGAGCTAGCTTAATGTGGGCGTTGGATTCGTGTAATTCTGAACTTTAAATCAAAAGTTAGAGACGATTTAGTGCTGACATGTCAAGTTATTCAGCCAGTTAAAATGATCATTCTAAACTCATCATGGGTGCTCCTTCCATGAAGGTTTACAAATAAACCATAATGCATGGCATCAGAAAGTTTGGGATAGATAGGATTATTGGAGGATTTGGATTACTGCAGGATTTGTCATGGCATCATGCAATTTACGATATATATGATTACTCAAAGGCTTTGTGGTAGCTCTTTCAGTCTCAAATGTTGTCACAATATAGAAAATTGAGCTAGCTTAACATGTACGTTGTATTCCTGTCATTCTGAACTCTAAATCAAATGTTAAAGCTGATTTAGTGCGGACATGTCAAGTTTATCAGCTAGTTAAAATCATCATTCTAAACTGATTATTGGTGCTCATTGAGCAAAGGTTTACAAATGAAACATAATTCATGGCATCACGCAGTTTGGGATAGATTGAATTAGTTGGGGGCTTTTTCGTAGCTCTTTCAATATCAAATGTTGTTACAATATTGAAAACCGAGCTAGATTAATGTGTGTGTGTTGGATTTCATATCATTTTGAGCTCTAAATCAAAAGTTAAAAACGAATTTGGGCGGGTATGTCGAGTTGACCAGTTAGTTAAAATGATCATTTTATACTGATCATTGGTGCTAATTGAGCAAAGGTTTACAAATGAAGCATAATGCATGGCATAACACAATTTGGGATAGATTGGATTATTGGAAGGCGTTATCGTAGCTCTTTCAGCTTCAAATGTTGTCACAGTATTCAAAATTGAGCTAGATTAATGTGGTCATAGGATTCATGTCATTTTGAGCGCTAAATTAAATGTTAAAGACGATTTAGTGCAGACATACCAAGTCGATCAGCTAGTTAAAATCATCATTCTAAACTGATCATTGATGCTCAATGAGAAATGGTTTAAAATGAAGCATAATGCATGGCTTCATTCAGTTTCAGATAGATTGGATTACTTGGAGGCTTTGTCGTAGCTATTTTGGTCTTAAATTTTGTCACAATCTATAATATTTAGCTAGTTTACCATGGGCGTTGGATTGGTATCATTCTGAACTCTAAATCAAAAGTTACTGATGATTTAGTGCGGACATGTCAAGTTTATTGGCTAGTTAAAATGATCATTCTAAACTGATGTATGGTGCTCGTAGAGCAAAGGTTTACAGATGAAGCATAATGCATGGCATCCCTCAGTTTGGGATAGATTGGATTACTTGGAGGCTTTGTCGTAGCTATTTTGGACTTCAAATTTTTTTCACAATATAGAAAATTATGCTAGCTTAAGGTTGGCGTTGGATTCGTGTCATTCTGAACTCTAAATTAAAAATTACGGACGATTTAGTGAGTACATGTCAAGTCGATCGGCCAGTTAAAATGATCATTCTAATATTATCATTTGTGCTCCTAGAGTAAATGGTTATAAATGAAGCATAATGAATGGTATCACGTAATTTAGGATAGATTGGATTACATGGAGACTTTGTTGGAGCTACTTTGGGCTTTTTTTTTCACAATATAGAAAATTAAGCTTGCTTAACATGGGGGTTGGATTTGTGTAATTCTAAACTTTAAATCAAAAGTTAGAGACGATTTAGTGTTGACATGTCAAGTTGATGAGCCAGTCAAAATGATCATTTTAAACTGATCACTGGTGCTCCTTCCATAAGGCTTATAAATGAACCATAATGCTTGGCATCACACAGCTTAGTATATATTGGAGTAATCGAAGGCTTTTTCGTAGCTATTTCGGTCTTAACTATTGTTCCTAATATATAATATTGACCTAGCTTAACCTGGTGGTTGGATTCATGTCTTTCTGAACTATAAATCAAAAGTTACAAACGATTTAGTTAGGACATGTAAAGTTGATCTGCTAGTTAAAATGATCATTTTAAACTCATCATTGGTGGTCCTTGCGTAAAATCTTATCAATGAAGCAGAATGCATATCATCACGCAGTTCAGGATACATTGGATTACTTGGAAGCTTTGTTATAGCTGTTTCACTCTAAAGTTTTGTCAAAATATTGAAAATTTAGTTATATTGACGTGGGCGTTGGATTCATGTGATTTTTAGTTGTAAATCAATTGTTAAAGAGATTAAGTGTAGACATGTCAAGGTTATCATCTAATTAAAGTATTCATTCTAAACTGATCATTCGTGCTTATTGAGCAAAGGTTTAAAAATGAAGTATCATGCATGGCATCATGCAGTTTGGGATAGATTGGATTACTTGGAGGCTTTGTCATTTCCATTTCGGTCTAAAATTTTGTCACAATATAGAAACTTGAGCAATATTAACGTGGGCATTGGATTCATATCATTTTGAACTCTAAATCAAAAGTTACGGATGATTTAGTGTGTAGATGTCAAATTAATGGGCCAGTTAAAATAATCATTTTAAACTGATCATTGATGCTCATTTAGCATAGGTTTACAAATGAAGCATAATGCATGGCATCACGAAGTTTGGAATACATTGGATTATTTGGAGGCTTTGTTGTAGCTCTTTCATTCTCAATTGTTGTCACAAGATTGAAAGTTGAACTAGATTAACGTGGGCATTGGATTGGTTTATACTAAACTCTAAATCAAAAGTTATAGACGATTTAGTGTATAGATGCCAAGTTGATCGCCCAATTAAAACAATCATTCTTAACTGATCATTGGTGCTCCTTGAGTAAATGGATATAAATGAAGCATAATTAATGGGATCACACAATTTGGGATACATTGGATTACTTGGATGCTTGGTCATAACTATTTTGGTCCTAAATTTTGTAACAATATAGAAAATTGAGCTTGCGTAACGTGGACGTTGGATTCGTGTGATTTTGAACTATAAAACCGAAGTTATGGACGATTTATTGCGCACATGTCAAGTTGATCGACCAGTTAAAGTGATCACTCTAAACTGATCATTGGTACTCCAGAGTAAAAGCCTATAAATGGAGCATAATCTTTGTATCACGCAAATTAGTCTTTATCGTAGGTCTTTCTGTGTCAAATATTATCACAATATTCAAAATTAGGCTAAATTAACATAGGCATTGGATTCATGTCATTTTGAGCTCTAAATCAAATGTTAAAGACGATTTAATGCGGACATGTCAAGTTGATCAGGTAGTTAAAATGATCATTGTAAACTGATCATCTGTGATCATTGCGCAAAGGTTTGCAAATGAAGCATAATGCATGGCATCACGCAGTTTGGGATAGATTGGATTACTTCGGAATGACGCTTTGTTGTAGCTATTTCGGTCTTAACGTGGGAATTGGATTCATGTCATTTTGAGCTCTAAATCAACAGGTAAGGACGATTTAGTGCGCGCATGTCAAGTTGATCGGCTAGTTAAAATGATCATTCCGAAGTGATCATTGGTCCAACTTGACTAAAGGCTTATAAAGGAATCATAATGCATGGCATCACGCAGTTTGGAATACCATTAGATTATTTGGAGGCTTTGTGGTTGATTTTTCAGTCTAAAATGTTGTCGCAATATTGAAAATTGAGCAAGCTTAACGTGGGCATTGGATTCATGTCATTCTAAACTCTAAATCGAAAGTTACAAACGATTTAGTGCATACATGTCAAGTTAATCGGCCAATTAAAAAATGATCATTCTTAACTGATCCTTGGTACTCCTTGAGTAAAGGCTTATAAATGAAGCATAATACATTGGATTACCTGGATGCTCGTAGCTTTTTCGTTCTTAAAGTTTTTCACAACATAGAAAATTGAGCAAGCTGAACGTGGGCATTGAATTCATGTAATTCTGAACTCTAAATCAAAAGTTATGGACGATTTAGTGATAACATGTCAAGTTTATCCGGTAGTTAAATTGAACATTCTAAAATAATCATTGGTTTCCATTGAGCAAAGGTTTACAAATGAAGCATAATGCATGGCATCACGCAGTTTGGGATTGATTGGATTACTTGGAGGCTTTGTCCTAACAATATTGAAAATTGAGCTAGCTTAACGTAGGCGTTGGATTCATGTCATTCTGAACTCTTAATCAAAAGTTACGGATGATTTCGTGCGGACATGTCAAGTTTATCGGCCGGTTAAAATCATCATTCTAAACTAATCATTGGTTCCCCTCGAGTAAAGGCTTATAAATAGATCATAATGGCATCACGCAGTTTGGGATACATTGGATTACTCGGAGGCTTTTTCGTAGCTCTTTTAGTCTCAAATATTGTCACAATATTGAAAATTGGGCTAGATTGACGTGGACGTTGGATTCATGTGATTTTGTGTTCTAAATCAAATGTTAAAGACGACTAAGTGTGGACATGTCAAGGTTATCAGGTAGTTAAAATACTCATTCTAAACTGATCATTCGTGCTCATTGAGCAAAGGTTTAAAAATGAAGCATCATGCATGGCATCACACAGCTTGGGATAGATTGGATTACTTGGAGGTTTTGTCGTAGCTATTTCAGTTTTAAATGTTTTTCACAATATAGAAAATTGAGCTAGCTTAACATGGGCGTTGTATTCATGTCATTCTGAACTATAAATCAAAATTTACAGACGATTTAGTGCATACATGTCAAGTTGATCGGCCTGTTAAAATGATCATTCTAAACTAATCATTGGTTCCTCTTGAGTAAACGCTTTTAAATGAAGCATAATGTGTGGCATCATGCAGTTTGGAATATATTGGATTATTTGAAGGCTTTGTCGTAGCTCTTTCAATCTCAAATGTTGTCCCAATATTTAAAAAAAAAAAGATTAATGTGGGTGTGGGATTCGTGTCATTATGAACTCAAAGTCAAAAGTTATAGATAATTTGGTGCATAAATGCCAAGTTGATCAGTACAATAAGAATGATCATTCTTAACTGATCATTTCTGCTCCTTGACTAAAGGATTATAAATGGAGCATAATGGCGTCAGGCAGTGTGGGATACATTGGATTACTTGGAGACTTTGTTGTAGCTATATCACTCTTAAATTTTTTTCACAATGTATAAAATTGAGCAAGCTTAACGTGGACATTGGATTCTTGTATTCTGAACTCTAAGTCAAAAATTACAGACGATTTAGTGCTGACATGTTATGTTTATCGGTTAGTTAAACTGAACATTCTAAACTAATCATTGATGCTCATTGAACAAAGGCTTACAAATGAAGCAAAATGCATGGGATCACGCAGTTTAGGATAGATTGTATTATTTTGAGGCTTTGTCGTCATACCTCTTTCAATATCAAATATTGTCACAATATTGAAAATTGAGGTAGATTAACGTGTCCATTTGGTTCATGTCATTTTGAGCTCTAAATCAAATGGTAAATACGATTTAGTGCATGCATGTCAAATTGATAAGCTTGTTAAAATGATCATTCTAACCTAATCATTGGTGCTGATTGAGCATAGGTATACAAATGAGGCATAATGCATGAAATCACACAGTTTGGATAAATTGGATTACTTAAAGGCTTTGTTTATAGCTATTTTGGTCTTAAATTTTATCATTCTTAACGTGGACATTGAATTCGTATCATTCTTAACTCTAAATAAAAAGTTACACACGATTTAGTGCGGACATATCAAGTTGATCGGCCAGTTAAACTGATCATGATGAACTGACAATTGGTGCTCCTTAAGTAAAGGCTTATAAAATGAAGCGTAATGCATGGCATCATGAAGTTTGGAATACATTGGATTATTTGGAGGCTTTGTTGTATCTCTTTTAGTGTCAAATGTTGTCACAATATTGAAACTTGATCTAGATTAACGTGGGCGTTGGATTTGTGTCATTCTAAACTCTGAATCAAAAGTTACAAATGATTTAGTGCATACATGTCAAGTTGATCGACCAATTAAAATGATCATTATTAACTGATGATTGATGCTCGCTGAGTAAAGGATTATAAATGAAGCATAATGGCATCAGCCAGTTTGGGATACGTTGGATTTCTTGGAGGCTTTTTTGTACCTAGTTTGGTCTGAAATTTTTGTCACAATATAGGAAATTGAGTTCAAGGATGCTCAAGTACCCCACCTTCTCTCTAGTGTATTTAGGTGCGTCATCTAGGATGACCACATCCTGGTTCTCCATAGGAACCCGTTCTTTGCCCATGTGTGGCACCTGAGGAACCGGTGCCTCGGGCTTAACCGCCACAGTCAGTATAGCCAACTGGCTTATCACGGTCCTCATTGTGTTCCACATTTCTTCTGGGCTCGGAACCACATTAGGAATTGCATCCGCAGCTTCTTGGTCGCGTTGTCCTTCTTCACCCGCATGTGTGCGATGAGCAATAGACTCCTCATCCTCACCTTCCGGATGGTCCTGCTCAGTTGCCGCAACATGCGCCGAGAAGGCTCAAATAAATTTTGCGGCAAGGCTCCAACATTTTGACTTGGTTCACCACCTTTTGCCTTATCCTTCTTGCTTTTCCTAGTCTTGCCATTCTTGCCCATCTGCAAAACCATTTAACTAGTCTCAACATTTAACATGTGCAAGACCTGGTGCCCAATGAGTGGTGTCTACTTAATCCACATCTAACCCGTCCTAGGACCAAGCATGCTTTGATACCAACTTGAAACACCCTTCCCGGATTATCAGTCCCAAGAGGTTGTTTTATTTCAGATTCACCAAGGAATTCCGAGTCTAAGGTCCATATTTTAGGGTCCTTTATTTAGTCAAGTCCAAATTCGAGTTATTCTGAGATTCATGAGTTTTTAGAGTCATTATTAGAGTCATAACATAAAAGATCCGGATTTTTATTGAAGTATAAGAATACGATTCGTTACAACATGATTGTTTGCCCGAAGGCTTACACATTCAATGCTCCTAACTACCTGGACCAATACACCACCCATATACTCGGGCCACCAGCCTTGCGCTCAAGCCAAATCCTTACCACAATCACCATATTTTCCTGAAAAATGCCAAAGCTGCATAATTATCCTGGACTTAACCAATATTACTCATTAAGGCTTTAGAAAATGCATGAATGAATGCAACTCATGAAAAACCCATCAATTCTCTAAGTTTAACTTAACATTCAACCAAGACACTTGGTTTGGTCTTGGGCAGATCTGATTGAGCTTCCGGCCATGGTAGGAATCACCTAAATCCGTTGGCCAGCCGATACTCGCCCTGAAAGACTCGATCCGGTCTATGGGCAGGCCAGGCCGATTATCTAACCGGGAAGGTTTCACCCAATCCCGATCACTCGGCCAAGTTTACCCAACTAGCTCCCGTTGGATTCCCTTGCTCGCCGAACCACCAACGAAGAGGAATCCAAGCATGAAAGGGTAAGGGATTACTCACCTCGACCACGCTTAGTCCTTAATCGCGTACCGTCTGCGTTGGCCTCCCGATCCAAAGTTCACGATCTCTACCTCACTCGGGTTAATACTTATCGAATATTGCCTTAGGAAAATTTTCGGATTTATCCTCCCTCAGCCGTGCCTTGTACATACCCTAAAACTCATATTTCTAGGGCCCGTGGTCAGTTTTCACGAAAAGTCACGACTTTTGCTCAACCAATCAACATTTCCAATCGAACCGTTGTGCCTGGTCATGGCACCGGTTCGGCACCAACTGCCCGAGCCATTGCTAGCTGGCCAGTTGGCCCAGCTACCAACCAGCTCGTCGAACTGCCGGCCAGCTCACCCAACTGCCGGCCAGCTCGCCCAGCTGCCGGCCAGCCCTCCCAGGTGCCGGCTAGGTCTCCCAGCTGCCGGCCAGCTCTCCCAGCTGCTGGCCAGCCCGTCCAACTGCCAGCCAGCTCGCCCAACCGATCCTTACTTAGCCCAGCTCGCCCAGCTGCTGTTGAATTCATGTCATTTTGAACTCTAAATCAAATGTTAAAACGAGTTAATGCGTACATGTCAAGGTTCTAAGCAAGTTAAAAAAATCATACTAAACTGATCATTGGTGCTCATTGAGCAAATGCTTAAAAATGAGGCATAATACATGAGATCACGCCTCTAGGATAGATTGGATCACTTGGAGGCTTTGTGGTAGTTATTTCGGTCTTAAAATATGTCACAATATTGAATATTGTGCTACCTTAATGTGGGTATTGGAATCGTGTCATTCTCAACTCAAAAATTAAAAGTTAAAGCTGATTTAGTGCGGGTATCTCAAGGTTATCGGCCAATTAAAATGATCATTCTAAACTTATCATTGGTGGTTCTAGAATAATGGCTTACAAATAAAGCATAATGCATGGCACCACGCAGTTTGGAATACATTGGATTATTTAGAGGCTTTGTCGTAGCTCTTTAAGTCTCAACTGTTGTCACAATATTGAAAATTGCACTAGATTAACGTGGGCATTCGATTCGTGTCATTATGATCTCTTTATCAAAAGTTACAAATGATTTAGTGTATCCATGTCAAGTTGATCGGCCAATTAAAATGATCATTCTTAACTGATCATTTGTGCTCCTTGAGTAAAGGCTTGAAAATGAAGGATAATGCATCGCATCACACAGTTTGGGATACATTTGATTACTTGAAGGCTTTTTCATAGCTATTTCGGTCCTAAATTTTGTCATAATACAGAAAATAAAGCAAGCTTTACGGTTGCATTGGATTCATGTCATTTTGCACTCTAAATCACAAGTTATGGGCGATTTAGTGCGAGCATGTCAAGTTTATCGGCAAGTCAAAATGATCTTCGTAAACTGATCATTAGTGCTCCTTACATACATGCTTATAAATGAAGCATAAATCATGAGATCACGCATTTTTGGATAGATTTGATCACTTGGAGGCTTTTTCGTACCTATTTCGGCCTTAAAATTTGTCACAATATGGAATCTTGTGCGAGCTTAAAGTGGGCAATGGATTTGTTTCATTCTGAACTCTAAATCTAAAAGTTAATGACGCTTTAGTGTGGACATATCAAGTGGCTCGGCCAGTTACAATGATCATTCTAAACTGATCATTGGTGCACATTGAGTGAAGACTTATAAATAAGGCATAATGCATGGCATCACACACTTTGAGATAGATAGGATTACTTGGAGGCTTTGTCGTTGCTATTTCAGTCTTAAATTTGTCACAATATAGAAAATTGATCCAGCTTAACGTGGGCATTGGATTCATGTTATTTTGAAATCTAAATCAAAAGTTGCAGACGATTTAGTGCGGACATGTCAAGTTTAATGGCTACTTCACTTGATCAATGGACCTCATTGATCAGTGGACCTCATTGAGCAAAAGTTTACAAATGAAACATAATGCATAGCATCACATAGTTTGGGATAGTTTGGATAACTTGGAGGCTTTGTCGTACCTATTTCCTTCTTAAAATTTGTCACAGTTTAGAAAATTGAGCTAGCTTAACATGAGCGTGGTATTCGTGTCATTCTAAACTGTGAATCAAAAGTTAAAAGACGCCTTAGTGCAGTCATATAAATTTTATCAGGTTGTTAAAATGATTTTCTAAACTGATCATTGGTTCTCATTCAGCAATGGTTTACAAATGAATCATAATGCATGGCATCACACAGTTTGGGATAGATTGGACTACTAGGAGGCTGTGTCTTAGCTATTTCGGTGTCAAATGTTATCACAATATAGAAAATTGAGCTAGCTTAATGTGGGCATGGGATTCGTGTCATTTTGAACTCTAAATCAAAAGTTACGGACAGTTTAGTGCGTACATGTCAAGTTGATGGGCCAGTCAAATTGATGATTCTAAACTGATCATTGGTTCTCCTTGAGTAAAGGCTTATAAATGAAGCATAATGCTTGACATCATGCATTTGGTGATACATTAGATTCTTTGGAGGCTTAGCCGTAGCTATTTTTGTATTAAATTTTGTCACAATATAGAAAATTGAGCTAGCTTAACGTGGGCGTTGGATTCATGTCATTCTGAACTCTAAATCAAAAGTTACTGACGATTTAGTGCGGACATGTCAAGTTTAACGGCTAGTTAAATTGATCATTCTAAACTTATCACTGGAGCTCATTGAGCCAAAGTTTACAAATGAAGCATAATGCAAGCCATCACTCAGTTAGGGATAGTTTGGATTACTTGGAGGCTTTTTCATAGCTACCTCGCTTTTAAATTTTACCATAGTATACAAAATTGAGCTAGCTTAACGTGGGCGTTAGATATTTGTCATTTTGAACTCCGAATGAAAAGTTAAAGACAATTTAGTGTGGATATGTCAAGTTGATCAGCTAGTTAAAATGATCTTTCTAAACTGATCACTGGTGCTCACTGGGCAATGGTTTACAAATGAAGCATAAGGCATGGCATCACACATTTTTGGATAGATTGGATTACTTACAGGCTTTGTAGTAGCTATTTCGGTCTTAAATTTTGCCATAATATAGAAAATTGAGCTAGCTTAACATGTGCGTTGGATTCATGTCAATCTGAACTCTAAAGCAAAAGTTACCGGCGATTTAGTTCGGACATGTCAAGTTTATCGGCTAGTTAAATTGATCATTCTAAACTGATAACTGGAGCTCATTGAGCAAAGGTTTACAAATGAAGCATAATGCATGGCATCACGTAGTTTGAGATAGATTGGATTACTTGAAGGCTTTGTCGTAGCTATATCATTCTTAAATTTTGTCACAATATAGAAAACTGAGCTAGCTTAACGTGAGTGTTGTATTACTGTCATTCTGAACTCTAAATAAGAAGTTTCGGTTGATTTAGTGCGGACATGTCAAGTTGCTTGGCTAGTTAAAGTGACCATTCTAAACTGATTGGTGCTCCTTGAGTAAAGGCTTATAATTATAAATGAAACATAATGCATGACATCATGCAGTTAGGGTTACATCGGATTACTAGGAGGCTTTGTCGTAGCTATTTCGGTCTTAAAGTTTGTCACAATATAGAAAATTGAGCTAGCCTAACTTGGGAATTGGATTCATGTCATTCTGAACTCTATATCAAAAGTCACTGATAATTTAGTGCGGACATGTCAAGTTTAAAGGATAGTTAAATTGATCATTCTAAACCGATCACTGGAGCTCATTGAGCAAAGGTTTTCAAATGAAGCATAATGTATGGAATAACGCATTTTGAGATTTATTGGATTACTTGAAAGCTTTTTCATCACTGTTTCGTTCTTAAATTTTGTCACAATATAGAAAATTGGGCTAGCTTAACTTGGGTGTTGGATTCGTGCCATTTGGAACTCTAAATAAAAAAATTTGGACGATTTAGTGCGGACATGTCAAGGTTATCGCCCAGTTAAAGTAACCATTCTAAACTGATCAATGGTGCTCCTTGAGTAAAGGCTTATAATTATAAAAGAACCATAATGCATTGCATTATGCAGTTTGGATTACATTGGATTACCTAGAGGCTTTGTGGTAGCTATTTTGGTCTTAAATTTTGTCACAATATAGAAAATTGAGCAAGATTAATGTGGGAATTGGATTCATGTCATTTTGAACTCTAAATCAAAAGTTACTGACGATTTAGTTCGGACATGTCAAGTTCAACGCCTAGTTAGATTGATCATTATAAACTGATCAATATAGCTCATTAAGCAAAAGTTTACAAATGAAGCATAATGCATGGCATCACGCATTTTGGGATACTTTGGATTACTTGTAGACTTTCTCGTAGCTATTTCGTTCTTAAACTTTGTCACAAAATCGAAAATTGAGTTAGTTTAACGTGGGCGTTGGATTCGTTTCATTTTGAGCTCTAAATGAAAAGTTTCGGTTGATTTAGTGCGGATAAGTCAAGTTGATCGGCCAATTAAAGTGAACATTCTAAACTGATTGGTGCTCCTTGAGTAAAGGCTTATAATTATAAATGAAGCATAATGCATGACATCATGCAGTTCGGGTTACATCGGATTAGTAGGAGGCTTTGTCGTAGCTATTTCGGTATTAAATTTTGTCACAATATAGAAAATTGAGTTAGAATAACATGGGAATTGGATTCATGTCATTCTGAATTCTAATCAAAAGTTACTGATAATTTAGTGTGGACATGTCAAGTTCAAATGCTAGTTAAATTCATCATTCTAAACTGATCACTGGAGCTCATTGAGCAAAACTTTACAAATGAAGCATAATGCAAGGCATCACGCAGTTCGGGATAGTTTGGATTATTTGGAGTCTTTGTCATAGCTATTCATTCTTAAATTTTGTCACAATATAGAAAATTGAGCAAGCTTAACGTGGGCATTGGATTTGTGTCATTATGAACTCTGAATCAAAAGTTAAAAACAATTTAGTGTGCATATGTCAAAATGATTAGCTAGTTAAATCATTCTAAACTGATTAGTGGTGCTCATTGAGCAATGGTTTACATATGAGGCATAATGCATGGCATCACATAGTTTGGGATATATTGGATTACTTGGAGGCTTTGTCGTAGCTATTTTGGTCTTAAATTTTATCGCAATATAGAAAATTGATCTCGCTTAATGTGGCCGTTAGATTCATGTGTTTTTGAACTCTAAAGCAAAAGTTACGAACGATTTAGCGTGGACATGTCGAGTTTATCGACTAGTTAAATTGATCATTATATAATGATCACTAGAGCTCATTGAGCAAAAGTTTGCATATGAAGCATAATGCATGGAATCACGCTGTTTGAGATAGATTGGATTACTTGAAGGCATTGTCGTAGCTATTTCGTTCTTAAATTTTGTCACAATATAGAAAGTTTAGCTATCTAAACGTGGGCATTGGATTTATGTCATTCTGAACTCTAAAGCAAAAGTTACAGACGATTTAGTGCAGACATGCCAAGTTTATCGACTAGTTAAATTGATCATTCTAAGCCGATCACTGGAGCTCATTGAGCAAAGATTTACAAATGAAGCAAAAAGCATGACATCACATAGTTTGAGATAGATTAGATTACTTGAAGACTTTTTTGTAGCTATTTCTTTCTTAAATTTTGTTACAATATAGAAAATTGAGCTAGTTTAACGTGGGCGTTGGATTCATGTCATTTTGAACTCTAAATAAAAAAATTATGGATGATTTAGTGCTGACTTGTCAAGGTTATCGCCCAGTTAAAGTGACCATTCTAAACTGATCATTGGCTCTCCTTGAGTAAAGGCTTATAATTATAAATGAAGCATAATGCATGACATTATGCAGTTTGGATTACATTGGATTACATAGAGGCATTGTGTTAGCTATTCCGGTCTTAAATTTTGTCACAATATAGAAAATTGAGCTAGATTTATGTGGGCATTGGACTCATGTCATTTTGAACTCTAAATCAAAAGTTACTGACGATTTAGTTCAGAAATGACAAGTTCAACACCTAGTTAAATTGATCATTTTAAATTGATCAATATGACTCATTAAGCAAAAGTTTACAAATGAAGCATAATGCATTGCATCACGCAGTTTGGGATACTTTGGATTACTTGTAGGCTTTGTCATAGCTATTTCGTTCTTAAAATTTGTTACAATATAGAAAATTGAGTTAGCTTAACGTGGGCATTGGATTCGTGTCATTCTGACCTCTAAATAAAACGTTTTGGATGATTTAGTGCGGATAAGTCAAGTTGATCGGCCAATTAAAGTGACCATTCTAAACTGATTGGTGCACCTTGAGTAAAGGTTTATAATTATAAATGAAGCATAATGCATGGCATCATGCACTTTGGGTTACATCGGATTAGTAGGAGGCTTTGTTGTAGCTATTTCGGTCTAAAATTTTGTCACAATATAGAAAATTGAGCTAGCTTAACATGGGTATTGGATTCATATCATTCGGAATTCTAATCAAACGTTATAGATAATTTAGTGTTGACATGTCAAGTTTAAATGCTAGTTAAATTGATCATTCTAAACTGATCACTGGAGCACATTGAGAAAAACTATACAAATTAAGAATAATGCAAGGCATCACGCAGTTTGGGATAGTTTAGATTACTTGGAGTCTTTGTCGTAGCTATTTCGTTCTTAAATTTTGTCACAATATACAAAATTGAGCTAGCTTAACGTGGGCATTGGATTTGTGTCATTATGAACTCTAAATCAAAAGTTAAAAACAATTTAGTGTGCATATGTCAAAATGATTAGCTAGTTAAAATGATCATTCTAAACTGATTAGTGGTGCTCATTGAACAATAAACACATATGAGGCATAATGCATGGCATCACACAGTTTGAGATATATTGGATTACTTGGAGGGTTTGTCGTAGCTATTTTGGTCTTAAATTTTGTCCCAATATAGAAAATTGATCTCGCTTAATGTGGCATTGGATTCATGTAGTTTTGAACTCTAAAGCAAAAGTTATGGACGATTTAGCGTGTACATGTCAAATTTATCGGCTAGTTAAATTGATCATTATAAACTGATCACTGGAGCTCATTGAGCAAAGGTTTCATATGAAGCATAATGCCAGGAATCATGATGTTTGAGATAGATTGGATTACTTGAAGGCTTTGTCATGGCTATTTCGTTCTTAAATTTTGTCATAATATAGAAAATTGAGCTATCTTAACGTGGGCATTGGATTCATCTCATTCTGAACTCTATAGCAAAAGTTACAGACGATTTTGTGCGTTCATGTCAAGTTTATCGGCTAGTTAATTTGATCATTCTAAGCTGATCACTGGAGCTCATTGATCAAAGATTTACAAATGAAGCATAAAGCATGACATAATTTGAGATAGATTAGATTACTTGAAGGCTTTTTCGTAGCCATTTCTTTCTTAAATTTTTTCACAATATAGAAAATTGAGCTACCTTAACGTGGGCGTTGGATTCGTGTCATTTTGAACTCTAAATACAAAGTTTTGGACGATTTAGTGCGGACATGTCAAGGTTATCGCCAAGTTAAGTGACCATTCTAAACTGATCGTTGGCGCTCCTTGAGTAAAGGAATATAATTATAAATGAAGCATAATGCATGGCATTATGCAGTTTGGAATACATTGGATTACCTAGAGGCTTTGTGGTAGCTACTTCGGTCTTAAATGTTGTCACAATATAGAAAATTGAGCTACATTAATGTGGGCATTGGATTCATGTCATTTTGAAATCTAAATCAAAAGTTAATGACAATTTAGTTCGGATATGTCAAGTTCAACGCCTAGTTAAATTGATCATTCTAAACTGATCAATGGAGCTCATTAAGAAAGAGTTTAGAAATGAAGCATAATGCATGGTATCACGTAGTTTGGGATACTTTGGATTACTTGTAGGCTTTGCTGTAGCTATTTTGTTCTTCATTTTGTCATAATATAGAAATTTGAGCTAGTTTAACGTGGGTGTTGGATTCCTGTCCTTCTAAACTCTAAATCAAACGTTTCGGTTTATTTAGTGCAGACATGTCAAGCTAATCGGCCAGTTAAAGTGACCATTCTAAACTGATTGGTGCTCCTTGAGTAAAGGCTTATAATTATAAATGAAGCATAATGCATGGCATTATGCAGTTTGGGTTACATCAGATTATTAGGATGCTTTGTCGTAGCTCTTTCGGTATTAAATTTTGTCACAATATAGAAAATTGAGCAAGCTTACTGTGGGCATTGAATTCATATCATTCTGAACTCTAAATCAAAAGTTAGTGATAATTTAGTACGAACAGTTTAAGTTTAAAGGCTAGTTAAATTGATCTTTCTAAACTGATCAGTAGAGCTTATTGAGCAAAAGTTTACAGATGAAGCACAATGCAAGGCATCACGTAGTTTGGGATAGTTTGGATTATTTGGAGTCTTTGTCGTAGCTATTTCATTCTTAAATTTTGTCACAATATTGAAAATTGAGCAAGATTAACGTGGGCATTGGATTTGTGTCATTATGATCTATGAATCAAAAGTTAAAAAAGATTTAGTGTGCATATATCAAAATGATTATCAAGTTAAAATGATCATTCTAAACTGATCAGTGGTGCTCATTTTGAGCTCTAATTAAAAGTTAAAAATGATTTAGTGCGGATGTATCAAGTTGATCAGGTAGTTAAACTTATCATTCTAAACTGATCATTGGTGCTAACTGAGTAAAGGCCTATAAATGAAGCATAATGCATAACATCACACAGTTTGGGATTGATTGGATTACTTGGAGGCTTTGTCATNCATAATGTATGGAATAACGCATTTTGAGATTTATTGGATTACTTGAAAGCTTTTTCATCACTGTTTCGTTCTTAAATTTTGTCACAATATAGAAAATTGGGCTAGCTTAACTTGGGTGTTGGATTCGTGCCATTTGGAACTCTAAATAAAAAAATTTGGACGATTTAGTGCGGACATGTCAAGGTTATCGCCCAGTTAAAGTAACCATTCTAAACTGATCAATGGTGCTCCTTGAGTAAAGGCTTATAATTATAAAAGAACCATAATGCATTGCATTATGCAGTTTGGATTACATTGGATTGCCTAGAGGCTTTGTGGTAGCTATTTTGGTCTTAAATTTTGTCACAATATAGAAAATTGAGCAAGATTAATGTGGGAATTGGATTCATGTCATTTTGAACTTTAAATCAAAAGTTACTGACGATTTAGTTCGGACATGTCAAGTTCAACGCCTAGTTAGATTGATCATTATAAACTGATCAATATAGCTCATTAAGCAAAAGTTTACAAATGAAGCATAATGCATGGCATCACGCATTTTGGGATACTTTGGATTACTTGTAGACTTTCTCGTAGCTATTTCGTTCTTAAACTTTGTCACAAAATCGAAAATTGAGTTAGTTTAACGTGGGCGTTGGATTCGTTTCATTTTGAGCTCTAAATGAAAAGTTTCGGTTGATTTAGTGCGGATAAGTCAAGTTGATCGGCCAATTAAAGTGAACATTCTAAACTGATTGGTGCTCCTTGAGTAAAGGCTTATAATTATAAATGAAGCATAATGCATGACATCATGCAGTTCGGGTTACATCGGATTAGTAGGAGGCTTTGTCGTAGCTATTTCGGTATTAAATTTTGTCACAATATAGAAAATTGAGTTAGAATAACATGGGAATTGGATTCATGTCATTCTGAATTCTAATCAAAAGTTACTGATAATTTAGTGTGGACATGTCAAGTTCAAATGCTAGTTAAATTCATCATTCTAAACTGATCACTGGAGCTCATTGAGCAAAACTTTACAAATGAAGCATAATGCAAGGCATCACGCAGTTCGGGATAGTTTGGATTATTTGGAGTCTTTGTCATAGCTATTCATTCTTAAATTTTGTCACAATATAGAAAATTGAGCAAGCTTAACGTGGGCATTGGATTTGTGTCATTATGAACTCTGAATCAAAAGTTAAAAACAATTTAGTGTGCATATGTCAAAATGATTAGCTAGTTAAATCATTCTAAACTGATTAGTGGTGCTCATTGAGCAATGGTTTACATATGAGGCATAATGCATGGCATCACATAGTTTGGGATATATTGGATTACTTGGAGGCTTTGTCGTAGCTATTTTGGTCTTAAATTTTATCGCAATATAGAAAATTGATCTCGCTTAATGTGGCCGTTAGATTCATGTGTTTTTGAACTCTAAAGCAAAAGTTACGAACGATTTAGCGTGGACATGTCGAGTTTATCGACTAGTTAAATTGATCATTATATAATGATCACTAGAGCTCATTGAGCAAAAGTTTGCATATGAAGCATAATGCATGGAATCACGCTGTTTGAGATAGATTGGATTACTTGAAGGCATTGTCGTAGCTATTTCGTTCTTAAATTTTGTCACAATATAGAAAGTTTAGCTATCTAAACGTGGGCATTGGATTTATGTCATTCTGAACTCTAAAGCAAAAGTTACAGACGATTTAGTGCAGACATGCCAAGTTTATCGACTAGTTAAATTGATCATTCTAAGCCGATCACTGGAGCTCATTGAGCAAAGATTTACAAATGAAGCAAAAAGCATGACATCACATAGTTTGAGATAGATTAGATTACTTGAAGACTTTTTTGTAGCTATTTCTTTCTTAAATTTTGTTACAATATAGAAAATTGAGCTAGTTTAACGTGGGCGTTGGATTCATGTCATTTTGAACTCTAAATAAAAAAATTATGGATGATTTAGTGCTGACTTGTCAAGGTTATCGCCCAGTTAAAGTGACCATTCTAAACTGATCATTGGCTCTCCTTGAGTAAAGGCTTATAATTATAAATGAAGCATAATGCATGACATTATGCAGTTTGGATTACATTGGATTACATAGAGGCATTGTGTTAGCTATTCCGGTCTTAAATTTTGTCACAATATAGAAAATTGAGCTAGATTTATGTGGGCATTGGACTCATGTCATTTTGAACTCTAAATCAAAAGTTACTGACGATTTAGTTCAGAAATGACAAGTTCAACACCTAGTTAAATTGATCATTTTAAATTGATCAATATGACTCATTAAGCAAAAGTTTACAAATGAAGCATAATGCATTGCATCACGCAGTTTGGGATACTTTGGATTACTTGTAGGCTTTGTCATAGCTATTTCGTTCTTAAAATTTGTTACAATATAGAAAATTGAGTTAGCTTAACGTGGGCATTGGATTCGTGTCATTCTGACCTCTAAATAAAACGTTTTGGATGATTTAGTGCGGATAAGTCAAGTTGATCGGCCAATTAAAGTGACCATTCTAAACTGATTGGTGCACCTTGAGTAAAGGTTTATAATTATAAATGAAGCATAATGCATGGCATCATGCACTTTGGGTTACATCGGATTAGTAGGAGGCTTTGTTGTAGCTATTTCGGTCTAAAATTTTGTCACAATATAGAAAATTGAGCTAGCTTAACATGGGTATTGGATTCATATCATTCGGAATTCTAATCAAACGTTATAGATAATTTAGTGTTGACATGTCAAGTTTAAATGCTAGTTAAATTGATCATTCTAAACTGATCACTGGAGCACATTGAGAAAAACTATACAAATTAAGAATAATGCAAGGCATCACGCAGTTTGGGATAGTTTAGATTACTTGGAGTCTTTGTCGTAGCTATTTCGTTCTTAAATTTTGTCACAATATACAAAATTGAGCTAGCTTAACGTGGGCATTGGATTTGTGTCATTATGAACTCTAAATCAAAAGTTAAAAACAATTTAGTGTGCATATGTCAAAATGATTAGCTAGTTAAAATGATCATTCTAAACTGATTAGTGGTGCTCATTGAACAATAAACACATATGAGGCATAATGCATGGCATCACACAGTTTGAGATATATTGGATTACTTGGAGGGTTTGTCGTAGCTATTTTGGTCTTAAATTTTGTCCCAATATAGAAAATTGATCTCGCTTAATGTGGCATTGGATTCATGTAGTTTTGAACTCTAAAGCAAAAGTTATGGACGATTTAGCGTGTACATGTCAAATTTATCGGCTAGTTAAATTGATCATTATAAACTGATCACTGGAGCTCATTGAGCAAAGGTTTCATATGAAGCATAATGCCAGGAATCATGATGTTTGAGATAGATTGGATTACTTGAAGGCTTTGTCATGGCTATTTCGTTCTTAAATTTTGTCATAATATAGAAAATTGAGCTATCTTAACGTGGGCATTGGATTCATCTCATTCTGAACTCTATAGCAAAAGTTA
The DNA here is from genome assembly GCA_018901945.1 of Pugionium dolabratum. Classification (NCBI taxonomy): domain Eukaryota; kingdom Viridiplantae; phylum Streptophyta; class Magnoliopsida; order Brassicales; family Brassicaceae; genus Pugionium; species Pugionium dolabratum. The sequence continues at coordinate 73,837 of JAEVFF010000728.1, read as the reverse complement.
CAGACGATTTTGTGCGTTCATGTCAAGTTTATCGGCTAGTTAATTTGATCATTCTAAGCTGATCACTGGAGCTCATTGATCAAAGATTTACAAATGAAGCATAAAGCATGACATAATTTGAGATAGATTAGATTACTTGAAGGCTTTTTCGTAGCCATTTCTTTCTTAAATTTTTTCACAATATAGAAAATTGAGCTACCTTAACGTGGGCGTTGGATTCGTGTCATTTTGAACTCTAAATACAAAGTTTTGGACGATTTAGTGCGGACATGTCAAGGTTATCGCCAAGTTAAGTGACCATTCTAAACTGATCGTTGGCGCTCCTTGAGTAAAGGAATATAATTATAAATGAAGCATAATGCATGGCATTATGCAGTTTGGAATACATTGGATTACCTAGAGGCTTTGTGGTAGCTACTTCGGTCTTAAATGTTGTCACAATATAGAAAATTGAGCTACATTAATGTGGGCATTGGATTCATGTCATTTTGAAATCTAAATCAAAAGTTAATGACAATTTAGTTCGGATATGTCAAGTTCAACGCCTAGTTAAATTGATCATTCTAAACTGATCAATGGAGCTCATTAAGAAAGAGTTTAGAAATGAAGCATAATGCATGGTATCACGTAGTTTGGGATACTTTGGATTACTTGTAGGCTTTGCTGTAGCTATTTTGTTCTTCATTTTGTCATAATATAGAAATTTGAGCTAGTTTAACGTGGGTGTTGGATTCCTGTCCTTCTAAACTCTAAATCAAACGTTTCGGTTTATTTAGTGCAGACATGTCAAGCTAATCGGCCAGTTAAAGTGACCATTCTAAACTGATTGGTGCTCCTTGAGTAAAGGCTTATAATTATAAATGAAGCATAATGCATGGCATTATGCAGTTTGGGTTACATCAGATTATTAGGATGCTTTGTCGTAGCTCTTTCGGTATTAAATTTTGTCACAATATAGAAAATTGAGCAAGCTTACTGTGGGCATTGAATTCATATCATTCTGAACTCTAAATCAAAAGTTAGTGATAATTTAGTACGAACAGTTTAAGTTTAAAGGCTAGTTAAATTGATCTTTCTAAACTGATCAGTAGAGCTTATTGAGCAAAAGTTTACAGATGAAGCACAATGCAAGGCATCACGTAGTTTGGGATAGTTTGGATTATTTGGAGTCTTTGTCGTAGCTATTTCATTCTTAAATTTTGTCACAATATTGAAAATTGAGCAAGATTAACGTGGGCATTGGATTTGTGTCATTATGATCTATGAATCAAAAGTTAAAAAAGATTTAGTGTGCATATATCAAAATGATTATCAAGTTAAAATGATCATTCTAAACTGATCAGTGGTGCTCATTTTGAGCTCTAATTAAAAGTTAAAAATGATTTAGTGCGGATGTATCAAGTTGATCAGGTAGTTAAACTTATCATTCTAAACTGATCATTGGTGCTAACTGAGTAAAGGCCTATAAATGAAGCATAATGCATAACATCACACAGTTTGGGATTGATTGGATTACTTGGAGGCTTTGTCATAGCTATTTTGGTCTTTACATTTGTTACAATATTGATAATTGAGCTAGCTTAACATGCGACTGGGATTCATGTCATTTTGAACACTAAATGAAAAGTTACGGACGATTTAGGGCGGACATGTTAAGTTGTTCGCCAGTTAAAATGATCATTCTAAACTGATCATTTGTGCTCCTTGAGTAAAGGTTTATAAATGAAACATAATGCATGGCATCCCGCATTTTGGTATACTTTTGATTACTTGAAGGCTTTGAGGTTGCTCTTTCAGTTTTATATGTTGTCAGAATATAGAAAATTGAGCTAGCTTAACATGCACATTGGATTCGTGTCACTCGGAACTCTAAATCAGAAGTTAAAGATGATCTAGTGCGGACATGTCAAGTTCATCAGCTAATTAAAATGATCATTCTAAGCTGACCATTGGTGCTACTTGAGTAAAGGGTTATAAATGAAGCATAATGCATAGCATCACGTAAGCTGTGATTACATGGATTAGTTGGAGGCTTTGTCATATATATTTCGGTCTTAAATTTTATCACAATATAGAAGATTGAGCTAGCTAAACGTGGGCGTTGGATTCGTGTAATTTTAAACTCTAATTACAAAAGTTACACACGATTTAGTGCTGACATGTCTAGTTGATCAGCTAGTTAAAATGATTATTCTAAACTGATCACTGGTGCTCCTTGATTATTGGCGTATAAATTAACCATAATGCATGACAATACGCAGTTTGGGATAGATTTGATTATTTGGAGGCTTTTTCGTAGCTCTTTCAATCTTAAATGTTGTCACAATATGGAAAATTGGTCTAGCTTAACCTGGGCATTGGAGTCATGTCAATTTGAGCTCTAATTAAAAGTTAAAGACAATTTAGTGCAGATATGTCAAGTTGATAAGTTACTTAAAATTATCTTTTTAAACTAATCATTGGTGCTACTTGAGTAAAGGCTTATAAATGAAGCATAATGCCTGACATCACACAGTTTGGGATACATTGTATTGCTTGGAGTCTTTGTCGTAGCTCTTTCAGTTTCAAATATTTTCATGATATAGAAAATTGAGCTAGGTTAACATGGGCGTTGGATTCGTATTATTCTGAACTCTAAATCAAAAGTTACGGACGATTTAGTGTAGACATGTGAAGTTGATCGGCCAATTAAAATGATCATTCTAAACTTGTCAATGGTGCTCCTTGAGTAAAGGCTTATAAATGAAGCATAATGCATGACATCACACTGTTTGGGATTGAATGGATTACTTGGAGGCTTTGTCGTAGCTATTTATGTTGCTACATTAGATTACTTGGTGGCTTTTATGTTGCTCTTTCAGTCTTAAATGTTGTCACAATATAGAAAATTGAGCTATCTTAACGTGGGCGTTAGATTCGTGTCACTCTGAACTCTAAATCAGAAGTTAAAGACGATTTAGTGTGGGCATGTGAATTTGATCAGCTAGTTAAAATGATTATTCTAAACTGATCATTGTTGCTACTTGAGTAATGGCTTATAAATGATGAATAATGCATGACATCACGTAGTCTGGGATTGATTGGATTAGTGTGAGGCTTTGTTAAATTTTGATCTTAAATTTTGTCACAATATAGAAAGTTGAGCTAGCTTAACGTGGGCATTTGATTCGTGTGATTTTAAACTCTAATTCAAAAGTTCTGGACATGTCAAGTTGATCGGGCATTTAAAATGATTATTCTAAACTCATCACAGGTGGTCCTTGATAAATGGCTTATAAATGAATCATAATGCATGACATTACGCTGTTTGGGATAGATTTGATTACTTGGAGGCTTTGTTGTAGCTATTTCAATCTTAAATGTTGTCACAATATGGAAAATTGAGCTAGCTTAACGTGAGCGTTGGAGTCATGTCAATTTGAGCTCTAATTAAAAGTTAAAGACAATTTAGTGTAGACATGTCAAGTTGATCAGCTAGTTAAAATTATCATTCTAAACTGATAATTGGTGCTACTTGAGTAAAGGCTTATAAATGAAGCATAATGCATGATATCATGCAGTTTGGGATACATTAGATTACTTGGAGTCTTTGTCGTTGCTGTTTTAGTTTCAAATATTTTCATAATATAGAAAATTGAGATAGCATATTGTGGGCGTTGGATTCGTGTTGTTCTGAACTCTAAATCAAATGTTATAGACGATTCAGTGCGGAAATGTGAAGTTGATCGGGCAGTTAAAATGATCATTCTAAACTGATCACTAGATCTCCTTGATTGAAGGCTTACAAAAGAAGCAAAATGCATGGCATCACGGAGTTTGGGATGCATTGGATTACTTGGAGGCTTTGTCATAGCTCTTTAAGTTTCAAATATTTTCAAAATATAGAAAATTGAGCTAGCTTAATGTGGGTGTTGGATTCGTGTCATTCGGAACTCTAAATCAAAAGTAACAAACGATTTATTGTTGACATGTCAAGTTTATGGGCCATGCTCCATAATGCATGGCATAATGCAAGGCATAACGCGGTTTGGGATAGAATGGATTACTTGGAGGAATGGTTGTGGCTATTTTGGTCTTAAATTTTGTCATAATATAGAAAAATAAGCTAGCTTAACGTGCACGTTGGATTCGTGTCATTTTGTACTCTAATTCAAAAGATATAGACGATTTAGTGCGGACATTGGATTTCTTGAAGGCATTGTCGTATCTCTTTCAATCTCAAATGTTGTCACAATATGGAAAATTGAGCTAGCTTAACGTGATTGTTGGATTCATGTCATTTTGAGCCCTAAATCAAAGGTTAAAGACGATTTAGTGCGGACATGTGAATTTGATCACCTAGTTAAAATGATCTTTCTAAATTGATCATTGGTGCTCATTGACCAAAGGCGTATAAATGAAGCATAATGCATAGCATCACGCAGTTTGGGATAGATTGGATTACTTGGAGGTTTTTTCGTAGCTATTCCAAATGTTGTCACAATATGGAAAATTGAGCTAGCTTAACGTGATTGTTGGATTCATGTCATTTTGAGCCCTAAATCAAAGGTTAAAGACGATTTAGTGCGGACATGTGAATTTGATCACCTAGTTAAAATGATCTTTCTAAATTGATCATTGGTGCTCATTGACCAAAGGCGTATAAATGAAGCATAATGCATAGCATCACGCAGTTTGAGATAGATTGGATTACTTGGAGGCTTTTTCGTAGCTATTTTGATCTTTAATTTTGTCACAATATAGAAAATTGAGCTAGTTTAACGTGGGCATTCGATTTCGTATCATTCTAAAATCTAAATCAAAAGTTACGGACGATTTAGTGTGCCCATGTCAAGTTGATCTACCAGTTAAAATGATCATTCTAAACTAATCGTTGGTGTTCCTTGATTTATGGCTTATAACTGAAGCATAATGCATGGCATCACGCAGTTTTGGATACATTGGAGTACTTGAAGGCTTTGTCGTAGCTATTTCGATTTTAAATTTTGTGAAAATATAAGAAATTGAGCTAGCATAACGTGGGTGCTGGATTTGTGTCATCTTGAACACTAAATCAGAAGTTACTGACGATTTAATGCGCACATGTCAAGTTGATCTGCTAATTAAATGATCATTCTAAACTGATCACTGGTGCTCCTTGATTAATGGCTTACAAATGAAGCATAATTCATGGCATCACTCGGTTTGGGATACATTGAAAAACTTGGAGGCTTTTTTGTAGCAATTTCGGTCTTAAATTCACAAAATAGAAAATTGAGCTAGCGTAACGTGGGTGTTGGATTAGTGTCATTTTGAACTCTAAATCAAAATTTACTTACGAGTTAGTGCAAACATGTTAAGGTTATCTGCCAGTTAAAATGATCATTTTTAACTGGTCATTGGTGCTCCTTGAGTAAATGCTAATAAATGAAGCATAATGCATTGCATCACTTAGTTTGTGATAAACTAGATTAGTTGGAGGCTTTGTTGTAGTTCTATTTAGTCTTAATGTTGTCATAATATAGAAAATTTAGCTAGCTTAATGTGTGCGTTGGATTAATATAATTTTGAGCTCTAAATCAAAATTTAAATATGATTTAGTGAGCACATGTCAAGTTGTTCAGCTAGTTCAAATGATCATTCTAAACATATCATTGGTTCTCCTTGACAAAAGGCTTATAAATGATGCATAATGAAAGGCATCACGCAGTTTGGGGTTGATTGGATTACTTGTAGGCTTTGTTGTAGCTATCTCAGTCTTAAATTTTGTCACAATATAGAAAATTGAGTTAGCTTAATGTGGGCATGGGATTGGTGTCATTTTGAACTCTAAATAAAAAGTTACGAACGATTTAGTGCAGACGTGCCAAGTTGATCGGCTAGGTAAACTGATTATTCTAAACTGATCATTGGTGCTCCTTGAGTAAAGGCTTATAAATGGATCATAATGCATGGCATCACGCACTTTGAGATACATTGGATTACTTGGAGACTTTTTCGTTGCTCTTTCAGTTTCAAATGTTGTCATAATATAAAAATATTGAACTAGTTTAACGTGGGCGTTCGATTCGTGTCATTCTAAACCATAAATCAAAAGTGATAGACAATTTAGTGCGGAATTGTCAAGTTGATCGGCTAATTAAAATGATCATTTCAAACAGATCATTGGTTCTCCTAGAGAAATGGCTTTTAAATGAAGCATAATTCATGGCATCAAGCACTTTGGTACACAACGGATTACTTAGAGGCTTTTTCATAGCTCTTTTATACGCAAATTTTCCACAATAGCTTAACGTGGGCCGTTAGACTCATGTCATTTTAGGCTATAAATTAAAAGTGAAAGTCTATTTAGTGTGGACATGTCAAGTTGATCACCTAGTTAAAATGATCATTCTAAACTTGGTGCTCCTTGAGTAAATGCTTATAAATTAAGCATAATGCATGGCATCACGCACTTTGGGATAGATTGGATTACTTCGAGGCTTTGGTATAGATATTTTGGTCTTAAATTTTGTGACAATATAAAAAATTGAGATAGCTTAACGTAGCCATTCGATTCGTGTCATTTTAAACTCTAAATCAAAAGTTACAAACGATTTAGTGCACACATGTAAAGTTGATCTGCCAGTTAAAATGATCATTCTAAAATGATTGGATTATAAATGAAGTAAAGTGCATGTCATCACGCAATTTGGGATACATTAGATTACTTAAGGCCTTTGTCGTAGCTCTTTTAGTCTCGAATGTTGCCAAAATATAGAAAATTGAGATAGTTTAACGTGGGTGTTGGATTCATGACATTTTGAGATCTAAATCAAAAGTTAAAGACGATTTAGTGCGGGCATATCAATTTGATCAGCTAGTTCAAATGATCATTATAAACTGATCATTGGTGTTCATTGAACAAAGGCGTATAAATGAACCATAATGCATATCATCAAGTACTTTGGGATAGATTAGATTACTTAGAGGCTTTGTTGTAGCTATTTCGATCTTATATTTTGTCACAATATAGAAACTTGAGCTAGCTTAACGTGGGTGTTGGATTTATGTCATTTTGAACTCTAAATCAAAAGTTAATGACGATTTAGTGCGCACAAGTCAAGTTGATCTGCCAGTTAAAATGATTATTCTAAACTGATAACTGGTGCTCCTTGATTAATGCCGTATAAACGAACCATAATGCATGGCATCACGCAGTTTGAGATACATTGGATTACTCGGAGGCTTTGCCTTAGCTCTTTTAGTTTTAAAGTTTTTCACAATATCGAAAATTGACCTAGCGTAACGTGGGCGTTGGATTTATGTCATTTTGAGCTCTAAATCAAAACTTAAGGACGATTTAGTGCGGACATGTCAAGTTTATAATCACGTTTAAATGATCATTCTGAACTGATCATTGGTGCTCCTTGAGTAAAGGCCTATAAATGAAGCATTATGCATGGCATCACACACTTTGGGATACATTGGATTACGTGGAGGCTTTTTTGTAGCTCTTTTAGTCTCAAATGTTCTCATAATATAAAAAATTGAGCTAACTTAACGTGGGCGTTAGATACGTGTCATTCTGAACTATAAATCAAGAGTTACAGACGATTTAGTGTGGACATGTCAAATTGATCGGCCAATTAAAATGATCATTTAAAACAGATCGTTGATGCTCCTAGGGTAAATGGTTTTAAATGAAGCATAATGTGTGGCATAAAGCAATTTGGAATACATTGGATTACTTGGAGGCTTTTTTCGTAGCTCTTTCGGTCTCAAATGTTCCACAATGGCTTCCCGGGAGCGTTGGACTCATGTCATTTTTGGCTCTAAATCAAAAGTTAATTAAAGACTGGTTAGTGCAGACATGTCAAGTTGATCAGCTAGTTAAAATGATCAAACTTGGTGCTCTTTGAGTAAATGCTTATAAATGAAGTATAATGCATGGAATCACGCTGTTTGGGATAGATTGGATTACTTGGAGACTTTGTCATAGCTATTTTGGTCTTAATTTTGTCACAAAATAGAAAATTGAGCTTACTTAGCATGGGCGTTGGATTAATGTCATTATGAATTCTAAATCAAAAGTTATGGACGATGCAGTGCGGACATGTCAAGTTAATCAGCTAGTTAAAATTATCATTCGAAACTGATCATTGGTGCTCATTGAGTAAAGGCTTATAAATGAAGCATAATGCATGGAATCACACATTTCGGGATACATTGGATTACTTGAAGGCTTTGTCTTATCTCTTTTAGTCTCAAAATGGAAAATTAATCTAGCTTAATGTGGGCATTGGATTCATATCGTTTTGAACACTAAATCAAAAGTTAAATACGATTTAGTGCACACATGTCAAGCTGTTCAACTAGTTAAAATGATCGATCATTCTAAACATATCATTGGTTCTCCTTGACAAAAGGCATATAAATGATGCATAATGCAAGGCATCAAGCAATTTGGCGTTGATTGGATTACTTGGGGGCTTTGTTGTAACTATTTCAGTCTTAAATTTTGTCACAATATAGAAAATTGAGCTAGCTTAACGTGGGCATTGGATTCGTGGAATTTTGAACTCTAAATAAAAACTTACGAACGATTTAGTGTAGACGTGCCAAGTTGATCGGCTATTTAAACTGATTATTCTAAACTGATCATTTGTGCTCCTTGAGTAAAGGCTTATAAATGGAGCATAATGCATGGCATCACGCAGTTTGGGATACGTTGGATTACTTGGACGCTTTGTTGTAGCTCTTTTATTCTCAAATGTTGTCATAATATAGAAAATTGATCTAGCTTAACATGGGCGTCGGATTTGTGTCATTATGAACTCTAAATCTAAAGATACGGACGATTTAGTGTGTACATGTCAAGTTTATCATCCAGTTACAATGATTATTCTAAACTGATCATTGGTGTTTCTTGAGTAAAGACTTATAACTGAAGCATAATGCATGGCATCACGCACTTTGGGATAAATTGGATTACTTGGAGGCTTTTTCGTTGCTCTTTCGGTTTCAAATGTTGTCATAATATAAAAAATTTAACTAGCTTAACGTGGACGGTCGATTCGTGTCATTCTAAACCATAAATGAAAAGTGACAGACAATTTAGTGCGGAATTGTCAAGTTGATCGGCCAATTAAAATGATCATTCTAAACAGATCGTTGGTTCTCCTAGAGTAATGGCTTTTAAATGAAGCATAATTCATGGCATCAAGCGTTTTGGTACACAATGGATTACATAGAGGCTTTTTCATAGCTCTTTTATACTCAAATGTTCCACAATAGCCTAACGTGGGAGTTAGACTCATGTCATTTTAGGATATAAATTAAAAGTGAAAGACTATTTAGTGTGGACATGTCAAGTTGATCAGCTAGTTAAAATGATCATTCTAAACTTGGTGCTCCTTGAGTAAATGCTTATAAATTAAGCATAATGCATGCCATCATGCAGTTTGGGATAGATTGGATTACTTCGAGGCTTTGTTATAGCTATTTTGGTCTTAAATTTTGTGACAATATTGAAACTTGAGCTAGCTTAACGTAGCCATTCGATTCGTGTAATTTTAAACTCTAAATCAAAAGTTACAGACGATTTACTGCACACATGTCAAGTTGATATGCCAGTTAAAATGATTATTCTAAAATGATCATTAGTGCTTCTTGTTTAATGGATTATAAATGAAGTAAAGTGCATGGCATCACGTAATTGGGGATACATTTGATTACTTGGGGGCTTTGTCGTAGCTCTTTTAATCTCGAATGTTGCCACAATATAGAAAATTGAGATAGTTTAACGTGGGTGTTGGATTCATGACATTTTGAGTTCTAAATCAAAAGTTAAAGACGATTTAATGCAGGCATATCAATTTGATCAGCTAGTTCAAATGATCATTATAAACTGATCATTGGTGCTCATTGAAAAAGACGTACAAATGAACCATAATGCATATCATCAAGTACTATAAATCAAAAGATACACACGATTTAGTGTGGACATGTCAAATTGATTGGCTAAATAAAATGATCATTCAGAAACGATCGTTGATGCTCCTAGGGTAATGGGTTTTAAATGAAGCATAATGCATGGCATCAAGAAATTTGGGATACATTGGATTACTTGGAGGCTTTTTCGTATCTCTTTCGGTCTCAAATGTTCCACAATGGCTTCTCGTGGGCGTTGGACTCATGTCATTTTATGCTCTAAATCAAAAGTTAAAGACTGGTCAGTGCAGACATGTCAAGTTGATCAGCTAGTTAAAATGATCAAACTTGGTGCTCCTTGAGTAAATGCTTATAAATGAAGCATAATGCATGGAATCACGCAGTTTGGGATAGATTGGATTACTTGGAGGCTTTTTCATAGATATTTTGGTCTTAATTTTGTCACAAAATAGAAAATTGAGCTTGCATAATGTGGGCATTGGATTAATGTCATTATGAAATCTAAATCAAAAGTTATGGACGATGAAGTGCGGACATGTCAAGTTGATTAGCTAGTTAAAATTATCATTCTAAACTGATCATTGGTGCTCATTGAGTAAAGGCTTATAAATGAAGCATAATGCATGGCATCACACATTTCCGGATAAATTGAATTACTTGAAGGCTTTGTCCTAGCTATTTCAGTCTCAAAATAGGAAATTGAGGTAGCTTAATGTGGGTGTTGGATTCATGTGATTTTGAGCTCAAAATCAAAAATTAAATACGATTTAGTGGAGACATCTCAATTTGATCGGCTAGTTAAAATGATCGTTCTAAACTTGTCACTAGTGCTTGTTGATTAATGGCTTACAAACAAAGCATAATTCATGGTATCACACAGTTTGGGATATATTGGATTACTTGGAGGCTTTGTCGTAGGTCTTTCAGTCTTAAATATTGTCACGATATGAAAAATTTACCTAGTTTAACGTGTGTGTTGGATTCATGTCATTTTGAGCTTAAAATCAAAAGTTAAAGACGAATTAGTGAAGACATCTCAATTTGATCAGATAGTTAAAATGATCATTCTAAACTGATCATTGGTGCTCCTTTGCTTATAAATGAACCATAATGCATGGGATCACGCAGTTTGGGATTGATTGGATTACTTGGATGCTTTTCCGTAGCTCTTTCAGCCTCAAATGTTCCGCAATCTGGAAAATTGAATGAGATTAACATGGGCGGTGGACTCATGTCATTTTAGGCTCTAAATCAAAAGTTATAGACTATTTAGTGCGTACATGTCAAGTTGATCAGTGGTTAAAATGATCATTCCAAACTTGGTGCTCCTTGAGTAAAGGCTTATAAATGAAGAATAATGCATGGCATCACGACGTTTGGGATATAGTGGATTATTTGGAGGCTATGTTGTAGCTATTTGGTACTTAAATTTTGTCTTAAAATAGAAAATTGAGCTTGTTTAACGTGGGCATTGGATTCATGTCATTATGAACTCTAAATCAAAAGTTATGCAAGATGAAGTGAGGACATGTCAAGTTGATTGGCTAGTTAGAATGATCATTCCAAACTGATCATTGAGGCTCATTGAGTGAAGGCGTATAAATGAAGCATAATGTATATCATCACGTAGTTTGGGATAAATTGGATTACTCTTTGTTGTAGCTATTTCGATCTTAAATTTTGTCAGAATATACAAACTGAGCTATCTTTACATAGGTGTTGGATTCTCGTAATTTTGACCTCTAAATCAAAAGTTACTGACGATTTAATGCCAAGTTGATTTGCTAGTTAAAATGTCAAGTTGATATGCTAGTTAAAAAGATCAATCTAAACTAGTCATTGGTGCTCGTTGGTTAATGGCTTGTAAATAAAGCATAATGCATGACATCACGCAGTTTGGTATACATTGGATTACTTGGAGGCTGTGTCATAGCTCTTTTAGTCTTAAATATTGCCACAATATTTGAAATTGAGCTAGCTTATTGTGGGCGTTGGAGGTATGCCATTTTGAGCTCTAATTAAATGTTAAAGACGCTTTACATATCAAGTTGATCATCTAATTAAAATGATCATTCTAAATTGATCATTGGTGCTCCTTGAGTAAAAGCTTAGAAATGAAGTATAATGCATGGCATCACGCAGTTTGGGATTGATTGGATTACATTGGATTACTTGAAGGCTTTTCCTTAGATCTTTCAGTCTCAAATGTTGTCACAATATAGAAAATTGAGCTAGCTTAACGTGGGTGTTGGATTTATCTCATTTTGAGCTCTAAATCAAAAGTTAAAGACGATTTAGTGCGGACATGTCAATTTGATCAGATATTTAAAATGATCATTCTAACCTGATCATTGGTGCTCATTGAGTGATGGCGTATAATGACGCATAATGCATATCATCATGCAATTTGGGATAGATTGGATTACTTGAAGGCTTTGTTGTAGCTATTTCGATCTTAAATTTTCTCAGAATATAGAAATTTAGGTAACTTAACGTGGGTGTTGGATTCGTGTCATTTTGACCTTTAAATCCAAATTTACTGACGATTTAGTGCGCACATGTCATGTTGATATGCCAGTTAAAATGATCATTTTAAACTTATCATTGGTGCTCCTTGATTAATGGCTTATAAATAAAGCATAATGCATGGCTTCACGCTGTTTGGGATACATTGGATTACTTGTAGGCTTTGTCAAAGCTCTTTCAGTCTTAAATATTGGCACAATATGGACAATTGAGCTAGCTTAATGTAGGCGTTGGAGTCATGTCATTTTGAGCTCTAATTAAAAGTTAAAGACGCTTTACTGCGGACATGTCAAGTTGATCAGCTAGTTAAAATGATCATTCTAAACTTGGTGCTCCTTGACAAAAATGCTTATAAATGAGGTATAATGCATGGTATCATGCACTTTTGGATAGATTGGATTACTTGGAGGCTTTGTCGTAGCTATTTCGGTCTTAACTTTTGCCACAATATAGAAAATTGAGTTTGCTTAACACGGGCGTTGGACTCGTGTCATTATGAACTCTCAATCAAAAGTTACGGACGATGTTGTTCGGACATCTCAAGTTGATCGGCTAGTTAAAATAATCATTCCAATATGATCATTGGGGCTCCTTGAGTAAATGCTTATAAATGAAGCATAATGCATGGCATCACGCGTCTTGGAATACATTGGATTACTTGAAGGCTTTGTCTTAGCTCTTTTAGTCTCAAATGTTGTCACAATATAGAAAATTGAGCAAGCTTAATGTGGGTGTTGGATTGATGTCATATTGAGCTCTAAATCAAAAGTCAAAGACGATTTAGTGTAGACATGTCAATTTGATGTGCTAGGTAAAATGATCATTCTAAAATGATCATTGGTGCTCATTGAGTAAAGGCGTATAAATGAAGCATAATCCATATCATAACGTAGTTTTGGATAGATTGGATTACTTGGAGGCTTTGTTGTAGATATTTTTATCTTAAATTTTGTCACAATATAGAAAATTGATATAGCTTAACGTGGATGTTGGATTCGTATCATTTTGAACTCTAAATCAAAAGTTACCGACAATTTAGTTCGGACACGTCAACATGATCTGCAACTGAAAATGATCATTGGTGCTCCTTTATTAATGGCTTATAAATGAGCATAATTCATGGCATCACGCTGTTTGGGATACATTAGATTACTTCAAGGTTTTGTGGAGCTATTTAAGTCATAAATGTTTTCACAATATGGAAAATTGAGCTAGCTTAACGTGGATATTGGATTCATGTCATTTTGAGTTCTAAATCAAAAGTTAAGAACGATTTAGTGCGGACATGTCAAGTTTATCAGCTTGTTAAAATGATCATTGGTGCTCCTTGAGTAAAGGGTAATAAATGAAACATTATGCACGACATCACGCAGTTTCAGATTCATTTGATTACTTGGGTGCTTTGTTGTAGCTATTTCGTTTCTATATTTTAACACAATATAGAAAATTTAACTAGTTTATTGTGGGTGTTGGATTAGTGTCATTTTGAACTCTAAATCAAAATTTCTTATGATTTACTGCAAACATGCCAAGTAGATCAGCCAACTAAAATAATCATTCTAAACTGATCATTGGTGCTCCTTGAGTAAAGGCTTCTAAATAAAGCATAATGCATGGCATCACACAGTTTGGGATACACTGGATTGCTTAATGGCTTTGTCGTAGCCCTTTCAGTCTCAAATATTTTCATAATATAGAAAATTGAGCTAGTTTAACGTGGTCGCTGAATTCGTGTCATTTTGAACTCTAAATCAAAAGATCGGATGATTTAGTGCGAACATGTCAAGTTGATTGTCCAATTAAAATGATCATTCTAAACTGATCATTGGTGCTCCTTGATTAAAGGCTTATAAGTGAAGTATAGTGCATTGCATCACACACTTCGGGATAGATTGGATTACTTAAAGGCTTTGTTTATGTATTTCGGTGTTAAAAGTTTGTCACAATATTGAAAATTGAGGTAGATTAACGTGGGTGTTGGATTATTATCATTTTTAACTCTAAATCAAAATTTACTGACAATTTAGTGCGGAAATGTCAAGTTGATCAGTAAGTTAAAATGATCATTCTAAACTGATCATTAGTGCTCCTTGAGTAAATGCTTATAAATAAAGCATAATGCATGGCATCAATCAGTTTGGGATACATCGGATTACTTGGAGGCTTGGTTCTAGCACTTTTAGTCTTAAATGTTGTCGCAATGTGGAAAATAGAGCTAGTTTAACATGGGCGCTGGACTCATGTAATTTTAGGCTCTGAATCAAAAGTCAAATAATATTTAATGAGGACATCTCAAGTTTATCAGCTAGTTAAACTGATCATTCTAAACCTGGTGCTCCGTGAGTAAGTGCTTATAAATGAACTATAATGCATGGCATCACACAGTTTGGGATAGATTGGATTATTTGGAGGCTTTGTCGTACCTATTTGGGTTTTAAATTTTATCACAGTAAGAATATTGAGCTTGCTGAACATCGGCATTTGATTCATGTCATTGTGAACTCTACATCAAAAGTTACGTACGATGAAGTGCGGACATGTCAACTTGATCGGCTAGTTAAAATGATCATTCCAAATTGATCATTGATGCTCATTGAGTAAAGGCTTATAAATGAAACATAATGCATGACATCACGCATTTTGGAATACATTGGATTACTTAAAGGCTTTGCCTTAGCTCTTTCAGTCTCAAATGTTGTCACAATATTGAAAATTGAGATAGCTTAACGTGGGTGTTGGATTCAGGTCATTTTGAGATCTAAATTGAATTTTAAATATGATTTAGGGCGGACATGTCAATTTGATCAGCCATTTAAAATGATCATTTTAAACTGATAATTGGTGCTCATTGAGTAAAGGTGTATAAATAAAGCATAATGCATATATCATGCAGTTTTGGGTACATTGGATTACTTGGAGGCTTCATTGTAGGTATTTTGATCTTAACTTTTGTCACAATATAGAAAATTGAGCTAGTTTAACGTGGGTGTTGAATTATTGCCATTTTCAACTCGAAAGCATAATGCATGGCTTCACACAGTTTGAGATACATTGGATTACTTGGAGACTATCTCGTATCTATTTTGGTTCTAAATTTTGTCACAACATAGAAAATTGAGCTAGGTTAATGTGGGTGTTGGATTAATTTACTGGAAATTTAGTGTGCACATGTCATGTTGATATGCAAGTTAAAATGATCAATCTATACTGATCAATTGTGCTCCTTGAGTAAAGGCTTATAAATGAAGCATAATGAATGGCATCATGCATTTTGGGATACATTGGATTACTTTGAGGCTTTGTCGTAGCTCTTTCAGTCTTAAATGTCGTCAAAATATAGAAAATCGAGCTAGCTTAACGTGGGCGTTGGATTCATGCAATTTTGAGCTCCAAATCACACTTTAAAGACGATTTAGTGCGGAAATGTCAAGTTAATCAGCTTGTTAAATGATCATTCAAAACTGATCATTAGAGCTCCTTGTGTAGAGGCTTATAAATGAAGCACAATGCATGGCATCACACAGTTTGGGATTGAATGGATTACTTGGAGACTTTGTCGTAGCTATTTTGGTCTTAAGTTTTGTCACAACATAGAAAAATTGAGCTAGCTTAACGTGGGAGTTTGATTCATCTCATTTTGAACTCTATATCAAAATTTAAAGACGATTTAGTGCGGACATGTCAAGTTGATCGGCCAATTAAAATGATCATTTTAAATTGATCATTGGTGCTCCTTGTCTAATGGCTTATAAATGAAGTATAATGCATGACATCACGGATTTTAGGATACATTGGATTACATGGAGGCTTTTTCTATAGCTCTGTCGCTCGCAAATGTTGTCGTAATATAAAAATTTGAGCTCATTTAACATGTGCGTTGGATTTGTGTCATTCTGAACTATAAATCAAAAGTTACAGACGATTTACTGCGAACATGTCAAAGTAATCTGCCAATTAAAATGATCATTCTAAATAGATCGTTGGTGCTCTTAGAGTAAAGGCTTTTAAATGAAGCATAATGCATGGTATCATGCAATTTGGGATACACTGATTACCTTGAGGCTTTTTCGTAGCTCTTTTGGCCTCAAATATTACACAATGGCTTACCATGGGCGTTGGACACATATCATTTTAGGCTCTAAATCAAGATTTAAAGACTGTTTAGTGCGGACATGCAAGTTGATCAGCTAGTTAAAATGATCATTCCAGATATAGAATATTGAGCTTGCTTAACATCGGCGTTCGATTCATGTCAATGTTAACTCCGCATCAAAATTTACGTACGATGAAGTGCGGACATGTAAACTTTTTCAGCAAGTTAAAATGATCATTCCAAACTGATCATTGGTGCTCCTAGAGTAAAGGCTTATAAATGAAGCATAATGCATGACATCACACATTTTGGAATACGTTGGATTACTTGAAGGCTTTGTCTTAGCTCTTTCAGTCTTAAGTGTTGTCCCAGTATGGGAAATTGAGCTAGCTTAACATGGATGTTGGATTCATGTCATTTTGAGATATAAATCAAAAGTTAAAGATGATTTAGTGCGGACATGCCAATTTTATCAGCCAGTTAAAATGATTATTCTAAACTGATCATTGGTGCTCATTGAGTAAATGTGTATAAATGAAGCATAATGCATATATCATGCAGTTTCGGGTACATTGGATTACTTGGAGGCTTTATTGTAGGTATTTCGATCTTAAATTTTGTCTCAATATAGAAAATTGAGCTACCTTAACGTGGGTGTTGGATTATTGCCATTTTCAACTCTAAATCAAAATTTACTAACGTTTTAGTATGGAAATGTCAAGTTGATCTGCCAGTTAATGATCATTCTTAACTGATCATTGATGCTCCTTGAGTAAAGGCTTATAAATGAAGCATAATGCATTGCATCACGCAGTTCGGGATAGAGTGAATTACTTAAGGCTTTGTTGTAGCTATTTCGGTGTTAAAATTTTATCATAATATAGAAAATTGAGGTAGCTTAACGTGGGTGTTGGATTAGTGTAAAATTTTAATTGCAATTTAGTGCACACATGTCATGTTGATCTACGAGTTAAAATGATCATTATAAACTGATCATTGGTGGTACTTGAGTAAAGGCTTATAAATTAATCATAATGCATGGCATCACGCATTTTGAGATAAACTGGATTACTTGGAGGCTTTGTCGTACCTCTTTTACTCCAAAATTTCGTCAAAATATAGCAAATTGAGCTAGCTTAAGGTAGGCATGGAATTCATGCAACTTTGAGCTCCAATTCACACGTTAAAGACGATTTAGTGCGGAAATGTCAAGTTAATCAGCTAGTTAAAATGATCATTCTAAACCGATCATTAGTGATCCTTGTGTAAAGGCTTATAAATAAAGCACAATGCATGGCATCACGCAGTTTGGGATTGAATGGATTACTTGGAGGCTTTGTCGTCGCTATTTCGGTCTTGACTTTTGTCACAACATAGAAAAATTGAGCTAGCTTAACGTGGGAGTTTAATTCATCTCATTTTGAACTCTAAATCAAATGTTATAGACGATTTAGTGCGGACATGTCAAGTTGATCGGCCAATTAAAATTATCATTCTAAATTTATCATTGGTGCTCCTTGAGAAAAAGCTTATAAATGAAGTATAATGCATGACATCAAGCATTTTGGGAGACATTGGATTACGTGGAGGACTTTTTTTAGCTCTCACGGTCTCAAATGTTGTCATAATATAAAAAAATTGAGCTAATTTACCGTGGGCGTTGGATTCGTGCAATTTTGAGCTCCAAATCACACATTAAAGACGATTTAGTGCGGAAATGTCAAGTTAATCAGCTAGTTAAAATGATCATTCTAAACTGGATCATTAGTGCTCCTTCTCTAAAGGCTTATAAATGAAGCACAATTCATGGCATCACGCAGTTTGGGATTGAATGGATTACTTGTAGTCTTTGTCGTAGCTATTTCGGTCTTGAGTTTTGTCACAACATAGAAAAATTGAGCTATCTTAGCGTGGGAGTTTGGTTCATCTCATTTTGAACTCTAAATCAAAAGTTATTGACGATTTAGTGCAGATATGTCCAATTAAAATGATCATTCTAAATTGATCATTGGTGCTCTTTCAGTCTCAAATGTTGTCAAAATATAAAAAAAATTGAGCTAACTTAACGTGGGCGTCTAATTCCGGTCATTCTCACTATAAATCAGAAGTTATAGACGATTAACTATGCACATGTCAAATTGATCGGCCAATTAGAATTATCATTCTAAATAGATCGTTGGTTCTCCTAGAGTAAAAGATTTTAAATGAAGCATAATGCATGGTATCAAGTAATTTGGGATACACTGAATTACCTAGAGGCTTTTTCGTAGCTCTTTTGGCCTCAAATGTCACACAATGGCTTACCATGGGCGTTGGACACATGTCATTTTAAGTTCTAAATCAATATTTAAAGACTAGTTAAAATGATCATTTCAGATATAAAATATTGAGCTTGCTTAACGTCGGCGCTCAATTCATGTCATTGTGAACTCCACATCAAAATTTACGTACGATGAAGTGTGGACATGTAAACTTTTTCAGCTAGTTAAAATGATCATTCCAAACTGATCATTGGTGCTCCTAGAGTAAAGGCTTATAAATGAAGCATAATGCATGGCATCACACATTTTGGAATACATTTGATTGCTTGAAGGCTTTGTCTTAGCTCTTTCAGTCTCAAGTGTTGTCACAATATGGGAAATTGATCTAGCTTAAGATGGATGTTGGATTCATGTCATTTTGAGATATAAATAAAAAGTTAAAGATGATTTAGTTCGGACATGTCAATTTTATCAGCCTGTTAAAATGATCATTCTAAACTGATCATTGTTGCTCATTGAGTAAATGGGTATAAATGAAGCATAATGCATATTTCATGCAGTTTCGGGTACATTGGATTACTTGGAGGCTTTATTGTAGGTATTTCGATCTTAAATTTTGTCTCAATATAGAAAATTGAGCTAGCTTAACGTGGGTGTTGGATTATTGCCATTTTCAACTCTAAATCAAAATTTATTAACGTTTTAGTGTCATTCTTGAACTCTAAATCAAAAGTTACATACGATTTAGTGCGGAAATGTCAAGTTAATCAGCTAGTTAAAATGATCATTCTAAACTGATCATTTGGGCTCCTTGGGTAAAAGCCTACAAATGAAGCACAATGCATGGCATCACACATTTTGGGATTGAATGGATTACTTGGAGGTTTTGTCGTAGCTGTTTAGGTCTTAAATTTTGTCTCTATACTCAAAAATTGAGCTAGCTTAACGTGGGCATTTGATTCATCTCATTTTGAACTCTAAATCAAAAGTTACATGCGATTTAGTGCAGAAATATCAAGTTGATCAGCCAATTAAAATGATCATTCTAAATTGATCATTGGTGCTCCATGAGTAAAGGATTATAAATTAAGCATAATGCATGGCATACCGCACTTTAGGATACATTGGATTACGTGAAGGATTTTTTGTAACTCTTTCAATCTCAAATGGTGTCATAATATAAAAAACTTATCTAACTTAGTGTGGGCGTCTGATTCGTGTCATTCTGAACTATGAATCAAAGGTTATTGACGATTTACTACGGACATGTCAAATTGATCGGCCAATTAAAATGATCATTCTAAATAGATCATTCGTGCTCCTAGAGTAAAGGCTTTTAAACGAAGCATAATGCATGGCATCAAGCAATTCGGGATACACTGGATTACTTGGAGGCTTTTTCGTATCTCTTTCGGCCTCAAATGTTTCACAATGCCTTACCATGGGCGTTGGACTCATGTCCATTTAGGTTCTAAATCAAAAGTTAAAGACTGTTTAACGCGGACATGCAAGTTGATCATCTAGTTAAAATGATCATTCATATAGAATATTGAGCTTGCTAAACGTCGGCGTTCGATTCGTGTCATTGTGAACTCTACATCAAAATTTACGTACGATGAAGTGCTGACATGTCAACTTGATCGGATAGTTAAAATGATCATTCCAAACTGATCATTGGTGCTCCTAGATTAAAAGGCTTATAAATGAAGCATAATTCATGGCATCACGCATTTTGGAATACATTGGATTACTTGACGGCTTTGTCTTAGCTCTTTCAGTCTCAAGTATTGTCACAATATGGAAAATTGAGCTAGCTTAACGTAGGTGTTGGATTCATGTCAATTTGAGATCTAAATCAAATGTTAAAAATGTTTTAGTGCGGACATGTCAATATGATCAGTCGGTTAAAATGATCATCCTAAACTGATCATTGGTGCACATTGAGTAAAGGCGTACAAATGAAACATAATGCATATATCATGCAGTTTTGGGTAGATTGGATTACTTAGAGGCTTTATTGTAGGTATTTCAATCTGAAATTTTGTCACAATATAGAAAAGTGAGCTAGATTAATGTGGGTGTTGGATTATTGCCATTTGCAACTCTAAATCAAAATTTACTAACGTTTTAATGCGGACATGTCAAGTTGATATGCCAGTTAATGATCATTCTTAACTGAGCATTGATGCTCCTTGAGGCAGGCTTATAAATAAAGCATAATGCATTGCATCACGTAGTTCGGGATATATTGGATTACTTAAAGGCTTTGTTGTAACTATTTCGGTGTTAAAATTTTATCATAATATAGAAAATTGAGCTACCTTAACGTGAGTATTGGATTAGTGTCAAAGCTTAATGGCAATTTACTGCGCCCATTTCATGTTGATCTACTGAGTTAAAATGATCATTATAAACTGATAATTGCTGTTTCTTAACTAAAGACTTATAAATTCAGCATAATGCATGGCATCACTCATTTTGAGATAAATTGGATTACTTGTAGGCTTTGTCGTAGCTCTTTTACTCCAAAATGTCATCACAATATAGAAAATTGAGCTAGCTTAACGTTGGCGTTGGATTCATGTCATTTTGAGCTCCAAATCAAAAGTTAAAGACGATTTAGTGCGGACATGTTAAGTTGATCAGCTAGTTAAAATGATTATTTTAAACTGATCATTAGTGCTCCTTGTGTAAAGGCTTATAAATGAAGCATAATGCATGGTATCAACAGTTTGGGATTGATTGGTTACTTGGAGGCTTTTTCGTAGCTATTTCACTCTTAAATTTTTGTCACAATATAAGAAATTGAGCAAGCTTAATGTGGATGTTGGATTCGACTCATTTTGTACTCTAAAGCAAAAGTTACGGATGATTTAGTGCGGACATGTCAAGTTAATCAGCTAGTTAAAATGATCATTCTAAACACATCATTAGTGCTCCTTGTGTAAAGGCTTATAAATGAAGCACAATGCATGGCATAATGCAGTTTCGGATTGAATGGATTACTTGGAGGCTTTGTCGTAGCTATTTCGGTTTTAAATTCTATCACAATATGAAAATATTGAGCTAGCTTAACGTGGTCATTTGGTTCATCTCATTTTGAACTCTAAATAAAAAGTTACAGACCATTTAGTGCGGACATGTCAAGTTCATCGGCCAATTAAAATGATCATTCTAAATTGATCATTGGTGCTCCTTAAGTAAAGGATTATAAATCAAGCATAATGCACGGCATCACACAGTTTTGGATATATTGGATTATGTGAAGGCTTTTTTGTAGCTCTTTCAGTCTCAAATGTTGTCAAAATATAAAAAATTGAGCTAACTTAACGTGGGCGTCTAATTCCGGTCATTCTGACTATAAATCAAAAGTTATAGACGATTAACTATGCACATGTCAAATTGATCGGCCAATTAAAATGATCATTCTAAATAGATCATTCGTGCTCCTAGAGTAAAGGCTTTTAAAGGAAGCATAATGCATGGCATCAAGCAATTTGGGATACACTGGATTACTTGGAGGCTTTTTCGTATCTCTTTCGGCCTCAAATGTTTCACAATGCCTTACCATGGGCGTTGGACTCATGTCCGTTTAGGTTCTAAACCAAAAGTTAAAGACTGTTTAATGCGGACATGCAAGTTGATCATCTAGTTAAAATGATCATTCTAGATATAGAATATTGAGCTTGCTAAACGTCGGCGTTTGATTCGTGTCATTGTGAACTCTACATCAAAATTTACGTACGATGAAGTGCTTACATGTCAACTTGATCGGATAGTTAAAATGATCATTCCAAACTGATCATTCCAAACTGATCATTGGTGCTCCTAGATTAAAAGGCTTATAAATGAAGCATAATTCATGGCATCACGCATTTTGGAATACATTGGATTACTTGAAGGCTTTGTCTTAGCTCTTTCAGTCTCAAGTATTGTCACAATATGGAAAATTGAGCTAGCTTAACGTAGGTGTTGGATTCATGTCAATCTGAGATCTAAATCAAAAGTTAAAAATGATTTAGTGCGGACATGTCAATTTGATCAGTCGGTTAAAATGATCATCCTAAACTGATCATTGGTGCACATTGAGTAAAGGCGTAGAAATGAAGAATAATGCATATATCATGCAGTTTTGGGTAGATTGGATTACTTAGAGGCTTTATTGTAGGTATTTCAATCTTAAATTTTGTCACAATATAGAAAAGTGAGCTAGATTAACGTGGGTGTTGGATTATTGCCATGTGCAACTCTAATCAAAATTTACTAACGTTTTAATGCGGACATGTCAAGTTGATATGCCAGTTAATGATCATTCTTAACTGAGCATTGATGCTCCTCGAGGAAAGGCTTATAAATAAAGCATAATGCATTGCATCACGTAGTTCGGGATATATTGGATTACTTAAAGGCTTTGTTGTAGCTATTTCGGTGTTAAAATTTTATCATAATATAGAAAATTGAGCTACCTTAACGTGAGTATTGGATTAGTGTCAAAGCTTAATGGCAATTTACTGCGCGCATTTCATGTTGATCTACTGAGTTAAAATAATCATTATAAACTGATCATTGCTGTTTCTTAACTAAAGACTTATAAATTCAGCATAATGCATGGCATCACTCATTTTGAGATAAATTGGATTACTTGTAGGCTTTGTTGTAGCTCTTTTACTCCAAAATGTCATCACAAAATAGAAACTTGAGCTAGCTTAACGTTGGCGTTGGATTCATGTCATTTTGAGCTCCAAATCACAAGTTAAAGACGATTTAGTGCGGACATGTTAAGTTGATCAGCTAGTTAAAATGATTATTTTAAACTGATCATTAGTGCTCCTTGTGTAAAGGCTTATAAATGAAGCATAATGCATGGTATCAACAGTTTGGGATTGATTGGTTACTTGGAGGCTTTTTCGTAGCTCTTTCACTCTTAAATTTTTGTCACAATATAAGAAATTGAGCAAGCTTAATGTGGACGTTGGATTCGACTCATTTTGAACTCTAAATCAAAAGTTACAGATGATTTAGTGCGGACATGTCAAGTTAATCAGCTAGTTAAAATGATCATTCTAAACACATCATTAGTGCTCCTTGTGTAAAGGCTTATAAATGAAGCACAATGCATGGCATCACGCAGTTTCGGATTGAATGGATTACTTGGAGGCTTTCTCATAGCTATTTCGGTTTTAAATTCTGTCACAATATGAAAATATTGAGCTAGCTTAACGTGGTCATTTGGTTCATCTCATTTTGAACTCTAAATCAAAAGTTACAGACCATTTAGTGCGGACATGTCAAGTTCATCGGCCAATTAAAATGATCATTCTAAATTGATCATTGGTGCTCCTTAAGTAAAGGATTATAAATCAAGCATAATGCATGGCATCACGCAGTTTGGGATATATTGGATTACGTGAAGGCTTTTTTGTAGCTCTTTCAGTCTCAAATGTTGTCATAATATAAAAAAATTGAGCTAACTTAACGTGGGCGTCTAATTCCGGTCATTCAGACTATAATTCAAAAGTTATCGACGATTTACTATGCACATGTCAAATTGATCGGCCAATTAAAATGATCATTCTAAATAGATCGTTGGTGCTCCTAGAGTAAAGGCTTTTAAATGAAGCAAAATGCATGGCATCAAGCAATTTGGGATACACTAGATTACTTGGAAGCTTTTTTGTATCTCTTTCGGCCTCAAATGTTACACAATGGCTTACCATGGGTGTTGGACTCATGTCATTTTAGGCTCAAAATCAAAAGTTAGAAACTGTTTAGTGCGGACATGCAAGTTGATCAGCTAGTTAAAATGATCATTCGAGATATAGAATATTGAGCTTGCTGAACATCGGAGTTCGATTCGTGTCATTGTGAACACTACATCAAAATTTACGTACGATAAAATGCGGACATGTCAACTTGCGGCTAACTAAAATGATCATTCCAAACTTATCATTGGTGCTCCTAGAGTAAAGGGTTATAAATGAAGTATAATGCATGGCATCACACATTTTGGAATACATTGGATTTTTTGAAGGCTTTTTCTTATCTCTTTCAGTCTCAAGTGTTGTCACAATATGAAACATTGAGCTATATTAACGTGGGCGTTGGATTCATGTCATTTTGAGATCTAAATCAAAAGTTAAATATGATTTAGTGCGGACATGTCAATTTGATCAGTCGGTTAAAATAATCATTCTAAACAGATCATTGGTGGTCATTGAGTAAAGGCGTATAAATGAAGGATAATGCATCATGAAGTTTTGGGTAGATTGGATTACTTGGAAGCTTTATTGTAGGTATTTCGATCCTAAATTTTGTCACAATATAGAAAATTGAGCTAGTTTAACGTGGGTGTAGGATTATTGCCATTTTCAACTCTAAATCAAAACATACTAACGTTTTAGTGCGGACATGTCAAGTTGATCTCCAGTTAATGATCATTCTTAACTGATCATTGATGCTCCTTGAGTAAAGGCTTATAAATGAAGCATAATGCATTGCATCACGCAGTTCGGGATAGATTGGATTACTTGAAGGCTTTGTTGTAGCTATTTTGGTGTAAATTTGTATCATAATATAAAAAATTGAGCTAGCTTAAAGTGGGTGTTGGATTAGTGTCAAAATTTAATGGCGATTTACTGCGCACATGTCATGTTGATCTACGAGTTAAAATGATCATTATAAACTGATCATTGGCGCTTCTTGAGTAAAGGCTTATAAATTAAGCATAATGCATGGCATCACACATTCTGAGATAAATTGGATTACTTTGAGGCTTTGTCGTAGTTATTTTACTCCCAAATGTCATCACAATATTGAAAATTGAGCTAGCTTAACGCGGGCATTGGAATCATGTCATTTTGAGCTCCAAATAACAAGTTAGAGACAATTTAGTGCGGACATGTTAAGTTGATCAGCTAGTGAAAATGATCATTGTAAACTGATCGATGGTGCTCCTTGTGTAAAGGTTTATAAATGAAGCAGAATGCATGGCATCACGCAATTTGGAATTGATTGGTTACTTGGAGGCTTTGTCATATCTATTTCAGTCTTAAATTTTGTCACAATATAGAAATTGAGCTAACTTAACGTGGGCATTCGATTGGTCTCATTTTGAACTCTAAATCAAAAATTTCGGACGATTTAGTGCGGACATGTCAACTTGATCAGCTAGTTAAAATGATCATTCCAAACTGATCATTGGTGTTCATAAACTGAAAGGCTTATAAATGAAGCATAATGCATGGCATCACACATTTTGGAATACATTGGATTACCTGAAGGCTTTGTCTTAGCTCTTTCAGTCTCAAATGTTGTCACAATATGGAAAATTGAGCTAGCTTAACGTAGTTGTTGGATTCATGTCATTTTGAGATCTAAATCAAAAGTTAAAGATGATTTAGTGTGGACATATCAATTTGATCAGCCAGTGAAAATGATCATTCTAAACTGATCATTGGTGCTCACTGATTAAAGGCGTATAAATGAAGCATAATGCATATATCATGCAGTTTTGGGTAGATTAGATTACTTAGAGGCTTTATTGTAGTTATATCGATCTTAAATTTTGTCACAATATAAAAAATTGAGCTAGTTTTACGTGGGTGTTAGATTATTGCCATTTTCAACTCTAAATCAAAACTTACTAACGTTTTTGTGCGGACATGTCAAGTTGATCTGCCAGTTAATGATCATTCCTAACTGATCATTGATGCTCCTTGAGTAAAGGCTTATAAATGAAACATAATGCATTGCATCACGCAGTTCGGGATGGATTAAATTACTTAAAGGCTTTGTTGTAGCTATTTCTGTGTAAATTGTTTTCCATAATATAGAAAATTGAGCTAGCTTAACGTGGGTGTTGGATTAGTGTCAAAATTTAATGGCGATTTAGTGCGCAAATGTCATTTTGATCTACGAGTTTAAATGATCATTATAACTTATCATTGGTGCTCCTTGAGTAAAGGCTTATAAATTAAGCATAATGCATGGCATCACGCATTTTGAGATAAATTGGATTACTTGAAGGCTTTGTCGTAACTCTCTTACTCCCAAATGTCATCACAATATAGAAAATTGAGCTATCTTAATGTGTGCGTTGGATTCATGTCATTTTGAGCTCCAAATCACAAGTTAGAGACGATTTAGTGCAGACATGTTAAGTTGATAAGCTAGTGAAAATGATCATTGTAAACTAATCATTGGTGCACCATATGTAAAGGCTTATAAATGAAGCATAATGCATTGCATCACACAATTTGGGATTAATTGGTTACTTGGAGGCTTTGTCATAGCAATTTTAGTATTAAACTTTGTCACAATATAGAAAATTGAGCTAGCTTAACGTGGGCGTTGGATTCGTCTCATTTTGAACTTTGAATCAATAATTTTGGACGATTTACCGCGGACATGTCAAATTGATCGGCCAATTAAAATGATCATTCTAAATAAATCGTTGGCGCTCCTAGAGTAAAGGCTTTTAAATGAAGCATAATGCGTGGCATCAAGCAATTTGGGATACACTGGATTATTTGGAGGCTTTTCGTAACTCTTTTGGCCTCAAATGTTACACAATGGCTTACCATGAACATTGTTCTCATGTCATTTTAGGCTCTAAATAAAAAGTTAAAGACTGTTTAGTGCGGACATTCAAGTTGATCAGCTAGTTAAAATTATCATTCTAGATCAAGAATATTAAGCTTGCTTAACGTCGGCGTTCAATTCGTGTCATTGTGAACTCTACATCAAACTTTACGTACGATGAAGTGTAGACATGTCAACTTGATCGGCTAGTTAAAATGATCATTCCAAACTGAACATTGGTGCTCCTAGAGTAAAGGCTTATAAATGAAGCATAATGCATGGCATCACGTACTTTGGGATACATTGGATTACGTGAAGGCTTTTTTGTAACTCTTTCAGTCTCAAATGTTGTCATAATATAAAAAAATTGAGCTAACTTAACGTGGGCGTCTGATTCGTGTCATTCTGAACTATAAATCAAAAGTTATAGACGATTTTCTGCGGACATGTTAAATTGATCGGCCAATTAAAATGATCATTCTAAATAGATCGTTGGTGCTCCTAGAGGAAAGGCTTTAAAATGAAGCATAATGCATGGCACCAAGCAATTTGGGATACACTGGATTACTTGGAGGCATTTTCGTATCTCTTTCTGCCTCAAATGTTACACAATGCCTTACCATTGGTGTTGGACTCATGTCATTTTAGGCTCTAAATCAAAAGTTAAAGACTTTTTTGTGCTGACATGCAAGTTGATCAGCTAGTTAAAATGATCATTCGAGATATTGAATGTTGATCTTGCTGAACATCGGCGTTCGATTCGTGTCAATGTGAACTCTACATCAAAATTTACGTACGATGAAATGCGGACATGTCGACTTGATCGGCTAGTTAAAATGATCATTCCAAACTGATCATTGGTGCTTCTAGAGTAAAGGGCTATAAATGAATCATAATGCATGGCATCACGCATTTTGGAATACATTGGATTACTTGAAGGCTTTGTCTTAACTCTTACAGTCTCAATTGTTGTCACAATATGGAAAACTGAGCTATCTTAAAGTGGGCATTGGATTCATGTCATTTTGAGATCTAAATCAAAAGTTAAAGATGCTTTAGTGCGGACATGTCAATTTGATCAGTCGGTTAAAATGATGATTCTAAACAGATCATTGGTGTTCATTGAGTAAAGGCGTATAAATGAAGCATAACGTATATATCATGCAGTTTCGGGTAGATTGGATTACTTGGAGGCTTTATTGTTGGTATTTCGATCTTAAATTTTGTCACAATATAGAAAATTGAGCTAGTTTAACGTGGGTGTTAGATTATTGCCATTTTCAGCTCTAAATCAAAACTTACTAACATTTTTGTGCCGACATGTCAAGTTGATCTGCCAGTTAATGATCATTCTTAACTGATCATTGATGCTCCTTGAATAAAGGCTTATAAATGAAGCATAATGCAATGCATCACGCAGTTCGGGATGGATTAAATTACTTAAAGGCTTTGTTGTAGCTATTTTGGTGTAAATTGTTTTCGATAATATAGAAAGCTGAGCTAGCTTAACGTGGGTGTTGGATCAGTGTCAAAATTTAATGGCGATTTAGTGTGCAAATGTCATGTTGATCTACGAGTTTAAATGATCATTATAACTGATCATTGGTGCTCCTGGAGTAAAGGCTTATAAATTAAGCATAATGCATGGCATCACGCATTTTGAGATAAATTGGATTACATGAAGGCTTTGTCGTAACTCTCTTACTCCCAAATGTCATCACAATATAGAAAATTGAGCTATCTTAACGTGTGCGTTGGATTCATGTCATTTTGAGCTCCAAATCACAAGTTAGAGACGATTTAGTGCGGACATGTTAGGTTGATCAGCTAGTGAAAATGATCATTGTAAACTGATCATTCGTGCACCTTATGTAAAGGCTTATAAAGGAAGCATAATGCACTGCATCACACAATTCGGGATTGATTGGTTACTTGGAGGCTTTGTCATAGCAATTTCAGTATAAAATTTTGTCACAATATAGAAAATTTAGCTAGCTTAACGAGGGCGTTGGATTCGTATCATTTTGAACTTTGAATCAATAATTTTGGACGATTTACTGCAGACATGTCAAATTGATCGGCCAATTAAAATGATCATTCTAAATAAATCATTGGCGCTCCTAGAGTAAAGGCTTTTAAATGAAGCATAATGCATGGCATCAAGCAATTTCGGATACACTGGATTATTTGGAGGCTTTTTGTAGCTCTTTTGGCCTCAAATGTTACACAATGGCTTACCATGAACATTGTTCTCATGTCATTTTAGGCTCTAAATCAAATGTTAAGGACTGTTTAGTGCGGACATTCAAGTTGATCAGCTAGTTAAAATTATCATTCTAGATCTAGAATATTGAGCTTGCTTAACGTCGGCGTTCAATTTGTGTCATTGTGGACTCTACATCAAACTTTACGTACGATGAAGCGTAGACATGTCAACTTGATCGGCTAGTTAAAATGATCATTCCAAACTGATCATTGGTGCTCCTAGAGTAAAGGCTTATAAATGAAGCATATTGCATGGCATCACGTATTTTGGAATACATTGGATTACTTGAAGGCTTTGTCTTAGCTCTTTCAGTATCAAGTGTTGTCACAATACGGAAAATTGAGGTAGCTTAACATGGGTGTTGGATTCATGTCATTTTAAGATCTAAATCAGAAGTTAAAGATGATTTAGTGCGGACATATCAATTTGATCAGCTAGTTAAAATGATGATTCTAAACAGATCATTGGTGCTCATTGAGTAAAGGCGTATAAATGAAGCATAATGCATATATCATGCAGTTTCGGGTAGATTGGATTACTTAGAGGCTTTATTGTAGGTATTTCAATCTTAAATTTTGTCACAATATAGAAAAGTGAGCTAGATTAACGTAGGTGTTGGATTATTGCCATTTGCAACTCTAAATCAAAATTTACTAACGTTTTAGTGCGGACATGTCAAGTTGATATGCCAGTTAATGATCATTCTTAACTGATCATTGATGCTCCTTGAGTAAAGGCTTATAAATAATGCATAATGCATTACATCACGCAGTTCGGGATATATTGGATTACTTAAAGGCTTTGTTGTAGCTATTTCGGTGTTAAAATTTTATAATAATATAGAAAATTGAGCTAGGTTAACGTGGGTGTTGGATTAGTGTCAAAGCTTAATGGAAATTTAGTGCGCCCATGTCATGTTGATCTACTGAGTTAAAATGATCATTATAAACTGATCATTGCTGCTTCTTGAGTAAAGACTTATAAATTCAGCATAATGCATGGCATCACTCATTTTGAGATAAATTGGATTACTTGTAGGCTTTGTCATAGCTCTTTTACTCCAAAATGTCATCATAATATAGAAAATTGAGTTAGCTTAATGTGGGCGTTTGATTCGTGTCATTTTGAGCTCTAAATCACAAGTTAAAGGCGATTTAGTGCAGACATGTTAAGTTGATCAGCTAGTTAAAATGATCATTCTAAACTCATCATTTGTGCTCCTTTTGTAAAGGCCTATAAATGAAGTATAATGCATGGCATTAACAGTTTGGGATTGATTGGTAACTTGGAGGCTTTGTCATAGCTATTTCGGTCTTAAATTTTGTCAAAATATTGAAAAATTAAGCTAGCTTAACGTGGGCGTTTGATTCATCTCATTTTGAACTCTAAATCAAAAGTTACAGACGATTTAGTGCAGACATGTCAAGTTGATCGGCCAGTTAAAATGATCATTGTAAATTGATCATTGGTGCTCCTTGAGGAAAGTCTTATAAATGAAACATAATGCATGACATCACGCACTTTGGGATACATTGGATTACGTTGAGGCTTTTTTGTAGCTCTTTCAGTCTCAAATGATGTCATAATATAAAAACTTGAGATATCTTAATGTGTGCGTTGGATACTTGTCATTCTGAACTATAAATCAAAAGTTACAGACGATTTACTTCAGACATGTCAAATTGATCGGCCAATTAAAATGATCATTCTAAATAAATCGTTGGCGCTCCTAGAGTAAAGGCTTTTAAATGAAGCATAATGCATGGCATCAAGCAATTTGGGATACACTGGATTATTTGGAGGCTTTTGGTAGCTCTTTCGGCTTCAAATGTTACACAATGGCTTACCATGGGCATTGGTCTCATGTCATTTTAGGCTCTAAATCAAAATTTAAAGACAGTTTACTGCGGACATAAAAGTTGATCAGCTAGTTAAAATGATCATTCTTGATCTAGAATATTGAGCTTGCTTAGGGTCGGCGTTCGATTCGTGTCATTGTGAACTCTACATCAAAATTTACGTACGATGAAGTGTAGACATGTCAACTTGATTGGCTAGTTAAAATGATCATTTTGAATTGATCATTGGTGCTCCTTGAGTAAAGTCTTATAAATGAAGCATAATGCATGGCATCACGCACTTTTGGATACATTGGATTACGTGGATGCTTTTTTGTATCTCCTTCAGTCTCAAATGTTGTCATAATATAAAATATTGAGATAATTTAATGTGGGCGTTGGATTTGTGTCATTCTAAACTATAAATCAAAAGTTACTGATGATTTACTCCAGACATGTCAAATTGATCGGACAATTAAAATGATCATTCTAAGTAAATCATTGGCGCTCCTAGAGTAAAAGCTTTTAAATGAACCATAATGCATGGCATCAAGCAATTTGGGATACACTGGATTATTTGGAGGCTTTTCGTAGCTCTTTCGGCCTCGAATGTTACACAATGGCTTACCATGGGCGTTGGTCTCATGTCATTTTAGGCTCTAAATCAAAAGTTAAAGACTGTTTAGTGCGGACATACATGTTGATCAGCTAGTTAAAATTATCATTCTAGAATTAGAATATTGAGCTTGCTTAACGTCGGCGTTCGATTCGTGTCATTGTGAACTCTACATCAAAATTTACGTACGATGAAGTGTAGACAAGTCAACTTGATCGGCTAGTTAAAATGATCATTCCAAACTGATCATTGGTGCTCCTAGAGTAAAGGCTTATAAATAAAGCATAATGCATGGCATCACGCATTTTGGAATTCATTGGATTACTTGAAGGCTTTGTCTGAGCTCTTTCAGTATCAAGTGTTGTCGCAATACGGAAAATTGAGCTAGCTTAACGTAGGTGTAGGATTCATGTCATTTTGAGATCTAAATAAAAAGTTAAAGATGATTTAGTGAGCACATATCAAGTTGATCAGCTAGTTAAAATGATCATTATAAACTGATCATAGGTGCTCATTGAGTAAAGGTGTATAAATGAAGCATAATGCATATATCATGCAGTTTCGGGTAGATTGGATTACATGGAGGCTCTATTGTAGGTATTTGGATCTTGAATTTTGTCACAATATAGAAAATTGAGCTAGCTTAACGTGGGTGTTGGATTATTGTCATATTGAATTCTAAATCAAATTTACTAATGATTTAGTGCGGACATGTCAAGTTTATCTGCCAGTTAAAATGATCATTCTAAACTGATCATCAGTGCTCCTTCTATAAAAGCTTATAAATAAAGCATAATGCATTGCATCACGCTGTTGGGATACATTGGATTTATTGGAGGCATTGTTGTTGCTCTTTCACTCTTAAATGTTGTCACAATATGGAAAATGGAGCTAGTGGAACGTGGGCGTTGGAGTCATGTCATCTTGGGCTCTAATTAAAAGTTAAAGACGATTTAGTGCGGAGATGTAAAGTTGTCAGCTAGTTAAAATGATCATTCTTAACTGATAATTGGTGCTCTTTGATTAAAGGCTTATAAATGAAGCATAATGCATGGCATCACACAGTCTGGGATTGAGTAGATTACATGGAGGTTTTGTGGTAGCTGTTTCCGTGTTAAATTTTGTCACAATATAGAAAATAGAGCTAGCTAGACATTGGCGTTGGATTCGTGTAATTTTGAACTCTCAATAAAAAAATACGTACGATTTTGTGCAGGCATGTCAAGTTGATCGGGTAGTGAAAATGATCTTTCTAAACTGATCATTAGTGCTCCTTGAGTAAAGACATATAAATGAAGCATAATGCATGGGATCACGCAGTTTGGGATACATTGGATTATTTAAAGCCTTTGTCGTAGCTCTTTAAGTCTCAAATGCTGTCATAACGTTGAAAATTGAGCTAGTTTAACGTGGGCGTTGGATTCGTGTCATTCTGAAATGTAAATCAAAAGTTATGAATGATTTAGTGCGTACATGTTAACTTGATCGGACAGTGAAAATGACCATTCTGAACAGATCATTGGTGCTCCTTGAGTAAAGACTTATAAATGAAGCAGAACGCATGGCATCATGCACTTTGGGATATATTGAATTACTTAGAGGCTTTTTCGTAGCTCTTTCAGTCTCAAATGTTCCACACTATTGAAAATTGAGCTAGCTTAACGTGGGCATTTGACTCATGCCATTTTTCGGTCAAAATCGAAAGTCAAAGACGATTTAGTGCGGACATGTCAAGTTGATCAGCGTTAAAATGATCATTTTAAACTTATCATTGGTGCTTCATGAGTAAAGGCTTCTAAGTGAAGCAGAAGGCATTGCATCAGCCATGTGGAATACATTGGATTACTTGAAGGATTTGTCTTAGCTCTTTCAGTCTCAAATGTTGTCACAACATGGAAAATTGAGCTAGCTTAACGTGGGTGTTCGATTCATGTCATTTTTGAGATCTAAATCAGAAGTTAAACACGATATAGTGCAGACATCTCAATTTGATAAGCTAGTTAAAATGATCATTCTAAATGATCATTAGTGATCATTGAGTGAAGGCGCAAAAATGAAGCATATTGCATATCATCACGCAATTTGGGATAGATTGTATTACTTGTAGGCTTTGTTGTAGCTATGATCGGACAGTTAAAATGATGATTCTAAGCTGATCATTGATTGTCCTTGAGTAAAGGTTTATAAAAGAAGCATAATGTGTGGCATCACATAGTATGGGATACATTGGATTACTTGGAGGCTGTGTCGTAATTATTTCAGTCTCAAAATTTGTCAAAACATGGAAAATTGAGCTAGCTTAACGTGGGCGTTGGGTTCATGTTATATTTAGCTCTAATTCAAAAGTTAACGACTATTTAGTGTGGACATGTAGAGATGATCAGCTAGTTAAAATGATCATTCTAAACAGATCATTGGTGCTTTTTGATTAAAGGCTTATAAATGAAGCATCATGCATGGCATCACGCACTTTAGGATATATTGGATTACTTGGAGGCTTTTTTGTAGCTCTTTAAGTAGCAATTGTTCCACAATATGGAAAATTGATCTAGCTTAATTTGGGCGTTTGACTCATGTAATTTTGGTTCAAAATCAAAAGTTAAAAATGATTAAGTGCGGACGTGATGAGTGCATCAGATCGTCTGGCCGGCCAGAAGACCAGAAAGGCTGACTAGAATGCTTGCCAGACTACTGGGCCATTTGGCCCGTCTGCTGGCCCAAGCGGTACGGCCGGCCCTATGATCAGCCGGGCCAGGCCGATCAACATTTCCGGCAGAGAGGCCCAAACTTCCGGTCCAACTGACAGCGACGTGAATGAAACCGCCGATCCAACTGGTGATGCCGCAGCTCAGGAATCAATCGGGCCGGCTCCGATGACAACTCGGCCAGCTCCTCGCACAATCCAGCCAGTTCAGCCAATTGCACCACCATTTCCACATCTACACAAGGAGACTCAGATCAACTAAGTTACCAGCTTCAAGGCATGAACCTGGATGAAGCCTCTACACCAGTGGTGCCACCAGGAGCCATGACAAGGAGCAGAACAAGGGCACTCTTCCACAAGTTCAGTTTGTGGGTAGACAAGCTCCTAGAAGATCATCGACAAGGAGCATTGGGCCAAGAGTACAAGGAAGAGTCCAATGGCTTCTCAACATTGCAAAGGACTCCAGAGGCTTAGGCTCTCACGGCAAAAGAGGTCAGGGCCCAACAATTCATAACCCTACTACAAGTCGAAGACTAGGAGCTAGGCGTGTGCATGCCACAAGTTCGGTCACCTTCCATTTCTTGGCCGAAAGGTAAGAATGGTAAATTTTCAATAATATGCCTTTTCTGTTTTGCAGGGTAGGAATAGTAAGTTTTACATTTTTGAGTCAAGAACACTTTAGGTAGTTGTCCTTTTTCGGTTATTTCCTTTTTGTAATTTTCCTTATGCACTTTAGTAACTTTTCCATTTTTATTTTGAGTCAACCCTAGAAGTTCAAGGCTGCCGAGCATATTAATAAGGCTCCTTCAGCATTGTAGTTTGACAAATTTTTGATATTAATAAAGATAGAACTTTTTCCTAAGAGTTTTTCTCCTAAAACTCTTGCGCTTAGAACCCTAGTCGAGACCAGCCCTCCTAGCTTCTAAGTTGTGATTTATCACGAGGTTCATCACCCCTCGTATGTTTCACTTCACCTCTCCATCCAATACCCACCAGAAAACCCCCATCCAGAAGCCTAAGGCCGAGTTTCTCGCCTAATCTTCTCCAATCAGTCCACGCGTTTTACAGGCTTGATTCAAGGCTTGTATGAGAACGTGTAAAGTTGATCAGCATTAAAATGATCATTCTAAAGTTATAATTGGTGCTCCTTGAGTAAATACTTATAAATGAAACATAATGCATGGCATCACGCAGTCTGGGATTGAGTGGATTACTTGGAGGCTTTGTGGCAGCTATTTCGGTGATAAATTTTGTCAGAATATAGAAAATTGAGCTAGCTTAACATGTCCGTTGGATTTGTGTAATTTTGAAGTCTCTGTGAAATGTTACGGATGATATAGTGCTGACATGTCAAGTCGATTTGCTAGTCAAAATGACCATTCTAACCTGATCATTGGTGCTCATGGCGTAAATGCTTATAAATGAAGCATAATTCATGGCATCACACAGTATGGGATTGGTTGAATCACTTTTTGCTTTGTCATAGCTATTTTGGTTTAAATTTGTCACAATATAGAAAATTAAGCTAATTTATTGTGGGCATTGGATTCGTGTCATTTTAAACTCTACATCATAAGTCACAGACAATTTAGTGCGGACATTTCAAGTTGATAATCTAGTTAAAATGATCGTTTTAAACTGATCATTGGTGCCCTTCAGTAAAGGCTTATAAATAAAGCATAATGCATGGAATGATGCACTTTGGAATACATTGGATTACTTGAAGGCTTTGTCGTAGCTCTTTCAATCTTAGATGTTGTCACAATATGGAAAATTGAGCTAGCTTAGTGTGGCCGTTGGAGTCATGTTATTTTGAGCTCTAATTAAAAGTAAAGACTATTTATTGCGGACTTGACAAGTTTATCAGCTAGTTAAATGATTATTCAAAACTGATCATTGGTGCTCTTTGAGTAACGGCTTATAAATGAAGCATAATGCATGGCATCACGCAATCTGTGATTGATTGGATTACTTGGTGGCTTTTTCATAGCTATTTCGGTCTTAATTTTTGTCACACTATTGAAAATTGAGCTAACTTAACGTGGGCGTTGGATTCATATCATTTTGAACTCTAAATAGAAGTTAGTGCGGACATGTCAAGTTGATCAGCAATTTAAAATGATCATTCTGAACTGATCATTGGCATCAAGAATTATAAATGAAGCATAATCCATGGCATCATGCACTTTGGGATACATTGGATTACTTGGAGGCTTTTTCATAGCTCTTTCAGTCTGAAATGTTCCACAATATTGAAAATTGAGCTACCTTAATGTGGGTGGTGGACAACATAATGTGGACATGTCAAGTTGATCAGCTAGTTAAAATGATCATTCTAAAGCGATCATTGGTGCTCATTGATTAAAGGCGTATAAATGAAGAATAATGCATAGGATCACCCAGTTTTGGGATAGATTGGATTACTTGGGGGATTTGTTGTACCTATTTCTTCAGTTCTAAATGTTGTCACAATATGGAAAATTGAGCTGGTTTAACGTGGGCATTGGAGTCATGTCATTTTGAGCTCTAATTAAAAGTGAAAGACGTTTTAGTGTGGACATGTCAAGTTGATCAACTAGTTAAAATGATCATTCTAAACTTATCATCAGTGCTCCATGAGTAAAGGCTTATAATTGAAGCATAATCCATGGCATCACACAGTCTGGGATTTATTAGAATAGTTGGAGGTTTTTTCGTAGCTATTTCAGTCATAAATGTTGTCAAAATATAGAAAAATGAGCTAGCTTAACATGGGCATTATATTCGTTTCATTTTTAACTCTAAACCAAATCTTACAAACGATCTAGTGCAGACATGTCAAGTTGATTGGCCAGTTAAAATGATCATTCCAAACTAATCATCAGTGCTTCTTGAATAAAGGCTTATAAGTGAAGCTTAATGTCGGGCATCATATAGTTTGGGATACATTGGATTACTTGGAGGCTTTGCCCTAGCTTTTCCAGACTCAGATTTTGTCATAATATAGAAAATTGAGCAAGCTTAACATGGGCGTTGGATTCGTGTACTTCAGAACTCTAAATCAAAATGTAAGTACAATTTAGTGCGGACATGTCAAGTTGATCTACCAGTTAAAATAATCATTCTAAATCGATCACTGGTTCTCCTTGAGTAAAGGCTTATAAATGAAGCAAAATATATGGCATCACGCAGTTTGTGATACATTGGATTACTTGGGAGCTTTGTTGTAGCTCTTTCAGTATCAAAAATTGTTATAATATAGAAAAAACATTATGTACGATTTATTGTGGACATGTGAAATTGATCGGCCAATTAAAATGATCATTCTAAACTCATCACCGGTGATACTTGAGTAAAGGCTTACAAATGAAGCCTAATGCATGGTATGACGCAGTTTGGGATACATTGAATTACTTGGAGGCTTTGTCGTTCCTCTTTCACTCTAAAATGTTGTCACAATATGGGAAATTGAGCTAGCTTAACGTCGGCGTTAGATTCATGTTATTTTGAGCTCTAAATTGGAAGTTAAACACTATTCAGTGCATACATGTCAAGTTGATCGCTTAGTTAAATGATCATTCTAAATGGATCATTCGTGCTCCTTGAGTAAAGCCTTATAATTGAAGCATAATGCATGGCATCATGCATTTTAGGATAGATTGGATTACTTGGAGGCTTTGATGTAGCTATTTTGATTTAAAATTTTGTCAAAATATAGAAAATTGAGCAAGCTTACCGTGGGTGTTGGATTCGTGTAAATCAAACGTTACCGACAATTTAGTGTAGTCATGTCTAGTTGATCGGCAAGTTAAAATGATCATTCTAAACTGGTCATTGGGTCTCCGTGAGTAAAGTCTTATACATGAAGCATACTACATAGCATCACGCATTTTGGGACATATTGGATTACTTCAAGGCTTTTCTGTAGCCATTTCGGTGTTAAATTTTATCACAATATAGAAAATTGAGATACCTTAACGTGGGCGTTGGATTCTTGTCATTCTGAACTCTAAATCAAAAATTACGGTCAATTTAGTGTGGACATGTGAAATTGATCGGCATGTTCAAATGATCATTCTAAACATATCATTGGTGCTCCTTCAGCAAAGACTTATAAATGAACCATCATGCATGACATCATGCAGTTAGGGATAGATTGCATTACTTTGAGGCTTTGTGTAGCTCTTTCAGCCTCACATGTTGTCACAATATTGAAAATTGTGCTAGCTTAACGTAGGTGTTAGATTCAAGTCAAGTTGATCGGGCAGTTAAAATGATCATTCGAAACTGATCATTGGTGCTCCTTGAATAAATGATTATAAATGAAGCATAATGCATGACATCATGTAGTTTGGGGTAGATTGCATTACTTTGAGGCTTTGTCTAGCTCTCTCAGTCTCAAATGTTGTCACAATAGGGAAAATTGGGCTAGGTTAACGTGTTCGTTGGATTCATGTCATCTTGAGCTCTAAATATAAAGTTAAAGACCATTAAGAATAGTCATGTCAAGGTTAATAGCTAGTTAAAATGATCATTCTAAACTGATCACTGGGGCTACTTGAGTAAAGGCTTAAAGATGAAGCATAATGCATGGCATCAGACATTTGGGATAGATTGGCTAACTTGGCGGCTTTTCAGAGCTATTTCAGTCATAAATTTTGTCACAATATAGAAAATTGAGCTAACTTAGCGTGGGTGTTGGAATTGTGTAATTTTAAGTTCTGAATCAAAAGTTACAGACGATTTAGTGTAGCCAAATCAAAATGATCGGCAAGTTAAAATGATAATTCTAAACAGATCATTGGTGCTCCTTGAGTAAAGGGTTATAAATGAAGCATAATGCATGGCATCACGCATTTTCGGATTGATTTTATTATTTGGAGGATTTGTCGTTGCTTTTTCACTCTCAAATGATGACCCAATATGGAAAATTGAGGTAGCTTAAAGTGGGCCTTAAATTCTTGTAATTTGGAGCTCCAAATAAAAAGTTAAAGTCCAGTTAGTGCATACATGTCAAGTTGATCAGCTAATTAAATTGACCAATCTAAACGTATTATTGGTCCTCCTTGAGTAAACAAAGAATATTGCATGGTGTCACACATTCTGGGATTGAGTGGACTATTTGGATTCTTTTTCGTAGCTATTTTGGTCTTGAATTTTGTCACAATATAGAAAATTGAGCTACCTTACCGTAGGCGTTGGATTCTTGTTATTCCTAACTCTAAATCAAGAGTTATACACGATTTTTTGTGGACATGTGAAATTGATCGGCCACTTAAAATGATCATTCTAAACTGGTCTCAAATGTTTTCATAATATGGAAAGTTAAGCTAGCTTAACATGGGCGTTGGATTCATGTCATATTGAGCTCTACATAAAAAGTTAAAGAAGATTTTGTGTGGACATGTCAAGTTAATCACCTAGTTAAAATGATCATTCTAAACTGATCATTGGTGCGCCTTGAGTAATGGCTTAACAATGAAGCATAATGCATGGTGTCACGTAGTTTGAAAGAGATTGGATAATTTGGAGGCTTTCTCATAGCAATTCCGATCTTAGAACTTGTTACAATATAGAAAATTGAGTTAGCTTAAAATGGGTGTTCGATTCGTGTCATTTTGAACTATAAATCACAAGTTACAGACGATTTAGTGCAGACATGTCAAGTCGATCGGACAAATAAAATGATTATTCTAAATTGGTCATTCGTGCTCCTTCAGTAAAGGCTTATAAATGAAGCATAATGCATGGCATCACACAGTTATGGATAGATTGCAAGAATTTGATACTTTGCCTAGCTCTTGCTGTCTCAAATGTTTTGACAATATGGAAAACAAAGCTAGCTGAACGTGGGTGTTGGATTCATGTCTTCTTGGTGCTCCTTGAGTAACGGCTTATAAATGAAGCATGATGCAAGGCATGACACAATTTGGGATAGATTGCATTACTTTGATGCTTTGTCTAGCTCTTTCAGTCTCAAATGTTTTCACAATATGGAAAATTGACCTAGCTTAACATGCGCATTGGATCCATGTCATCTTGAGCTCTAAATGAAAAGTAAAACATGATTTAGTGCAGTCATATCAAGCTGATCAACTAGTTAAAATAATCATTATAAACTGATCATTGGTGCTCCTTGAGTAAAGGTTTATAAATTAAGCATAATGCAAGGAATCATGCAGTTTAGGATAGATTGGATTACATGGTGGCTATGCATAGCTATTTCAATCTTAAATTTTATCACAATATAGAAAAATTAGCTAGCTTAACGTCGGTGTTGGATTCGTATCATCATGAACTCTAAATCAAAAGTTACGGATGATTTAGTGAAGTCATGTACAGTTGATCGGCTAGTTAATATGATCATTCTAAACTGATCATTGGTGCTCCTTGAGTAAAGGCTTAATTATGCATGGTATCACGCAGTTTGGGATAGATTGGATTACTTGGAGGCTTTGTCGTAGATATTTCTGTATTAAATTTTGTCAAAATAAAGAAAATTGAGCTGCTTAAAATGGGTGTTTGATTCGTGTAATTTTGAATTCAAAATCACAAGTTACAGACGATTTGGTGCGGATATGCCAAATTGATCGGCCAGTTAAAATGATCATTCTAAACTGGTCATTGGTGCTCCTTGAGTAAAGGCTTATAAATTAAGCATAATGCATGGTATCGCACAGTTTGGATTGATTGCATTACTTTGATGCTTTGTCATAGCTGTTTTGGTATTAAATTTCAACACAATGTAGAAAATTGAGCTTGTTTAATGTCTGTGTTGATCTCATATCATTTTGAGCTTTAAATCAAAAATTAAAGACGATTTAGTGCTGATATTCCAAGTTGATCAGCTAGTTAAAATAATCATTATAAATTGATCATTGGTGCTTACTGAGTAAAGGCTTATAAATGAAGCATAATGCATAGCATCACACAATTTTTGATAGACTGGATTACTTGGAGGCTTTATCATAGCTATATCGATCTAAAATTTTGTCACAATATAGAAAATTGAGTTAGCTTAAAATGGATGTTCGATTCATGTCATTTTAAACTATAAATCACAAGTTACAGACGATTTAGTGCGGACATGTCAAGTTGATCAGACAAATAAAATGATCATTCTAAACTGGTCATTCGTGCTCCTTCAGTAAAGGCTTATAAATGAAGCATAATGCATGGCATCACACAGTTATGGATAGATTGCAATAATTTGATACTTTGCCTAGCTCTTGCTGCCTCAAGTGTTTTGACAATATGGAGAACAAAGCTAGCTTAACGTGGGAGTTGGATTCATGTTTTCTTGAGCTCTATATAAGGTTAAAGACGATTTACTGTGGGCATGTCAAGTTGATCAGCTAGTTAAAATGATCATTCTAAACTGATCATTGGTACTCCTTGAGTAAACGCTTAATTATGCATTGGATCACGCACTTTGGGATAGATTGGATTACTAGGAGGCTTTGTCATAGGTATTTTTATATCAAATTTTGTCAAAATAAAGAAAATTGAGCTAGCTTAAAATGGGTGTTTGATTCGTGTAATTTTGAATTCAAAATCACAAGTTACAAACGATTTGGTGCGGATATACCAAATTGATCGGCCAGTTAAAATGATCATTCTAAACTGGTCATTGGTGCTACTTGAGTAAAGGCTTATAAATGAAGCATAAGGCATGGTATCGCACAGTTTGGGATTGATTGCATTACTTTGATGCTTTGTCGTAGCTGTTTCGGTATTAAATTTCAACACAATATAGAAAATTGAGCTTGTTTAATGTCTGTGTTGGTCTCACGTCATTTCTAGCTTCAAATCAAAAATTAAAGACGATTTAGTGCCGACATTCCAAGTTGATCAGCTAGTTAAAATAATCATTATAAATTGATCATTAGTGCTTACTGAGTAAAGGCTTATAAATGAAGCATAATGCATAGCATCACACAATTTTTGATAAATTGGATTACTTGGAGGCTTTGTCATAGCTATACCGATCTAAAATTTTGTCACAATATAGAAAATTGAGTTAGCATAAAATGGGTGTTCGATTCGTGTCACTTTGAACTCTAAATCACAAGTTACAGAGGATTTAGTGTGGACATGTCAAGTCGATCGGAAAAAAAAATGATCATTCTAAACTGGTCATTCGTGCTCCTTCAGTAAAGGCTTATAAATGAAGCAGAATGCATGGAATCACACAGTTATGGATAGATTGCAATAATTTGATACTTTGCCTAGCCCTTGCTGTCTCAAATGTTTTGACAATATGGAAACCAAAGCTAGCTTAACGTGGGTGTTGGATTCATGTCTTCTTGAGCTCTAAATAAAGTTAAAGACGATTTAGTGCAGACATGTCAAGTTGATCAGCTAGTTAAAATGATCATTCTAAACCAATCATTGGTGCTTCTTGAGTAAAGGCTTAATTATGCATGGTATCACGCAGTTTGGGATAGATTGGATTACTTGGAGACTTTGTCGTAGGTATTTCTGTATTAAATTTTGTCAAAATAAAGAAAATTGAGCTAGCTTAAAATGGGTGTTTGATTTGTGTAATTTTGAATTCAAAATCACAAGTTACAGACAATTTGGTGCAGATATGCCAAATTGATCGGCTAGTTAAAATGATCATTCTAAACTGGTCAGTGGTGCTCCTTGAGTAAAGGCTTCTAAATGAAGCATAATGCATGGTATCGCACAGTTTGGGATTGATTGCATTACTTTGATGCTTTGTCGTAGCAGTTTCGGTATTAAATTTCAACACAAAATAGAAAATTGAGCTTGTTTAATGTCTGCGTTGGTCTCATATCATTTTGAGCTTTAAATCAAAATTAAAGACGATTTAGTGCAGACATTCCAAGTTGATGAGCTAGTTAAAATAATCATTATAAATTGATCATTGGTGCTTACTGAGCAAAGGCTTATAAATGAAGCATAATGCATAGCACCACACAATTTTTGATAGATTGGATTACTTGGAGGCTTTATCATAGCTATATCGATCTAAAATTTTGTCACAATATAGAAAATTGAGTTAGCTTAAAATGGATGTTCGATTCGTGTCATTTTAAACTATAAATCACAAGTTACAGATGATTTAGTGCCAACATGTCAAGTCGATCGGACAAATAAAATGATCATTCTAAACTGGTCATTTGTGCTCCTTCAGTAAAGGCTTATAAATGAAGCATAATGCATGGCATCACACAGTTATGGATATATTGCAAAAATTTGACTTTGCCTAGCTCTTGCTGCCTCAAGTGTTTTGACAATATGGAGAACAAAGCTAGCTTAACGTGGGAGTTGGATTCATGTCTTCTTGAGCTCTAAATAAGGTTAAAGACGATTTAGTGCGGGCATGTCAAGTCGATCAGCTAGTTAAAATCATCATTCTAAACTGATCATTGGTACTCCTTGAGTAAAGGCTTAATTATGCATTGTATCACGCACTTTGGGATATATTGGATTACTTGGAGCCTTTGTCATAGGTATTTTTATATTAAATTTTGTCAAAATAAAGGAAATTGAGCTAGCTTAAAATGGGTGTTTGATTCGTGTAATTTTGAATTCAAAATCACAAGTTACAAACGATTTGGTGCGGATATACCAAATTGATCGGCCAGTTAAAATGATCATTCAAAACTGGTCGTTGGTGCTACTTGAGTAAAGGCTTATGAATGAAGCATAAGGCATGGTATCGCACAGTTTGGGATTGATTGCATTACTTTGATGCTTTGTCGTAGCTGTTTCGGTATTAAATTTCAACACAATATAGAAAATTGAGCTTGTTTAATGTCTGTGTTGGTCTCATGTCATTTCGAGCTTCAAAAAAAAAATTAAAGACGATTTAGTGCCGACATTCCAAGTTGATCAACTAGTAAAAATAATCATTATAAATTGATCATTGGTGCTTACTGAGTAAAGGCTTATAAATGAAGCATAATGCATAGCATCACACAATTTTTGATAAATTGGATTACTTGGAGGCTTTGTCATAGCAATACCAATCTAAAATTTTGTCACAATATAGAAAATTGAGTTAGCTAAAACTGGGTGTTCGATTCGTGTCACTTTGAACTCTAAATCACAAGTTCCAGACGATTTAGTGTGGACATGTCAAGTCGATTGGACAAATAAAATGATCATTCTAAACTGGTCATTCGTGCTCCTTCAGTAAAGGCTTATAAATGAAGCATAATGCATGGCATCACACAGTTATG
Source organism: Pugionium dolabratum (assembly GCA_018901945.1). Classification (NCBI taxonomy): domain Eukaryota; kingdom Viridiplantae; phylum Streptophyta; class Magnoliopsida; order Brassicales; family Brassicaceae; genus Pugionium; species Pugionium dolabratum. The sequence goes on along the minus strand of JAEVFF010000728.1, from coordinate 28,851 downwards.
GATAGATTGCAATAATTTGATACTTTGCCTAGCTCTTGCTGTCTCAAATGTTTTGACAATATGGAAAACAAAGCTAGTTTAACGTGTGCATTGGATTTGTGTCATTCTGAACTCTAAATACAAAGTTACGGATGATTTAGTGTGGACATGTCAAATTGATCGGCCAGTTAAAATTATCATTCTAAACATATCATTGGTTCTCCGTGATCAAAGGCTTATAAATGATGCATAATGCATGGCTTCACGCATTTTGGTATACATTGGATGACTTGGAAGCGTTGAAGTAGTTCTTTCAGTCTCAAATATTTTCACAATATAGAAAATTGAGCTAGCTTGACGTGGGTGATGGATTCGTGTCAGATTGAACTCTAAATCAAAAGTTACGGACTATTTAGTGGGGAGATGTCAAGTTGATCGGCACGTTAAAATGATCTTTCCAAACTGATTATTGGTGCTCTTTCAGTAAACGCTTATAAATGAAACATAATGCATGTCATCACACAGTTTGGGATACATTGGTTTACTTGGACACTTTTTTGTAGCTATTGCGGTCTTAAATTTTGTCGCAATATAGAAAACAATCGAGCTAGCTTAACGTGTGCATTGGATTCGTGTCATTCTCAACTCTAAATCAAAGTTAAAAACGATTTAGTGCGGACATGTCAAGTTGACCAGCCAATCAAAATGATCATAATAAACTGATCACTCTTGCTCCTTGAGTAAAGGCATATAATTGAAACAAAATGCATGGCATCATGCAGTTGGGGATACATTGGATTACTTGGTGGTTTTGTAATAGATCTGTCAGTCTCAAATGTTGTCACAATATAGTAAATTGAGCTAACTTAACGTGGGCATTGGATTCATATCATTTTGAGCTCTAAATCAAAAGTTAAAGACGAATTAGTGCGGACATGTCATGTTGATCTGCTAGTTATATTGATCATTCTAAAATGATCATTTTTGCTTCTTGAATAAGGGCGAATAAATGAAGTAGAATGCATGGAATCACACAGTTTGGGATACAATTGATTACTTGGAGGCTTTTTCACAGCTATTTTGGTCTTAAATTTTGTCAAAATATAGAAAATTGAGATAGCTTAACCCGGACATTTGATTCGTGTCATTTAGAACTCTAAATCAAAAGTTATAGACGATTTTCTGCTTACATTTCAAGTTGATCGGCTAATTAAAATGATCATTTTAAAGTGATCATTGGTGCTCCTTGAGTAAAGGCTTATAAATGAAGCATAATGCATGACATCACACAATTTGGGATACATTGGATTACTTGGAGGCTTTGTTGTAGCTATTTCGGTCTTAAATTTTGTCACAATATAGAAAATTGAGCAAGCTTAACGTGGGAGTTGGATTTATATCATTTTGAGATCTTAATAAAAAGGTAAAGACGATTTAGAGTGGACATGTCAAGTTGATCAGCTACTAAAAATGATCATTTTTGCTCCTTGAGTATGGGTGTTTAAATGAAGCATGATGCATGGCACCATGCAGTATAGGATAGATTGGATTACTTTGAGGCTTTGTCGTACCTATTTCGTCTTAAATTTTGTCATGATATTAAAGCGTGAGCTAGCTTAATGTGGACATTGGATTCATGTCATTCTGAACTCTAAATAAAAAGTTACGGATGATTTAGTCCCTAAATGTAAAGTTTGAACAGCCAGTTAAAATGATCATTCTAAACTGATCATTGTGCTCCTTGAGTAAAGGCTTGGAAATGAAACATAATGCATGGCATCACACAGTTTGGGATATATTAGATTACTTTGAGTCTTTGTCGTAGCTCTTTCAGTCTCAAATTTTGTTACAATATGGAAAATTGAGCTAGCTTACCGTGGGCATTGGATTCATGTCATTTTGATCTCTATATCAAAATTTAAAGACGATTTAGGGCAGACATGTAAAGTTGATCAGCTAGTTAAAATGGTCATTTGTAAATTGATTATTAGTGCTCCTTGAGTAAAGGCTTATAAATGAATCATAATGCATGGCATCATGCAGTTTAGGATAGATTGGATTTGTTGGAGGCCTCGTAGTTGCTCTTTCAGTCTCAGATGTTGTCACAATATGGAAAACTGAGATAGCTTAAAGTGAGCTCTAAATAAATAGTTAAAGAAGATTTAATGCGGACATGTCAAGAATATCAGCTAGTTAAAATGATCACTCTGATCAATGGTGCTCCTAAGTAAAGGCTTATAAATGAAGCATAATGCATGGCATCAAGCAGTTTGTGATAGATTGGATTTGTTGGAGTCTTTTTCGTAGCTATTTCGGTTTGAAATTTTGTCAAAATATAGAATATTGAGCTAGCTTAGCGTGGGTGTTGGATTCATGTAATTATAAACTCTAAACCAAAAGTTACAGACAATTTATTGCGGACATGTCAAGTTGATCGGCCACTTAAAATGATCATTCTAAACTAATCATTGGTACTCCTTGAGTAAAGGCGTATAAATGAAGCATAATGCATGGCATCACACAGTTATGGATAGATTGCAATAATTTGATACTTTGCCTAGCTCTTGCTGTCTCAAATATTTTGACAATATGGAAACCAAAGCTAGCTTAACGTGGGCGTTGGATTCATGTCTTCTTGAGCTCTAAATAAAGTTAAAGACGATTTAGTGCAGACATGTCAAGTTGATCAGCTAGCTGAAATGATCAATCTAAACCGATCATTGGTGCTTCTTGAGTAAATGCTTAATTATGCATGGTATCACGCAGTTTGGGATAGATTGGATTACTTGGAGACTTTGTCGTAGGTATTTCTGTATTAAATTTTGTCAAAATAAAGAAAATTGAGCTAGCTTAAAATGGGTGTTTGATTTTTGTAATTTTGAATTCAAAATCACAAGTTACAGACGATTTGGTGCGGATATGCCAAATTTATAGGCCAGTTAAAATGATCATTCTAAACTAGTCATTGGTGCTCCTTGAGTAAAGGCTTATAAATGAAGCATAATGCATGGTATCGCATAGTTTGGGATTGATTGCATTACTTTGATGCTTTGTCGTAGCAGTTTTGGTATTAAATTTCAACACAATATAGAAAATTGTGATTGTTTAATGTCTGTGTTGGTCTCATATCATTTTGAGCTTTAAATCAAAATTAAAGACGATTTAGTGCCGACATTTCAAGTTGATCAGCTAGTTAAAATAATCATTATAAATTGATCATTGGTGCTTACTGAGTAAAGGCTTATAAATGAAGCATAATGCATAGCATCACACAATTTTTGATAAATTGGATTACTTGGAGGCTTTTTCATAGCTATACCGATCTAAAATTTTGTCACAATATAGAAAATTGAGATAGCTTAAAATGGGTGTTCGATTCGTGTTACTTTGAACTCTAAATCACAAGTTACAGACGATTTAGTGTGGACATGTCAAGTCGATCATACAAATAAAATGATCATTCCAAACTGGTCATTCGTGCTCCTTCAGTAAAGGCTTATAAATGAAGCATAATGCATGACATCACACAGTTATGGATAGATTGCAATAATTTGATACTTTGCCTAGCTCTTGCTGCCTCAAGTGTTTTGACAATATGGAGAACAAAGCTAGCTTAATGTAAGAGTTGGATTCATGTCTTCTTGAGCTCTAAATAAGGTTAAAGACGATTTAGTGTGGGCATGTCAAGTTGATCAGCTAGTTAAAATGATCATTCTAAACTGATCATTGGTACTCCTTGAGTAAAGGCTTAATTATGCATGGTATCACGCAGTTTGGGATAGATTGGATTACTTGGAGACTTTGTCGTAGGTATTTCTGTATTAAATTTTGTCAAAATAAAGAAAATTGAGCTAGCTTAAAATGGGTGTTTGATTTGTGTAATTTTGAATTCAAAATCACAAGTTACAAACGATTTGGTGAGGATTTTCCAAATTGATCGGCCAGTTAAAATGATCATTCTAAACTGGTCATTGGTGCTCCTTGAGTAAGGGCTTATAAATGAAGCATAATGCATGGTATCGCACAGTTTGGGATTGATTGCATTACTTTGATGCTTTGTCGTAGCAGTTTCGTTATTAAATTTCAACACAATATAGAAAATTGAGATTTTTTAATGTCTGTGTTGGTCTCATATCATTTTGAGCTTTAAATCAAAATTAAAGACGATTTAGTGCAGACATTCCAAGTTGATCAGCTAGTTAAAATAATCATGATAAATTGATCATTGGTGCTTACTGAGCAAAGGCTTATAAATGAAGCATAATGCATAGCATCACACAATTTTTGATAAATTGGATTACTTGGAGGCTTTGTCATAGCTATACCAATCTAAAATTTTGTCACAATATAGAAAATTGAGTTAGCTTAAAATGGATGTTCGATTCGTGTCATTTTAAACTATAAATCACAAGTTACAGACTATTTAGTGCGGACATGTCAAGTCAATCAGACAAATAAAATGATCATTCTAAACTGGTCATTCGTGCTCCTTCAGTAAAGGCTTATAAATGAAGCATAATGCATGGCATCACACAGTTATGGATAGATTGCAATAATTTGATACTTTGCCTAGCTCTTGCTGCCTCAAGTGTTTTGACAATATGGAGAACAAAGCTAGCTTAACGTGGGAGTTGGATTCATGTCTTCTTGAGCTCTAAATAAGGTTAAAGACGATTTGGTGTGGGCATGTCAAGTTGATCAGCTAGTTAAAATGATCATTCTAACCTGATCATTGGTACTCCTTGAGTAAAGGCTTAATTATGCATTGTATCACGCAGTTTGGGATAGATTGGATTACTTGGAGGCTTTGTCATAGGTATTTCTATATTAAATTTTGTTAAAATAAATAAAACTGAGCTAGCTTAAAATGGGTGTTTGATTCATGTAATTTTGAATTCAAAATCACAAGTTACAAACGATTTGGTGCGGATATGCCAAATTGATCGGCCAGTTAAAATGATCATTCTAAACTGGTCATTGGTGCTACTTGAGTAAATGCTTATAAATGAAGCATAAGGCATGGTATCGCATAGTTTGGGATTGATTGCATTACTTTGATGCTTTGTCGTAGCTGTTTCGGTATTAAATTTTAACACAATATAGAAAATTTGAGCTTGTTTAATGTCTGTGTTGGTCTCATGTCATTTCAAGCTTCAAATCAAAAATTAAAGACGATTTAGTGCCGACATTCCAAGTTGATCAGCTAGTTAAAACAATCATTATAAATTGATCATTGGTGCTTACTGAGTAAAGGCTTATAAATGAAGCATAATGCATAGCATCACACAACTTTTGATAAATTGGATTACTTGGAGGCTTTGTCATAGCTATACCAATCTAAAATTTTGTCACAATATAGAAAATTGAGTTAGCTTAAAATGGGTGTTCGATTCGTGTCACTTTGAACTCTAAATCACAAGTTACAGATGATTTAGTGTGGACATGTCAAGTTGATAGGACAAATAAAATGATCATTCTAAATTGGTCATTCGGGCTCCTTCAGTCAAGGCTTATAAATGAAGCATAATGCATGGCATCACACAGTTATGGATAGATTGCAATAATTTGATACTTTGCCTAGCTCTTGCTGTATCAAATGTTTTGACAATATGGAAACCAAAGCTAGCTTAACGTGGGCGTTGGATTCATGTCTTCTTGAGCTATGAATAAAGTTAAAGACGATTTAGTGCGGATATGTCAAGTTGATCAGCTAGTTAAAATGATCATTCTAAACTGATCATTGGTGCTTCTTGAGTAAAGGCTTAATTATGCATGGTATCACGCAGTTTGGGACAGATTGGATTACTTGGAGACTTTGTCGTAGGTATTTCTGTATTAAATTTTGTCAAAATAAAGAAAATTGAGCTAGCTTAAATGGGTGTTTGATTTGTGTAATTTTGAATTCAAAATCACAAGTTATAGACGATTTGGTGCGGATATGCCAAATTGATCGGCCAGTTAAAATGATCATTCTAAACTAGTCATTGGTGCTCCTTGAGTAAAGGCTTATAAATGAAGCATAATGCATGGTATCGCACAGTTTAGGATTGATTGCATTACTTTGATGCTTTCTTGTAGCTGTTTCGGTATTAAATTTCAACACAATATAGAAAATTGAGCTTGTTTAATGTTTGTGTTGGTCTCATATCATTTTGAGCTTGAAATCAAAAATTAAAGACGATTTAGTGCAGACATTCCAAGTGGATCAGCTAGTTAAAATAATCATTATAAATTGATCATTGGTGCTTACTGAGTAAAGGCTTATAAATGAAGCATAATGCATAGCACCACACAATTTTTGATAAATTGGATTACTTGGAGGCTTTATCATAGCTATATAGATCTAAACTTTTGTCACAATATAGAAAATTGAGTTAGCTTAAAATGGATGTTCGATTCGTGTCATTTTAAACTATAAATCACAAGTTACAGACGATTTAGTGCGGACATGTCAAGTCGATCGGACAAATAAAATGATCATTCTAAACGGGTCATTCGTGCTCCTTCAGTAAAGGCTTATAAATGAAGCATAATGCATGGCATCACACAGTTATGGATAGATTGCAATAATTTGATACTTTGCCTAGCTCTTGCTGCCTCAAGTGTTTTGACAATATGGAGAACAAAGCTAGCTTAATGTAAGAGTTGGATTCATGTCTTCTTGAGCTCTAAATAAGGTTAAAGACGATTTAGTGTGGGCATGCCAAGTTGATCAGCTAGTTAAAATGATCATTCTAAACTGATCATTGGTACTCCTTGAGTAAAGGCTTAATTATGCATTGTATCACGCAGTTTGGGATAGATTGGATTACTTGGAGGCTTTGTCATAGGTATTTCTATATAAAATTTTGTCAAAATAAAGAAAATTGAGCTAGCTTAAAATGGGTGTTTGATTCGTGTAATTTTGAATTCAAAATCACAAGTTACAAACGATTTGGTGCGGATATGCCAAATTGATCGGCCAGATGAAATGATCATTCTAAACTGGTCATTGGTGCTACTTGAGTAAAGGCTTATAAATGAAGCATAAGGCATGGTATCACACAGTTTGGTATTGATTGCATTACTTTGATGCTTTGTCGTAGTTGTTTCGGTATTAAATTTCAACACAATATAGAAAATTGAGCTTGTTGAATGTCTGTGTTGGTCTCATGTCATTTCGAGCTTCAAATCAGAAATTAAAGACAATTTCATGCCGACATTCCAAGTTGATCAGCTAGTTAAAATAATCATTATAAATTGATCATTGGTGCTTACTGAGTAAAGGCTTATAAATGAAGCATAATGCATAGCATCACACAATTTTTGATAAATTGGATTACTTGGAGGCTTTGTCATAGCTATACCGATCTAAAATTTTGTAACAATATAGAAAATTGAGTTAGCTTAAAATGGGTGTTCGATTCGTGTCACTTTGAACTCTAAATCACAGGTTACAGACGATTTAGTGTGGACATGTCAAGTTGATCGGAAAAATAAAATGATCATTCTAAACAGGTCATTCGTGCTCCTTCAGTCAAGGCTTATAAATGAAGCATAATGCATGGCATCACACAGTTATGGATAGATTGCAATAATTTGATACTTTGCCTAGCTCTTGCTGTCTCAAATGTTTTGACAATATGGAAACCAATGCTAGCTTACCGTGGGTGTTGGATTCATGTCTTCTTCAGCTCTAAATAAAGTTAAAGACGATTTAGTGCGGACATGTCAAGTTGATCAGCTAGTTAAAATGATCATTCTAAACTGATCATTGGTGCTTCTTGAGTAAAGGCTTAATTATGCATGGTTTCACGTAGTTTGGGATAGATTGGATTACTTGGAGACTTTGTCGTAGGTATTTATGTATTAAATTTTGTCAAAATAAAGAAAATTGAGCTAGCTTAAAATGGGTGTTTGATTAGTGTAATTTTGAATTCAAAATCACAAGTTACAGACGATTTGGTGCGGATATGCCAAATTGATCGGCCAGTAAAATGATCATTCTAAACTGGTCATTGGTGCTCCTTGAGTAAAGCCTTACAAATGAAGGATAATGCATGGTATCACACAGTTTGGGATTGATTGCATTACTTTGATGCTTTCTCGTAGCTGTTTCAATATTAAATTTAAACACAATATAGAAAATTGAGCTTGTTTAATTGCTGTGTTGGTCTCATGTCATTTTGAGCCTTAAATTGAAAATTAAAGACGATTTATTGCAGACATTCCAAGTTGATCAGCTAGTTAAAATAATCATTATAAATTGATCATTGGTGCTTACTGAGTAAAGGCTTATAAATGAAGCATAATGCATAGCATCACACAATTTTTGATAGATTGGATTAATTGGAGGCTTTTTCATGGCTACATCGATCTAAAATTTTGTTACAATATAGAAAATTGAGCTAGCTTAACAGGGGTGTTGGATTCGTGTCATTTTGAACTCTAAATCAAAAGTTACAACTGATATAGTGCGGACATGTGAAGTTGATTGGCCAGTTAAAATGATCATTCTAAACTGATCATTGGTGCTCATTTAGTAAAGCCTTAAAAATAAGCATAATGAATGGCATCACGTAGTGGGATAGATTGGATTACTTGGAGGCTTTGCATGGCTATTTCGATCTTAATTTTTTCAAAATATAGAAAATTAAATTTGCTTAACATTGGTGTTGGATTCGTGTCATTTTAAACTCTAAATCACAATTTACGGAGGATTTAGGGCAGACATGTCAAGTTTATTGGTCAGTTAAAATGATCATTCTCAACCGATCATTGGTGCTCCTTGAGTAAAGGCTTATAAATGAAGCGCATCACACGGTTTTGAATAGATTGCATTATATTGACGCTTTGTCTAGCTCTTTTAGTCTCAAATGTTTTCAAAATATCAAATATTGAGCTAGCTTACCGCGGCCGTTGGATTCATGTCATGTTTCGCTCTAAATAAAAATTAAAGATGATTTAGATCGGACATGTCAAGTTGATCAGCTAGTGAAAATGATCATTGTAAACTTATCATTGGCGCTCCTTAAGTAAAGGCTTATAAATGAAGCATAATTCATGGAATCACACAATTTGGGATACATTGGATTACTTGGAGCCTTGACGTAGCTATTTCAGTCTTAAATTATGTCACAATAAAGAAAATTGAGATAGTTTAACGTGTGTGTTTGATTCGTGTCAGTTTGAATTCTAAATCAAATGTTACGCAGGATTTAGTGTGGATATGTCATGTTGCTCGGCCAGTTATAATGATCATTCTAAACTAGTCATTGGTGCTCCTTGAGTAAAAGCCTATAAATGAAGCATAATGCATGGTATCACACAGTTTGGGATAGATTGCATTATTTTGATTCTTTGTCATAGCTATTTCGGCATTAAATTTCAACACAATATAGAAAATTGAGCTAGTTTAATGTGTGTGTTGGACTCATGTCATTATGACTTTTAAATCAAAAGTTAACGAAGATTTGATGTTGACATTCCAAGTTGATCAGATAGTTAAAATGATCATTCTAAACTTATCATTGGTGCTCCTTCAGTAATGGCTTAAAAATGAAGCATAATGCATGGCGTCACGTAGTTTGAGAGAGATTTGAGTACTTGGAGGCTTTGTCATAGCTATTTTGATCTTAAATTTTGTTACAATATAGAAAATTGATTTAGCTTAAAATGGGTGTTGGATTCGGGACATTTTGAACTCTAAATCACAAGTTACAGACGATTTAGTACGGACATGTCAAGTCGATCCGCCAATTAAAATGATCATTCTAAAATAGTCATTCGTGCTCCTTGAGTAAAGGCTTATAAATTAAGCATAATGCTTGGCATCACGCAGTTTGGGATATATTCTATTACTTGGAGGCTTTTTTATAGCTATTTCGTTCTTAAATTATGTCACAATATAGAACACTGAGCTAGCTTACCGTGGGTGTTGTATTCGTGTCATTTTGATTTGTAAAGGATGACTTAGTGTGTACATGTCAACTTGATCAACTTGTTAAAATGATCATTTTTAACTGCTCATTGGTGTTCCTTGAGTAAATGCTTATAAATAAGCATAATTCATGGCATTACGTAGATTGGAATAGATTGGATTACTTGGAGGCTTTGCATAGCTATTTCGATCTTAAATTTTTCATAATATAGAAAATTGAGCTAGCTTACTGTGGGTGTTGGATTCATGTCATCTTAAACTCTAAATTAAAAATTTCAGACGATTTATTGCGGACATGTCAAGTTTATCAGCCAGTTAAAATGATCATTATAAACTGATCATTGGTGCTCTTTGAGTAAATGCTTATAAATGAAGCATAATGCATGGCATCACGCAGTTTGAGATAGATTGTATTACTTTAAGGCTTTGTCTAGCCCTTTCGATCTCAAATGTTGTCACAATATAGAAATGGAGCTAACTAAATCTGGGTGTTGGATTCGTGTAATTATGAACTCTAAATCAAAAGTTACGGACGATATTGTGTGCAAATGTCCAGTTGATCTGCCAGTTAAAATGATTATTCTAAAAAGATCATTGGTGTTTCTTGAGTAAATGGCTTATAAATGAAACATAATGTATGGCATCACGCAGTTTTGGAAAGATTGGATTGCTTGAGACTATGTAGTAGTTATTTCGGTCGTATATTTTTTTCAATATAGAGAATGGAGTTACCTTAACGTAGACGTTGGATTCGTGTCATTCTGACCTCTAAATCAAAAGTTATAGAAGATTTAGTGCGAACATTTCATGTTGATCGCGCAGTTAAAATGATCTTTCTAAACTGGTCATTGGTGCTACTTGACTAAAGTTTACCCTTTGATTTTGTTCAGATTTTGTTGCCCTTTGATATGTTTGAGTGACTCATGGTCGGTATGGATGACAAACTCCTTGGGCCAAAGATAATGTTGCCATGTTTGCAAGGTCCTCACGAGCACATATAGTTCTTAGTCATAGGTTGGGTAATTGAGTGTGGCCCCTCCAAGTTTTTCACTAAAGTAAGCTATGGGCTTTCTTTCCTGCATAAGAACAGCACCAATACCAATTCCTGAGGCATCTCATTCAATTTCAATAGTTTTATCAAAGTTAGGAAGAGACAGCACCGGGGAGTGTGTGAGCTTGTCTTTCAAGGTTTGGAATGCCTCCTCTTGCGCCTGCTCCCACTTAAATCCCACATTCTTTTTGATAACCTCAGTGAGGGGAGCATATATAGTGCTAAAGTCCATGACAAATCTTCGGTAAAACCCAGCTAGGCCATGGAAGCTCCTTACTTCCCCAACATTCTTTGGACTCGGCCACTCCTTAATCGCTTTTATCTTTTCCTCATGAACCTTAATACCATCTGTACTCACAACAAAACCTTAGCAGACAAGATTATTTGTTCCAAATGTACATTTCTTATGATTGGCATACAAGGTTTCTTTTCTAAGGAGTTTAAAAACCTTTCTGAGGTGTTCTACATGATCATCTAAGGTTCGGCTAAAAACTAGAATGTCATCAAAGTATACTACCACAAAATGACCTACGAATTCCCTAAGGACGTGGTTCATCAATCTCATGAATGTTATGGGTGCATTGGTCAAGCCAAAAGGCATTACTCATATAAATCTTGTTTATTTTAAATGCAGTTTCCACTCATCACCTTCTTTCATACTAATTTGGTGATAGCAACCCTTAAGATCTACCTTAGAGAAGATGCTAGAACCATGCAATTCATCTAACATATCATCTAATCTAGGTATAGGATGGTGATACTTTACAGTGATATTGTTGTTGGCTCTGCAATCAACACACATTCTCCAGCTTCCATCTTTTTTGGGACAAGCAAAACTGATACAGCACATGGGCTCATACTTTCGCGGATATTTCCTTTCTCCATGAGTTCAATGACTTTCTGATGAAGCTCCTTGGTCTCCAGGGGGAGAGATCTGTAGGCTGGCCTGTTGGAAAGAGATGCTCCTGGTAGAAAGTCAACTTGGTGCTCAATTTCCTCAGATTGGTGGTAAAACTTGCGGTTGCTACTCCGGAAACACATCTTTAAATTCCCGCAAAAGAAGTTGAATTTTGCTAGGAATTTCCAGCATAAATTGGTTAGTATGAAAGCATTCATTAGGCACAAAAAGTATGTGTGGTAAGTTACTCCCTGAGTTGGAATTAATCATAAGATTAGTCGTTTTTTGGCTGGTGGCTTGGTTTGCGGTTTGGCGGTGCCGTCGGCATGGGGTTTCCTTTTGGGTTCAAATTGGTTTTGTTTTCCGTGAAAGCTATCTGATCTAAATGAACCGCTTGTGGGGATAAAGGTACTAAAATATGTTTCTTTCCCTTAAACTCAAATGAGTACCTATTTATAAACCCATCATGAATAACCCTTCTATCCGATTGCCAAGGTCTACCTAACAAGATGTGACCAACATCTATGGGTGAAACATCACACAAAACCTCATCTGCATATTTTTCTATGGACAAAGGAAATAGGACCTGGTTCTCTACTTCTAGCTCACCCTCATCATTAAGGCATTGCAACTTATAGGGTTTAGACCTCTTAATAATCTCAAGTCCTAACTTCTCTACCATAATCTCACTAGCTACATTTGTACAGCTACCTCCATCTATCACTAAGCTACTGACCTTACTCTTAACTAGACAGTGAGTGTGGAATAGGTTCTCTCTTTGCTCATTCTTTTCTGTCCTAGTTTGTAAGTTTAGAGTTCTCCTAGTGACTAAGAGTTGTCCAGCATGGGGCATGTCTACATTTTCTTCCAAGGACTCAGCATCCTAATGGTCATCCTCTGATTCTACCTCACCATTAGCCCTAATAACTATGGTTCTCTTATTGGTACATTCCCTAGAGTAATGACCAAGGCCCTTACACTTAAAACACTGAATTTCCCAAGTTTTGGTGCTAGAACCCATATCCATTCCCTTAAGTTTCGAATCTTCTACATAGGTTTAGTGAAAGGCTTGTACTATTTGATAGACTTATCCTCCTTAGATTGGCTAAACCTAGTAGAACTAAATCCGGGTTTAGGGTTTTTCCTCTTAAGTTTTTTTCCAAACAAGATAGCCTTAAGAAGAAGTTCTTCTATTTCGACCTCTAGCCTATCTATGATTTCCCTGTTAAGGCACCCATAAACCTAGCCATAGTGGCTTCACTATCCTCTTGAACATCAGCCCTAAGCAATAAGGTTTCCATCTCCTTAAAGTAATCCTCTATGGTTCTAGATCCTTGAGATAGGTTTATAAGCTTAAAGTGAAGTTCCCTATGGTAGTGGCTAGGTATAAACCTTTTCCTCATGATTACTTTAATCTGGTTCCACGAATCTATAGGCAAATCTCCAGCCCTTCTCCTAGTAGTAACTATTTGATCCCACCAAGTTAAGGCATAATCTTTAAAAGCGGTTGGTGCTACTCTAACCTTACTATCCTGAGTATATTCCATCATGGCTTTAAGGGAAACAAGGAGTTTCAGGATTCTTCTCCATTATTTCTGGTTCCTACCATGGTACCTGACAAATTCAGATAACTAAAGAAGTAAAAGGTTCAAAGTAAAACACAGAAACTGGCACAACAATTCGATAAAACAAAGATACAAGAACAAAGACAAACCCTAGCAAAGCGTGTTCTAGACCCTTTGAATTCCAGTTTTGAAATGGGTGAGTCTAACAACTTTAGATTCGTATTGAAACGTTTTAAATTCGTATTCCTGGTTCTATTAAATCTTAAGAACAAGTTTCATTCAGGTTTTAATCTCTAAAATATTCAAAAAAGGTGATAAATTCGGATTAACAAAAACAGTTTCTTATAACCTCAACGGTGCCGATTGGGTGTTTCACAAGTTTTTTGCTTTAGAAATCGGTTCTAAACTATTTTAAAATTAATTTCCAAGTTCTTCAAAGGTATAAGATCAATTTTAAACAATAAACAAACCCAGAAACATTTTAAAACAAATTGCAAAAAGAAGGCGAAAGGTTACAAATTGTTTTTTTCAAGAATACGATAGGGTGCAAACGGGTTTGAAGAGATACAACCTGGTTTGGAGTGGACTCTGATACAACTTTATGTGATCCTGATGAGGATCAAGCCCCTGATCAACTCCAAATTGTTGTGGAAGAGTGGATGAATGAATTGAAGTTGCGGAATGGGTGAAACGATGGTGTAACTTGCGGATATGTGAGCTTTTAAGTGGATTGATCCGAGAACAAGGGGAAATGGAATACTTATCAAGGATGGTGGAAAATGCTTGAACTATCTGCTTACTTTGTGTGAATGACAAAGGCTAGGCACGTTGGGCAATGTGTGAATCAAATTGAAACTTCCAAGGGTGATGAAGATCCCTTAGACTTTTGGCTCTTGAGAGGAATGAGAAAGTGTTCTAAAATTCCTTATTCAAGAGGATGATCAAACGAGTTTAAGAAGGAGATTTGCTATTAAAATGTTTGATGATTCGAAAGAAGGATACAAGATAGTTCTTATAGTAGTCTAGGAAATTGAAAATGACTCCTAAAATTCTACCAAAACATTAAAGGAAATACTTAGAGAATTACAAAGACAACTAAGACAAAGACTAAGAAGAAAATAATGTTTTGACTTGATTCATCCTTTCTTATTTTGTGCATCTTTAGTGGCTTCTTCCTCCTCTGGTTCAAGCTGCTCCTTAGGTTGTTGTTCCTAGCTGGCCATGCTCGCATCAGTCACAACATAGAAAACTGAGCTAGCATAATGCTCCTTGATTAAAGGCTTATAAATGTACAACGCATCATACAGTTTGGGATTGATTGGACTACTTAGAGGCTTTGTCCTAGCGATTTCGGTCTTAAATTTTCTCCCAATATAGGAAATAGAGCGAGCTTAACGTAGGTGTTGGATTCATATCATTTTGAACTCTAAATCAAAAGTTACTGACGATTTATTGTGGACATGTCAAGTTGCTCGGCAAGTTAAAATCATCATTCTAAACTGATCAATGGTGCTCCTTGAGTAAAGGCTTATAAACCAAGCATAATGATTGACATCACGTAGTTTGGGATACATTGGATTACTTCGAGGCTTTGTCGTAGCTCTTTCAGTCTCAAATGTTGTCACAATATAGAAAATTGAGCAAGCTTAACGTTGGCGTTGGATTCGTGTCATTCTATAAATTAAAAGGTACGGACGATTTAGTGCGGAAATGTCAAGTTGATCAGCCACTTCAAATGATCATTCTAAACTAGTCATTGGGGCTCCTTGAGTAAAGGCTTACAAATGAAGCATAACGTATGGCATCACGCAGTTTGGAATACATTGGATTACTTCAAGGCTTTTTCGTAGGTATTTCAGACTAAAATGTTGTCACCATGTTGAAATTTGATCTAGCTTGACGTGGGCATTGGACTCATGTCATTATGAGCTCTAAATAAAAAGTAAAAGACAATTTAGTGTTGAAATATCAAGTTGATCAGCTAGTTAAAATAATCATTTTAAATTGATCATTGGTACTTCTTGTGTAAATGCTTATAAATTAAGCATAATGCATGGCATCACGTAGTTTAGGATTCCTTGGAGGCTTTGTCACAGCTATTTCGATGTTAAATTTTGTCACAATATAGAAAATTGAGCGAGTTTAATGTGGGTGTCGGATTCGTGTTATTTAGAATTCTAAATCAAAAGTTATGGACGATTCAGTGGAGACATGTCAAGTTTATCGACTAGTTACATTGATCATTCTAAACTGATCATTGGTGCCCATTGAGCAAAGGTTTACAAATGAAGCATAATGCATGGCATCACGTAGCTTAGGATTCCTTGGAGGCTTTTTCACAGCTATTTCGATCTTAAATTTTGTCACAATATAGAAAATTGAGCGAGTTTAATGTGGGTGTCACATTCGTGTTATTTTGAATTCTAAATCAAAAGTTATGGACGATTTAATGAGGACATGTCAAGTCGATCGGCCAGTTAAAATGATCATTCTGAACTGATGAATCGTTGTTCCTTGAGTAAAGCCTTATAAATGAAGCATAATGCATGGCACCACACTGTTTAGGATACATTGGATTACTTGGAAGCTTTGTCTTAGCTCTTTCAGTCTCAAATGTTGTCACAATATCGAAAATTGAGCTAGATTAACGTGGGTGTTGGATTCATGTCATTCTAAACTCTAAATCAAAGGTTACAGACGATTTACTGAGGACGGCCAATTAAAATGATCATTCTAAACTGATCATTGGTGCTTCTTGAGTAAAGGGTTATAAATGAAGCATAATACAAGCCTTCATGCAGTATGTGATACATTGGATTACATGAAGGGGTTTTCGTATCTCTTTCAGTCTTAAATGTTGGCACAATATGGAAAATTGAGCTATTTTAACGTGGACATTGTACTCATGTTGTTTTGAGCTCTAAATCAAAAGTTAAAGAGGATTTGTTGCGGACGTGTCAAATTGATCAGCTAGTTAAAATGATCATTCTAATCTGATCATTGGTGCTCCTTGGGTAAAAGCTTATATATGAAGCATAATGCATGGCATCACACAATTTAGGATTGATTGGATTTCTGGGAGGCTTTGGAATAGCTATTTCGGTCTTAAACTTTTTCACAATATAGAAAACTGATTTAGCTTAACATGGATGTTAGATTCGTGTCATTCTTACCTCTAAATCAAAAGTTATGGACGAATTTGTGCGGACATGTCGAATTGATCAGCCAGTTAAAATGGTCATTTGAAACTGGTCATTGGTGCTCCTTAAGTAAAGGCTTATAAATGAAGGATTATGGGGCATCATGCAGTTTGGGATACATTGCATTACATTGATGTTATGTCTAGATCTTTCAGTCTCAAATGTTTTCAAAATAAGGAAAATTGAGCAAGCTTAACAGTGGGCGTCATGTCATCTTGAGCTCTAAATAGAAAGTAAAACACGATTTAGTGCGGACATGTCCAGTTGATCAGCTAGTTAAAGTGACCATTCTAAATTGACCATTGGTGCTCCTTGAGTAAAGGCTTATAAGTATAATGCATAACATCACGCAGTTTGGGATATATTGGATTATTTAGAAGCTTTGCATAGCTCTTTCGATCTTAAATTGTTTCACAGTATAAAAAATTGAGCTAGCTTATCGTGGATGTTGGATTCGTGTCATTTGGAACTCTAAATCAAAAGTTACGGACGATTTAGTGCAGACATGTCAAGTTGATTGGCCAGTTCAAATGATCATTCAAAACTGATAATTGGTGCTCCTTGAGTGAAGGCTTATAAATGAAGCATAATGCATGGCATCACACAGTTTGGGATAGATTGGATTAGTTGGACGCTTTGCATAGCTACTTCGATCTTAATTTTTTCACAGTATAGAAAATTGAGCTAGCTTAAGATGTTGGATTCGTGTCATTTTGAAGTCTAAATTACAAGTTACAGATTAATTAGTGCGGACATGTCAAGTTCATCGGCCAGTTAAAATGATCATTCTAAACTAATCATTGGTGCTCCTATATTAAAGGCTTATAAATGAAGCATAATGCTTGACATCACGCAGCTTGGGATAGATTGCATTACTTTGAGGCTTTGTCTAGCTATATCAATCTCAAAGGTTGTCACAATACCGAAAATTGAGTTAGCTCAATGTGGGCGTTGGATTCATGTCAACTTCAGCTCCAAATAAAAAGTAAAAGACGATTTAGTGCGGACATGTATAGTTGATTAGCGAGTTAAAATAATCACTCTAAACTAATCATTGGTGTTCCTTTAGTACAGCCATATAAATTAAGCATAATTCATGGCATCACACATTTTAGGATAGATTGGATTACTTGGAGGCTTTGTCATAGCTATTTCGATCTTTAATTTTGTCACAATATAGAAAATTGAACGAGCTTAACCTGTGTGTTGGATTCGTGTTATTTTGAACTGTAAATCAAAAGTTAGGCAGGATTTAGTGCTGAGATGTAAGGTTGATCAGCTAGTTAAAATGATCATTTTAAGCTGGTGATTGGTGCTTCTTAAGTAAAGGCTTATAAATGAAGCATAATGCACGACATCACGCAGTTTGGGATACATTGGATTGCTTGTAAGCTTTTTTCGTAGCTATTTTGGTCTTAATTTTTTTCACAATATAGAAAATTGAGATTGCTTAACGTCGGCGTTGGATTCATGTCATTTTGACATCTAAATCAAATGTTATGAACTATTTAGTGTGGGCATGTCAATATGATCTGCTAGTTAAGATGATCATTCTAAACTAGTCATTGGTGCTCCTTGAGTAACGACTTATAAATGAATCATGATGCAAGGCATGACGCAATTTGGGATAGATTGCATTACTTTGATGCTTTTTCTAGCTCTTTCAGTCTCAAATGTTTTCAGAATATGGAAAATTGATCTAGCTTAACATACGCATTGGATCCATGTCATCTTGAGCTCTAAATGAAAAGTAAAAGATGATTTAGTGCGGTCATATGAAGCTGATCAACTAGTTAAAATAATCATTATAAACTGATCATTGGTGCTCCTTGAGTAAAGGTTTATAAATTAAGCATAATGCATGGAATCATGCAGTTTAGGATAGATTGGATTACTTGGTGGCTATGCATAGCTATTTCAATCTTAAATTTTATCACAATATAGAAAAATTAGCTATCTTAACGTGGGTGTTGGATTCGTATCATCATGAACTCTAAATCAAAAGTTACGGATGATTTAGTGAAGTCATGTACAGTTGATCGGCTAGTTAATATGATCATTCTAAACTGATCATTGGTGCTCCTTGAGTAAAGGCTTATAAATGAAGCATAATGCATGACATCACGCAGTTTGTGATAGATTGGATTACTTGGAAGCTTTGTATAGCTATTTCGATCTTAAATTTTTCACAGTATAGCAAATTGAGCTAGCTTAACATGGGTGTTGGATTCATGTCATTTTGAACTCTAAATTAAAAGTTACGGAGTATTTATTGCGGACATGTCAAGTTGATCGACCAGTTAAAATGATCATTTTAAACTGATCATTGGTGCTCCTTGAGAAAAAGCTTATAAATGAAGCATAATTCATGGCATCACGCAGTTTGGGTTAGTTTGCATTACTTTGAGGCTTTTTCTTGATCTTTCGATCTCAAATGTTGTCACAATACGGAAAATTGAGCTAGCTTAACGTGGGCGTTGGATTCATGTCATTTTCAGCTCAAAATAAAAAATAAAAGATGATTTAGTGCGGACATGTCAAGTTGATCAGTTAGTTAAAATAATCAATCTAAACTGATCATTGGTGTTTCTTGAGTAAAGGCTTATAAATTAAGCATAATGCATACCATCACGCAGTTTGGGAAAGACTGAATTACATGGAGGCTTAGTCACATCTATTTCAATCATCAATTTTGCCACAATATAGAAAATTGAGCAAGTTTAATGTGGCTGTTGGATTCGTGTTATTTTGAATTCTAAATCAAAAGTTATGGACGATTTAATTTAGACATGTGAAGTTGATCGGACAGTCAAAATGATCATTCAAAAATGATAACTGGTGCTTATTGAGTAAATGCTTATAAATGAAGCATAATGCATGGCATCAGACGGTTTGGGATACATTGGATTGCTTGGAGGCTTTGTCACAGCCATTTCGATCTTAAATTTTTTCATAATATAGAAAATTGAGTTTGCTTAACGTGCGCATTGGATTCTTCTCTTTCTTACCACTAAATCAAAAGTTATGGACTATTTAGTATGGACATGTCAAGTTGATTGGCCTATTAAAATGATCATTATAAACTGGTCATTGGTGCTACTTGAGTAAAGGCTTATTAATGATGCATAATGCATTACATCACGCAGTTTGGGATAGATTGCATTACTTTGATGCTTTGTGTAGCTATTTCATTATCAAATGTTATCACAATATTACACATCTTGCGATGGTGCTAAAGACCCTTTGACAAGAAGAACTTTATTCCAATCTCAAGAAGTGCAAATTTTGTACTGATAAGCTTGTTTTCCTAGGCTTTGTTGTGAGTTCACAGGACTTACAAGTGGACATGTTACTAGGCTGTCTTGGGCTGGCCTTCTTCATGATCTTTTCGGCCATTTTCATCATCTGGCCGGCCAGATGATCTTGTGTCGTCAACATTTGGGATACATTGGATTACTTGGAGCCTTTTTCGTAGCTCTTTCACTTTTAAATGTTGCCACAATATCGAAATTTGAGCTTGCTTAACATGGGCATTGGATTTATGTATTTTGAGCTCTAAATCAAAAGTTAAAGATGATTCTAAACTGATCATTGGTGCTCCTTGAGTAAAGGCTTATAAATGAACCATAACGCATGGAATCGCGCCATTTGGGATAGATTGGATTACTTAGATGCTTTGTTGTAGCTATTTTGTTCTTAAAGTTTGTCACAATATATAAAATTGAGCTAGCTTAATGTGGGTATTTGATTCATGTCATTCTGAACATCAAATCTAAAGTTACGTACGATTTAGTGCGGACATGTCAAGTTTATTGGCTAGTTAAACAGATCATTCTAAATTGATCATTGGTGCTCATTGAGCAAAAGTTTACGAATGAAGCATAATGCATGGGATCACGCAGTTTGGGTAAGATTGGATTACTTGGACGCTTTTCCATAGCTATTTTGGTCTTAATTTTTATCACAATATTGAACAGTGAGTTAGCTTAAGGTGGCGTTGTATTCGTGTCATTCTGAACTCTAAATCAAAAGTTACGGAAGATTTAGTGCGGACATGTACATTTGATCGACCAGTTCAAATGATCATTCTAAACTGATCATTGGTGCTCCATGGTTAAAGGCTTATAAATGAAGCATAATGCATGACATTACGAAGTTTGGGATAAATTGGATTACTTGTACGCTTTGTGGTAGCTCTTTCAGTCTCAAATGTTGTCACAATATTTAAAATTGAGCAAGATTACTTGGGCATTGGATTCATATCATTTTGAACTCTAAACCAAATGTTAAAGATGGTTTAGCATGGACATGTCAAGTTGATCAGCTAGTTAAAATGATCATTCTAAACTGATCATTGTTGCTAATTAAGCAATGGTTTACAATTGAAGCATAATAAATGGCATCATGCAATTTGTGACATATTCGATTTCTTGGAGTCTTTTTTGTAGCTATTTCAGTCATAATTTTGTCACTATATAGAATATTGAGCTACCTTAATGTCGGTGTTGGATTCGTGTCATTCTAACTCTAAATCAAAAGTTACAGACGATTTAGTGTAGACATGTCAAGTTTATCGGCTAGTTAAATTGATCATTATAAAGTGATCATTGATGCTCCTTGAGCAAAGGTTTACAAATGTAGCATAATGCATGGCATCACGCAGTGCGGGATACATTGGATTACTTAGAGGCTTTGTCGTATGTCTATCAATCTCAAATGTTGTCACAATATTGAAAATTGAGTAACGTGGTTGTTGGATTCATGTCATATAAGCTCTAAATTAAATGTTAAAGACGATTTAGTGCGGACATGTCAAGTTGATCAGCTAGTTCAAATGATCATTCTAAACTGATCAGTGGTGCTCATTGAGTAAAGGTGTATAAATGAAGCATAATGCATGGAACCACATAATTTGGGATAGATTGGATTAGTTGGAAGCTTTATCTTAGCTATTTCAATCTTTAATTTAGTCACAATGTAGAATATTGAGCTACTTAACATGGGGATTGGATTCGTGTCATTCAAAATTCTAAATCAATGTTACGGAGAATCTAGTGCGGACTTATGAAGTTGATCGGCTGATTAAAGTAATCATTCTAAACTGATCATTCTAAAATGATCGTTAGTGCTCCTTGAGTAATGGCTTATAAATGAAGTATATTGCATGGCATCACCTAGTTTAGGATATGTTGGCTTACTCCCAGCCTTTTGTGGTAGCTCTATCAGTCTCAAATTGAGCTAGCTTCACGTGGGCGTTGGATACGTGTCATTCTGAACTCTAAATCAAAAGTTATGGGCGATTTAGTGCGTACATGTCAAGTTTATCGGCCAGTTAAAATGATCATTCTAAACTGATCATTGGTGCTCCTTAAGTAAAGGCTAATAAATGAAATATAATGCATGGCATCACGTAGTTTGGGATACAGCGGAATACTTGGAGGCCTTTTGATGGGGACATCAGGTCGTATGGCCGGCCAGGAGACCAGACTGGCGGACCAGGGAGCTTGCCCGAGACAGGCTGGCCATTTGGCACGTCTGCTGGCCGAAGCGGTACCGCCGGCCCCTCGACCAACAGGACCGGACCGATAAGCATTGCCGGCAGAGAGGCCCAAACCTCCGGCACAACTGGTGGCCACATGGATGACAACGCCGGTCCCATTGGTGACGCCGCCGACTCCGGGATCAACATGGCTGGTTTCGAAGGCATTTCGGCCAGCACCTCGCACAGTCCAGCCGGTACAGCCGGTACAGCCGATCCAGCCGAGTACACGGGCATTTCAGCATCTACACAAGGAGACTCGGACCAGATAAGCTACCAGCTCGAGTACATGCATCTAGAGGAAGTCTCTACACCAGTGGTGCCACCAGGAGCAATGAAAAGGAGCAGATCAATAGCACTCTTCCACAAGTTCAGCTTATGGGTCGACAAGCTTCTAGAGGAAGATCGACTAAGGACAATGGGCCAGAAGTGCAAAGAAGAGTCCAAAGGCTTCTCAACAATGCAAGGGACTTCAGAGACTTGGGCTTTATTGGCAAGAGAGGTCAGGGCCCAAAGATTCCTAACCCTACTCCAAGTCGAAGACTAGGAGCAAGGCGCGTGCATGCCACAATGACGGCCACCTTCCATTTCTTGGCCGTGAGGTAAGAAAGGTAAGTTTTAAATTCGAATATATGCCTCTTTCTGTTTTGCAGGGTAGGATCTAGATTGTTTATATTTTTGAGTCAAAGACATTTTAGGAATAGGTCCTTTTTCGGTTATGCACTTTTGTATATTTTCTATTTGTGCACTTTTGTAAATTTTCCTTTTCTTTCTTGAGTCGACCCTAGAAGGTCAAGCTGTCGAGCATATTAATAAGGCTCCTTCCAGCATTGTAGTTCGACAACCTTTTTGATATTAATAAAGTAGAACTTTCTTCCAACAAGCTTTCTCTCAAAAGAGACTTGTGCGCTTAGAACCTAGTTGAGACCAGCCCTCCTAGCTCTAAGTTTGTGATTTATCACGAGGCTCATCACCCCTCGTGCGGTTCACTTCACCCTTCACCCTTCCATCAATTACCAACCAGAAAACCCCTATCCAAAAGCTTAAGGTCGAGTTTCTCACCTAAACTTGTCCAAACAGCCCATGCGCATCCAAGCCTTGAATCGAGGCTTGTATCATTTTGGTATCAGAGCTTAAAGCTCCTAAATCAGGTTGTTTCTATCCTTTAACTTGTTTTGTTTCTAGTTCTTGCATTAGTTTAAGTTTCATTCAAGAAAAATCAAAAGAATAACATCAAACTCCAAACCGAGTGCATCTAGCTTCTACGTGTATCACTAGGGTTTAGATTCACTTTTGCATTGACATTCACGTTTTCCTTTTTGTTTAAATCATATTTCTATTATTTTTAAGATAAATTAAAAAGAAAAGAAAAAGAAAATAGGAAAAATACCAAAAGGATTCGAATTGGACAGCTAGCAATAGTTGTCAAGAAAGTTTCCATTTTTCTCAAATCTCCATATTTTCGGATTTTCCATTTCCCAGTTTTTCCTTTTTACATATTTTTCGAATCCTCTATATAAGGAACCCTCCTAATCAATTCTAGGAGCAGAGTAACTTGATTTTTTCTTGTAGTACGCAATGGGAGAAGAGAATAGAGATGCAGACGAGGCCATGATAGCCATGTTCACCACACTCCAAATGCAACTTGCATCTATCGGCGAGAGGTTGGAGCGTGTGGAGAGGCCGGTGAGATTCCAGGCTATAAGGCACGTGAGGGCTGAGTAAGGCCGTGCTGAGGGTCCTGAGCACCTTAGGACACGGCACGAACAGGAGGAACCCCAGCCAGAAGGAGATGAGGACGTGCAGCCTCATGACTATCACCCTAGGCCGAGAGGACCTCCACGGCAACCAGAGGCAGAAGATGATGGCTTCGAGCCATATGGTCTTCACCAGAGACAAAGGATGCCTCCTAGACATCATGAGGATGGAGATGAACACGCGTACAACCGGGTAACTCATCCTGATGTTAAGCTAACTCCTCCAAGTTTTGCAGGAAAAGTAGACCCCGAGGCTTACCTACATTGGGAGAGAAGAATGGACCATATCTTCGATCATTACAACCAACCAGGGCCTAGAAGAGTCTCAATGGCAGTAGCACAACTCACGGACAATGCCCTCATCTGGTGGGATCGTGAGGTATCTGACCGAAGGAGGAAAAGAATGAGGCCCATAGACTCATGGGTCGACATGAAAGACCTCATGCGACAAAGGTTTGTTCCACCTTACTTTCATAGAGATTTGCAACGACGTTTTCATACTCTTAAGCAGGGTACCAGATCAGTAGACGAGTACTATGAAGAGTTTGAAAGACTAAGGAACAGGCTGGAACTCAATGACGATGAGGAAGCTTTGATGGCATAATTCTTGGATGCACTCCAAGAAAGAATCAACCGCAAGGTGGAAAGGCAAATCTACAATGATTTCAAAGACTTGTTCCACCTATCTGTCCAGGCTAACCAGCACATCAAACGTAAGAGCCAAGACATCCGCAGCAAGCCTAAGACGCCTTGGCCACCAAGCAACATTCCCAAGCCCGTAGACAAATGCAAATGCATAGAGATTGAGTCAAGGTTCAAGAGCAAGCCTCCTGAGCCCACCCGTGACCAGAGAGAGCCTAGTAAGTCCTCTAACCCTCAAAGATCACGTGACATCACTTGTTTCAAGTGTAGGGGTCGTGGACACATCTCAAGGGAGTGCCCAAACAACCGGGTCATGCTAATTACGGGGGCTGGAGAGTATGAGTCCCAAGATGAAGAGGACTATGAACCAGAAGAAGAATACGGTGACATTGAGTACCCTGATGTGGGGGAAGTGCTGGTCACTAGACGCATCCTCAGTGCAATGGTGGATCCCTCAGAGACCATCCAAAGGGAGAACATCTTCCACAGCCGTTGCACCATCAAGGGCAAGGTATGTAACCTCATCATAGATGGTGGTTCTTGCACTAAAGTTGCTAGTGCATATATGGTTGATAAGCTAGGTCTAGAGAAGACAAGGCATCCTCGACCATATAGACTGAGATGGCTCGATGACAAAATGGAGCTCAAGATCCATGAGCAGGTCACTGTGCCATTCAGTGTGGGCAAGTACCAAGACCAAGTCGTGTGCGACGTGGTGCCCATGCAAGCTGGCCATCTTCTGCAAGGAAGGCCATGGCAGTTTGACAAGGAGACCAGGCATGATGGCCGAACCAATCTCTACACTTTCGTGCATGACAAGAGAAAGGTCAGCCTAGCTCTTCTCACACCTGCCCAGGTACATGAGCTTCAACAGCAAATGAGTAAGGAAAAGAAGCTCATTAAATCTAATTTTCTTATTCAACCAAGTCATGTCCGGAGAGCTTTAGCCTCGAAGGTTGTAATGCTACTAATGGTTTTCAAAGAAGTGTTGAATGTAGAGAAAGAACAGGTAGAGCTACCTCCTAAAGTAGCAGCTCTCCTAAACAAGTTCCAGGATGTGTTCCCGGAAGAGATACCAGCAGGCTTACCTCCCCTACG
Source organism: Pugionium dolabratum (assembly GCA_018901945.1). NCBI lineage: Eukaryota > Viridiplantae > Streptophyta > Magnoliopsida > Brassicales > Brassicaceae > Pugionium > Pugionium dolabratum. The sequence continues at coordinate 3,203 of JAEVFF010000728.1, read as the reverse complement.
AGGCATAGAGCACCAGATCAACCTCGTGCCCGGAGCAGCCCTGCCCAACCGGCCAGCCTACCGGATTAGTCCAGAGGAGTCCAAGGAGCTTGAGAAGCAAGTCAAGGAGCTCCTGGAGAAAGGCTATGTTCAAGAGAGCCTCAGTCCATGTGCCGTGCCAGTGCTACTAGTGCCCAAGAAGGATGAGACTTGGCGAATGTGCGTGGACTGCCGAGCAATCAATAACATCACAGTCAAGTACTGACATCCGATACCACGGCTGGATGACATGCTAGATGAGCTGAGTGGAGCCACGGTCTTCTCCAAGATAGACCTCAAGAGTGGATACCACTAGGTCAGGATGAAGGAAGGTGATGAATGGAAGACTGCTTTCAAGACAAAGCAAGGGCTCTACGAGTGGACAGTCATGCCATGCGGCTTGACTAATGCCCCAAGCACCTTCATGCGCCTTATGAACCAAGTTCTTAGGGCGTACATCAGTAAGTTCGTTGTAGTTTATTTCGATGACATTTTAGTTTATAGTAAGTGCTTAAGGGATCACCTCACACATCTTGAGTTGGTGCTTAAAACCCTTCGACAAGAAGACCTTTATGCCAATCTCAAGAAGTGCATCTTTTGTACTGATAAACTTGTCTTTTTAGGTTTTGTTGTAAGTTCACAGGGCCTACAGGTTGATGAAAAGAAGATTCGAGCCATACAAGAATGGCCAACACCAGGCAACATCAGCCAAGTAAGGAGCTTCCACGAACTGGCCAGCTTCTATAGGAGATTCGTGCCCAACTTCAGCAGTATTGCCTCACCATTGACGGCAGTAGTGAAGAAGAACGTGGGATTCAGCTGGGGAAAAGCTCAGGAGAAGGCATTCCAGGCCTTGAAGGACAGCCTTACACATGCACCAGTGCTAGTCCTGCCCGACTTCAACAAGACGTTGAAGTGGAGTGTGATGCCTCTGGAATAGGCATAGGAGCAGTGCTAACCCAAGGAGGGAGACCAGTGGCATACTTCAGTGAGAAGCTAGGTGGCGCCTCACTGAACTACCCCACTTACAGCAAGGAGCTTTATGCCCTTGTCCGAACATTGGAGACTTGGTAGCATTACTTGCTGTCCAAGGAGTTTGTGATCCACACTGATCATGAGACTCTCAAACACCTCAGAGGGCAAACCAATCTCAAGAGGAGACATGCCAGGTGGATGGAGTTCATTGAGACCTTCCCGTACGTCATCAAGTACAAGAAGGGCAAAGATAATGTGGTAGCCGATGCACTATCAAGGAGGTTTGCCTTGATATCCACCATGGAGGCAAAGGTCCTAGGATTCGAGCACATCAAGGACCTATACAAGGATGATCCTGACTTTGCTGAGAGCTACAAGGAGTGTGGCACAGGGAGTCATGGCAAATTTTACATCCATGAGGGATTCTTGTTCCGAGAGAGAAGGCTGTGCATACCACAAGGATCACTACGAGAGCTTATCATCCGAGAAGCTCATGGAGGAGGACTCATGGGCCACTTTGGTGTCGACAAGACCTCTAGCAGTGGTCAAGGAGCACTTCTACTGGCCACACATCAAAAGGTCAGTAGAATCCCATTGTGCAAGGTGCATCACTTGCAAAAAGGCGAAGTCCCGAGTGCACCCTCACGGGTTGTATCTCCCACTGCCCATACCTACACATCCATGGGTGGACATCTCAATGGAATTTGTTCTAGGTCTGCCCAAGATCAACCACAAAGATGCAATCTTTGTAGTGGTGGACAGATTCTCCAAGATGGCACACTTCATTCGATGTGCCAATGTTAATGATGCCACGCAAACAGCCGAGCGGTTCTTCAGGGAAATAGTACGGCTTCATGGATTGCCAAGGACCATCGTGTCAGACAGGGACACCAAATTCCTCAGTCATTTCTGGAGAACCCTTTGGAGGAAGCTAGGCACGAAGCTACTCTTCTCTACCACCTGCCATCCTCAAACCGATGGCCAAACTGAAGTTGTCAACCGGACACTATCAACTCTTCTCAGGACTACACTAGGGAAGAACCTCAAGACTTGGGTGGAGTGCCTGCCATTCATAGAGTTCGCTTACAACCGAGCCGTGCACTCAGCAACCAAGAAGACACCCTTTGAAGTAGTATACGGCTTCAACCCTCTCACCCCATTGGAGCAAACGCCACTGCCACCAGCAGAGATGACCAACCTCAATGGAGCATCCAAGGCAGAGTTCATAAGGAAGTTACACCAGAAGGTAGCAGAGAACTTGGAGAAGAGGACAGGGCAGTACGTGACTCATGCCAACAAGGGAAGAAAGGAGGTGATTTTTAAACCAGGCGATTGGGTGTGGCTACACCTACGGCAGGAGAGGTTCCCCAACCTAAGGAGTTCCAAGCTAGCACGAAGAGGAGATAGACCATTCAGAATGCTGGAGAGGATCAACAACAATGCCTACCGGATCGAGCTCCCAGGTGAGTTAAATGTGTCCAACACGTTCAACATAACTGACTTTGAGGTCAAAACCTACTGAAGAGGGAGGGGATGATGGGGAAATCAGGTTGTATGGCCGGCCAGGAGACCAGACTGGCCGACCAGGGAGCCTGCCTGAGACAGCCGACCCATTTGGCACGTCTGCCGGCCCAAGCGGTACCGCCGGGCCCTCAACCAACAGGTCCAGACCGATCAGCATTGCCGGCCGAGAGGCCCAAACCTCCGGCACAACTGGTGGTGACGTGGATGACACCGTCGGTCCCATTGGTGATGCCGCCGACTCCGGGATCCACTTGGCCGGTCCAGAAGGCATTCCGACCAGCACCTCGCACAGTCCAGCCGGTACAGCCGATCCAGCCGAGTACACGGGCATTTCAGCATCTACACAAGGAGACTCGGACCAGATAAGCTACCAGCTCCAGGAAATGCATCTAAAGGAAGTCTCTACACCAGTGGTGCCACCAGGAGCAATGACAAGGAGCAGATCAAGAGCACTCTTCCACAAGTTCAGCTTATGGGTCAACAAGCTCCTAGAGGAAGATCGACTAAGGACAATGGGCCAGAAGTGCAAAGAAGAGTCCAAAGGCTTCTCAACAATGCAAGGGACTTCAGAGACTTGGGCTTTAGAGGCAAGAGAGGTCAGGGCCTAAAGATTCCTAACCCTACTCCAAGTCGAAGACTAGGAGCAAAGCGCGTGCATGCCACAAGGACGGCCACCTTCCATTTCT
>JAEVFF010000727.1:226253-236530 GCA_018901945.1 Pugionium dolabratum | reverse complement strand
ATCCGGTAGGCGTTGTTGTTGATCCTCTCGAGCACTCTGAATGGTCCATCTCCTCTTGGTGCTAGCTTGGAACTCCTTAGGTTTTGGAACCTCTCCTGCCGTAGGTGTAGCCACACCCAATCGCCTGGTTGAAAGATCACCTCCTTTCTTCCTTTGTTGGCATGAGTCATGTACTGTCCGGTCCTCTTCTCCAAGTTTTCTGCTACCTTCTGGTGTAGCCTCCTTATGAACTCTGCTTTGGATGCTCCGTTGAGGTTGGTCATCTCAGCTGGTGGTAGTGGTGTTTGCTCCAGTGGGGTGAGAGGGTTGAAGCCGTATACTACTTCAAATGGTGTCTTCTTGGTTGCTGAGTGCACGGCTCGGTTGTAAGCGAACTCTATGAATGGCAGGCACTCCACCCCAAGTCTTGAGGTTCTTCCCTAGTGTAGTCCTGAGAAGAGTTGATAGTGTCCGGTTGACAACTTCAGTTTGGCCATCGGTTTGAGGATGGCAGGTGGTAGAGAAGAGTAGCTTCGTGCCTAGCTTCTTCCAAAGGGTCCTCCAGAAATGGCTGAGGAACTTGGGGTCCCTATCTGATACGATGGTCCTTGGCACTCCATGAAGCCGTACTATCTCCCTGAAGAACAGCTCAGCTGTTTGTGTGGAATCATTGACATTGGCACATGGGATGAAGTGTGCCATCTTGGAGAATCTGTCCACCACTACAAAGATTGCATCTTTGTGGTTGATCTTGGGCAGACCTAGAACAAAATCCATCGATATGTCCACCCATGGATGTGTTGGTATGGGCAGTGGGAGATACAACCCGTGAGGTTGCACTCGGGACTTTGCCTTCTTGCAAGTGATGCATCTTGCACAATGAGCTTCTACTGTCCTCTTGATTTGTGGCCAGTAGAAGTGCTCCTTGACCACTGCTAGAGTCTTGTTGACACCAAAGTGGCCCATGAGTCCTCCTCCATGAGCTTCTCGGATGATAAGCTTCCTTAGTGATCCCTGTGGTATGCACAGCCTTCTTTCTCGGAACAAGAATCCCTCATGGATGTAGAATTTGCCATGACTCCCTGTGCTACCCTCCTTGTAGCTCTCAGCAAGGTCAGGATCATCCTTGTATAGATCCTTGATGTGCTCGAATCCTAGGACCTTTGCCTCCATGGTTGATATCAAGGCAAACCTCCTTGATAGTGCATCGGCTACCACATTGTCTTTGCCCTTCTTGTACTTGATGATGTACGGGAAGGTCTCTATGAACTCCATCCACCTGGCATGTCTCCTCTTGAGATTGGTTTGCCCTCTGAGGTGTTTGAGAGTCTCGTGATCAGTGTGGATCACAAACTCCTTGGACAGCAAGTAATGCTGCCAAGTCTCCAATGCTCGGACAAGGGCATAGAGCTCCTTGTCATAAGTGGGGTAGTTCAGTGAGGCACCACCTAGCTTCTCACTGAAGTATGCCACTGGTCTCCCTCCTTGGGTTAGCACTGCTCCTATGCCTATTCCAGAGGCATCACACTCCACTTCAAACGTCTTGTTGAAGTCGGGAAGGACTAGCACTGGTGCGTGTGTAAGGCTGTCCTTCAAGGCCTGGAATGCCTTCTCCTGAGCTTCTCCCCAGCTGAATCCCACGTTCTTCTTCACTACTGCCGTCAGTGGTGAGGCAATACTGCTGAAGTTGGGCACGAATCTCCTATAGAAGCTGGCCAGTCCGTGGAAGCTCCTTACTTGGCTGATGTTTCCTGGTGTTGGCCATTCTTGTATGGCTCGAATCTTCTCTTCATCAACCTGTAGGCCCTGTGAACTCACAACAAAACCTAAAAAGACAAGCTTATCAGTACAAAAGGTGCACTTCTTGAGATTGGCATAAAGCTCTTCTTGTCGAAGGGTTTTAAAGACCATCTCAAGATGTGTGAGGTGTTCCCGTAGGCACTTACTATAAACAAGTATGTCATCAAAATAAACTACTACAAACTTACTGATGTACGCCCTAAGAACTTGGTTCATAAGGCGCATGAAGGTGCTTGGGGCATTAGTCAAGCCAAATGGCATGACTGTCCACTCGTAGAGCCCTTGCTTTGTCTTGAAAGCAGTCTTCCACTCATCACCTTCCTTCATTCTTACCTGGTGGTATCCACTTTTGAGGTCTATCTTGGAGAAGACCGTGGCTCCACTCAGCTCATCTAGCATGTCATCCAGTCGTGGTATTGGATGCCTATACTTGACTGTGATGTTGTTGATTGCTCGGCAGTCCACGCACATGCGCCAAGTCCCATCCTTCTTGGGCACTAGTAGCACTGGTACAGCACATGGACTGAGGCTCTCTCGAACATATCCTTTCTCCAGGAGCTCCTTGACTTGCTTCTCAAGCTCCTTGGACTCCTCTGGACTCATCCGGTAGGCTGGCCGGTTGGGCAGGGCTGCTCCGGGCACTAGATCAATCTGGTGTTCTATGCCACGTAAAGGAGGCAAGCCTGCTGGTATCTCCTCTGGAAATACATCCTGGAATTTGTTGAGGAGTGTTGCTACTTCATGAGGTAGCTCTACCTGTCCCTGTTCTATACTCAACACTTCCTTGAAAACCATTAGTAACATTAAGTCCTTCGAGGCTAAAGCTCTCCGGACATGACTAGGTTGAATAAGAAAGTTAGACTTGACAAGTTTCTTTTCCTTACTCATTTGGAGTTGTAGCTCATGTACTTGGGCAGGTGTAAGAGGAGCTAGGCTGACCTTTCTCTTGTCATGCACGAAGGTGTAGAGATTGGTTCTGCCATCATGCCTGGTCTCTTTGTCAAACTGCCATGGTCTTCCTAGCAGAAGATGGCCAGCTTGCATGGGCACCACGTCGCACACGACCTGGTCTTGGTACTTGCCCACACTGAATGCACAGTGACTTGCTCATGAATCTTGAGCTCCACTTTGTCATCAAGCCATCTCAGTCTATATGGTCGAGGATGCCGTGTCTCTCTAGACCTAGCTTATCAACCATATACGCACTAGCAACGTTAGTGCAAGAACCACCATCTATGATGAGGTTACATACCTTTCCCTTGATGGTGCAACGGCTGTGGACGATGTTCTCCCTTTGGATGGTCTCTGAAGGATCCACCATTGCACTGAGGATACGTCTAGTGACCAGCACTTCCCCCACATCAGGGTACTCAATGTCACCATATTCCTCTTCTGGTTCATAGTCCTCTTCATCTTGGGACTCATATTCTCCTGCCTCCGTAATCAGCATGACTCGGTTGTTTGGGCACTCCCTTGAGATGTGTCCACGTCCCCTGCACTTGAAACAAGTTATGTCACGTGATCTTTGAGGTTAGAAGACTTACCAGGCTCTCTCTGGTCACGGGTGGGTTCAGGAGGCTTGCTCTTGAACCTTGACTCGATCTCTATGCTCTTGCCTTTGTCTACGGGCTTGGGCATGTTGCTTGGTGCCCAAGGTGTCTTAGGCTTGCTGCGGATGTCTTGGCTCTTACGTTTGATGTGCTGCTCAGCCTGGACAGATAGGTGGAACAAGTCTTTGAAGTCATTGTAGATTTGCCTTTCCACCTTGCGCTGATTCTTTCTTGGAGTCCATCCAAGAATTGTGCCATCAATGCTTCTTCATCATCATTGAGCTCCAATCTGTTCCTTAACTTCTCGAACTCTTCATAGTACTCCTCTACTGATCTGGTACCCTGCTTAAGAGTACGAAAACGACGTTGCAAATCCCTATGAAAGTAAGGTGGAACAAACCTTTGTCGCATGAGGTCTTTCATGTCAACCCATGAGTCTACGGGTCTCATTCTCTTCCTCCTTCTGTCAGATACCTCACGATCCCACCAGATGAGGGCATTGTCCGTGAGTTGTGCTACTGCCATTGAGACTCTCCTAGGTCCTGGTTGGTTGTAGTGATCAAAGATATGATCCATTCGCTTCTCCCAATCTAGGTAAGCCTCGGGGTCTACTTTTCCTGCAAAAGTTGGAGGAGTTAGTTTAACATCAGGATGAATTACCCGGTTATAGGTGTGTTCATCTCCATCCTCATGACGTCTAGGAGGCATTCTTGGTCTCTGGTGAAGACCATATGGCTCAAAGCCATCATCTTCTGCCTCTGGTTGCCGTGGAGGTCCTCTCGGCCTATGGTGATAGTTATGAGGTTGTGTGTCCTCATCTCCATCTGGCTGGGGTTCCTCCTGTTCGTGCCGTGTCCTAAGGTGCTCAGGACCCTCAGGACGGTCTTGCTCAGCTCTCACGTGCCTTATGGCCTGGAATCTCACCGGTCTTTCCACGCGCTCCAACCTCTCGCCTATGGATGCGAGTTGTGTTTGGAGTGTGGTGAACATGGCCATCATGGCTTCGGCTGCTTCTCTATTCTCTTCTCCCATGGTGTGCTGGTTTAGGAGCTTTAAGCTCTGATACCCAAAATGATACAAGCCTTGATTCAAGGATGTATGCGCGTGGGCTGTTTGTAGAAGATTAGGTGAGAAACTTAACCTTAGGCCTCTGGATAGGGGTTCTCTGGTTGGTAAACGATGCACGAGGGGTGATGAACCTCGTGATAAATCACAAACTTAGAGCTAGGAGGGCTGGTCTCAACTAGGTTCTAAGCGCACAAGTCTCTCTTGAGAGAAAGCTCGTAGGGAAAAAATTCTACTTTATTAATAATCAAAAAGGTTGTCGAACTACAATGCTGGAAGGAGCCTTATTAATATGCTCGACAGCTTGACCTTCTAGGGTCGACACAAATAAAGAAAAAGGAAAGTTTACAAAAGTGCACAAAAGGAAAAGATACAAAAGTGCATAACCGAAAAAGGACCTATTCCTAAAATGTTCTTGACTCAAAAATGTAAAGCAACTAGATCCTACCCTGCAAAACAGAAAGAGGCATATATTCGAATGTAAACTTACCTTAACTCACCTCACGGCCAAGAAATGGAAGGTGGCCGTCCTTGTGGCATGCACGCGCCTTGCTCCTAGTCTTCGACTTGGAGTAGGGTTAAATATCTTTGGGCCCTGACCTCTCTTGCCACTAAAGCCCAAGTCTCTGATGTTCCTTGTGTTGTTGAGAAGCCTTTGGACTCTAATTTGCTCTTCTGGCCCATTGTCCTTAGCTGCTCTTCCTCTAGAAGCTTGTCGACCCATAAGCTGAATTTGTGGAAGAGTGCTCTTGATCTGCTTCTTGTCATTGCTCCTGGAGGTACCACTGGTGTAGATACTTCCTCTAAGTGCATGTCCTGGAGCTGGTAGCTCATTTGGTCCGAGTCCTCTTGTGTAGAAGTGGAAGTGTGCGTGTACTCGGCTGGATGGCCTGTACCGGCTGGATTGTGCGCGGTACTGGCCGGAATGACTTCAGGACCGGCCAAGTTGATCCCGGAGTCGGCGGTGTCATCAGGGGGACCGGCGGTGTCATTCACGTCCCCACCAAGTGTGCCGGAAGCTTGGGCCTCTCCGCCGGCGATGTTGACCGGTCTGGTCCTATAGGTCGAGGGTCCGGCGGTACTGTCTGGTCCGGCAGGCGCGCCAGATGGTCCTGCTGTCTCGGGCAAGCTTCCTGGTCGGCCAGTCTGGTCTCCTGGCTGGATGTACGACCTGATGTCCTCATCAAGAGTCCAAAGGCTTCTCAACACTACAAGGGACTTCAGAGACTTGGTGTTTAGTAGCAAGAAAGGTCAAGGCCCAACGATTCCTAACCCTACTCCAAGTCGAAGACTAGGAGCAAGGCATGTGCATGCCACAAGGTCGGCCACCCTCCATTTCTTGGCCGATAGGTAAGAATGGTAAGTTTTCAATTTATATACTTGCATTTTTCTGTTTTTCTGGGTAGGATTTAGAATGTTTACATTTTGAGTCAAAGACAATTTAGGTAGAAGTCCTTTTTCGGTTATTCACTTTTGTAATTTTTCCATTTATGCACTTTTGTAAGTTTTCTATTTTTCTTGGAGTCGACCCTAGAAGGTCAAGCTGTCGAGCATATTAATAAGGCTCCTTCCAGCATTGTAGTTCGACAACCTTTTTCTGATATTAATAAAGCTCGAATTTTCTTTCTACAAGTTTTTCTCTCAAGAGACTTGTGCGCTTAGAACCTAGTCGAGACCAGTCCTCCTAGCTCTAAGTTTGTGATTTATCATGAGGTTCATCACCCCTCATGTGGTTCACTTCACCCTTCCATCCATTACCAAACAGAAAACCCCCATCCAGAAGCCTAAGGTTGAGTTTCTCACCTTATCTTCTCCACACAGCCCACGCGCGTACAGCCTTGAATCGAGGCTTATCATCGTGGCTCCTAGTGGCACCACTAGCTTAGAGACTTCATCCAGGTTCATTCCTTGAAGGTGGTAGCTTAGTTGATCCGAGTCTCCTTGTGTAGATGTGGAAATGGTGGTGCAATCGGCTGGATCGGCTGGATTGTGCGAGGAGCTGGCCGAGTTGTCATCAGAGCCGGCCAGATTGATTCCTGAGCCGGCGGCATCACCAGTTGTGCCGGCGGTGTCATCCACGTCGCCACCAGTTGGGCCAGAGGTTTGGGCCTCTCCGCCAGAAATGTTGATCGGCCCGGCCCGGCTGACCATAGGGTGGGCGGTACCGTTTGGGTCGGCAGACACGTCAAATGGCCTGGCTGTCTCGAGCAAGCATTCTGGTCGGCCATTCTGCTCTTCTGGCCGGCCAGACGATCTGATGCCCTCATCACATGGACTGAGTCTCTCCCGAACATAGCCTTTCTCCAGGAGCTCCTTAACCTGCTTCTCAAGCTTTTTGGACTCCTCTGGACTCATCTGGTAGGCTGGTCGATTGGGTAAGGCTGCTCTGGGCACGAGGTCGATCTGGTGCTCTATGCCATGTAAGGGAGGCAAGCCTGCTGTTATCTCTTCAGGGAATACATCCTGGAACTTGTTGAGGAGGGCTGCTACTTCAGGAGGTAGCTCTACCTGTTCTTTTTCTACACTCAAAACTTCTTTAAAAACCATTAGTAATATTAAGTCCTTTGAGGCTAAAGCTCTCCAGACATGACTCGGTTGAATGAGAAAATTAGATATAATGAGTTTCTTTTCCTTACTCATTTGTTGTTGTAGCTCGTGTACCTGGGCAGTTGTGAGAGGGGCTAGTCTGAACTTTCTCTTATCATGCACAATGGTTTATAGTTTGGTCCAGCCATCATGCCTTGTCTCCTTGTCGAACTGCCATGGTCTTTCTAGAAGAAGATGGCCAGCTTGCATGGGTACCACGTCACAAACTACCTGGTCTTGGTATCTGCCCACACTGAATGACACATTTACTTGCTCATGGATCTTGAGCTCCACCTTGTCATCTAGCCATCTCAATCGATATGGCCGGGTTATGAGGTCATCGGCTCAACCCACGGTTAACTGCCCGGCCCGGCCGGCCCAAGGAACACAAAGGCGGTCAAATACGCGCAAAAGGATACATGGGTGTATCTTCATGAATCCAAGCCTAACAAAGAAGCGGCCAGCCAAGACAAAACCTGGCCTATAATCCTGACTCACAGAGGATACGTGGCGACATGGATCTCACCCCAAACCAGGCCAGATCAATTCATGCACCATACATCAAGTTGGAGTTTTCGAAACTTACCATATTGGGAACTTTCCTTATATAAAAGTCTCCAAATGTTTCTTTGGCGACCAGGAAACTTTTTGGTACTTCTAGGAGCTCCCTTAAGCACTTCTAGAAGTGCAAATACGCTTTGGAGCAGGCAGGTCCATCCATGCCTTCAAATGAACCGATTGGAGGCCTTTATGGCAAGCGAGATGGCCAACTGGTTTAATCACTTGCAAACCAAAACATGGCGTCCAGGAGATATTATTAAGGCCCTAAGGAAGTCCAAAATAAACCTACCATGCACCAGCCACCATAGGATCAGGCAAATCTCTTTCCTCCAAGACTTTCCATATATGGACCGAAGTACACTTGATGTGTTCAGATTGCAATATCTCTATTCCTTGCAACTTGGGCACGTATTGAAGACTTTCCAAAGCATCCAGGATGTACCTAGACACCTTACATTCGCCCCAAAGCTCTCAAGATACAAGCATATACACTTTTCTTGTTGGTCCAAGTAGACATTAATGGCCAACAGCCATATATTTTAAATGTATGATTTCTTTTTCTCTTTTTAGGTTTAGAACCGTTTCTATGAGCACTCTATAAGCTCAGAACGACCTCATTGTTAAGATAGACTACCATTGAAATAAAAAGTTGAATACAAAGTATTTTTTTCAAAGCCTTGTCTTTGAACTTGTTCTTATTCTTTAGAAACTAAGTGTGTGATTCACTTTCTTTCTATTGAAGCCACGGCCAGGTTAGTTTGAGAGATTCTAACTCCCTTGGTTAACCTTTGATCATGTGATTCGATCAAAAACCCCCTCCTTTTAGTTCCTTTGCCCGCTTAAGCCAAGAGAGATTTTAGGCCTTGCGAGTCACGGCCGTACCGCTTGTGAGATTGATACTCAATCTTACATCATTTGGTATCAGAGCTAAAATCTCCTATCCCAGGTTGTGTTCATCCAACCTTTCTCCTTTATCTTTTATGATTTTGTTTTGCATTTTTTATTTACATCTTATCAAAAAAATCAAAAAAAATATATTTGTTCTTATTCTTCATTTGCATTGTTTCTTGTTGATTCTTGTTGTTTCTTTTTGTCACCTCTCATGTAAATCAAAAACCACCTCAAAAAAATTGTATTTCATGTTTACTTAATTTTGTTCAGAAAAAAAACCAAAAATATAAGCATCACTCATTTTGTTATTTTCGAATTTAGTTACTAGTAAAGTTAAAAAAAGAGAGATTAATAGAATATTGTTTTTATCCTAAATTAATTTAAAATATCAAAAACCAAAAAAATATTGTGTTTTAGTTTGCTTTAAATTTAGTTTTCAAAAAAACAAAAACTTCAAAATATTTACTTGTATCGATTTTCCTTTTACTACTACTTATGTATTAATATCATATATTCACTAGAGTGTAGTTTCCTTATTTGTTGATTTTGGGCCTGATATCACTTCTTATTGTCGTGCAAGGTAGAAAATTTAATGATGGAGCACTATGATGAAGAAGAAGACACCATGACTATACCACAAACTGATTGTAGTCTAGACAACGACTATGATCAATGCCTAAGCACCAGCGAGTGTGGCTATGCAGAAGAGTCATGGAATCAAGACTATTTGGAGACTGATTTTAGGGAAGAATCAGATGGAGAAAAGCTTGAACCATAACCACCGAACTATGACCAAGACTTGTCCGATGTAATCCTATGGATATGAGACATGGCATGAAGACTATTCAGAATATGATTTTGACAATGAAACAGAAGTTGAAGGACTCGAACCAGAGCCACCAGATTACTATTCCACTGACAGAAGCTGGCCAAAGAAAATCACACCTTGCCACTTCGTTGTGTCAAGCCGAGTGCCAGCCTACACCACTCCAATTAGATCAAGGAATCGGACTAGTAAGGTATATATTTACAATTCCAAATCTCTAACATTTTCAGTTTATAACAAGGACCCAAATGAATACCTCCAATGGGAAACCAGCATGAAACAATGGCTGCGCTCAAAAAACATCCCCAAAGAAGAGAAGCTCTCATATGCTGTTGATATGCTCATTGGAGATGCCTACAATTGGTGGTTGAAGGAAAATGCACGGACCTTCTACAACAAAGAAGTTCTTGATTGGGGAGACCTTAAGGCACGAATGTATAGGGAGTTTGTGAAAAAGTACCAAACACGCAGAAACATCATGATACAAGCCTCGATTCAAGGCTTATATGCGCGTGGGCTGTTTGGAGAAGGTTAGGTGAGAAACTCGACTTTAGACTTCTTGGATAGGGGTTTTTGGGTTGGTATTCGATGGAGGGGTGAAGTGAACCACACGAGGGGTGATGAACCTCGTGATAAATCACAAACTTAGAGCTAGGAGGGCTGGTCTCAACTAGGTTCTAAGCGCACAAGATTCTTAGAGAGAAAACTTGTAGGGAAAAAGTTCTACTTTATTAATAATCAAAAAGGTTGTCGAACTACAATGCTGGAAGGAGCCTTATTAATATGCTCGACAGCTTGACCTTCTAGGGTCGACTCAAATAAAGAAAAGGAAAGTTTACAAAAGTGCACAAATGGAAAAGATACAAAAGTGCATAACCGAAAAAGGACCTATTCCTAAAATGTTCTTGACTCAAAAATGTAAATATCTAGATCCTACCCTGCAAAACAGAAGAAGGCATATATTCGAATTGAAACTTAACTTACTTACCTCACGGCCAAGAAATGGAAGGTGGGTGGCC
>JAEVFF010000727.1:181620-196382 GCA_018901945.1 Pugionium dolabratum | reverse complement strand
TGCTAACCCAAAGGAGGGAGACCAGTGGCATACTTCAGTGAGAAGCTAGGTGGTGCCTCACTGAACTACCCCACTTATGACAAGGAGCTTTATGCCCTTGTCCGAGCTTTGGAGACTTGGCAGCATTACTTGCTGTCCAAGGAGTTTGTGATCCACACTGATCACGAGACTCTCAAACACCTCAAAGGGCAAACCAATCTCAAGAGGAGACATGCCAGGTGGATGGAGTTCATAGAGACCTTCCCGTACATCATCAAGTACAAAAAGGGCAAAGACAATGTGGTAGCCGATGCACTATCAAGGAGGTTTGCCTTGATATCAACCATGGAGGCAAAGGTCCTAGGATTCGAGCACATCAAGGACCTAAACAAGGATGATCCTGACTTTGCTGAGAGCTACAAGGAGTGTGGCACAGGGAGTCATGGCAAGTTCTACATCCATGAAGGATTCTTGTTCCGAGAAAGAAGGTTGTGCATACCACAAGGATCATTAAGGGAGCTTATCATCCGAGAAGCTCATGGAGGAGGACTCATGGGCAACTTTGGTGTCGACAAGACTCTAGCAGTGGTCAAGGAGCACTTCTACTGGCCACACATCAAGAGGACAGTAGAAGCTCATTGTGCAAGGTGCATCACTTGCAAGAAGGCAAAGTCCCGAGTGCAACCTCACAGGTTGTATCTCCCACTGCCCATACCGACGCATCCATGGGTGGATATATCAATGGACTTTGTTCTAGGTCTGCCCAAGATCAACCACAAAGATGCAATCTTTGTAGTGGTGGACAGATTCTCAAAGATGGCACACTTCATTCCATGTGCCAATGTCAATGATGCCACACAAACAGCTGAGCTGTTCTTCAGGGAGATAGTACGGCTTCATGGAGTGCCAAGGACAATCGTATCAGACAGAGACACCAAGTTCCTCAGCCATTTCTGGAGGACCCTTTGGAGAAAGCTAGGCACGAAGCTACTCTTCTCAACCACTTGCCATCCTCAAACCGATGGCCCAACTGAAGTTGTCAACAGGACACTATCAACTCTTCTCAGAACTACACTAGGGAAGAACCTAAAGACTTGGGTGGAGTGCCTGCCATTCATAGAATTCGCTTACAACCGAGCCGTGCACTCAGCAACCAAGAAGACACCATTTGAAGTAGTATACGGCTTCAACCCTCTCACCCCATTGGAGCAAACGCCACTACCACCAGCAGAGATGACCAACCTCAACGGAGCATCCAAGGCAGAGTTCATAAGGAAGTTACACCAGAAGGTAGCAAAAAACTTGGAGAAGAGGACCGGGCAGTACGTGACTCATGCCAACAAGGGAAGAAAGGAGGTGATCTTTCAACCAGGCGATTGGGTGTGGCTACACCTACGACAGGAGAGGTTCCCCAACCTAAGGATTTCCAAGCTATCACCAAGAGGAGATGGACCATTCAGAGTGCTGGAGAGGATCAACAACAACGCCTACCGGATCGAGCTCCTAGGTGAGTTTAATGTGTCCAACACGTTCAACATAACTGACTTAGCCCCTTTCCATGCAGATGAACCAGTTTTGAGGTCAAAACCTACTGAAGAGGGAGGGGATGATGAGGAAATCAAGTCGTATGCCAGCCAGGAGACCAGACTGGCCGACCAGGAAGCTTGCCTGAGACAGCCGGGCCATCTGGCACGTCTGCCGGCCCAAGCAGTACCGCCGGACCCTCGACCAATAGGACCAGACCAATCAGAATTGCCGGCAGAGAGGCCCAAGCTTTCGGCAGACTTGGTGGCGATGTGGATGACACCGCCGGTCCCCTTGGTGATACCGCCAACTCCGGGACCAACTTGGCCGGTCCTGAAGGCATTCCAGCCAGTACCTCGCACAATCCAGCCGGTACAGCCGATCCAGCCAAGTGCACGAGCATTTCAACTTCTACACAAGGAAACTCGGACCAGATAAGCTACCAGCTTCAGGACATGCATCTAGAGGAAATCTCCACACCAGTAGTGCCACCAGGAGCAATGACAAGGAGCAGATCAAGAGCACTCTTCCACAAGTTCAGCTTATGGGTCGACAAGCTCCTAGAGGAAGATCAACTAAGGGAAATGGGCCAGAAGTGCAAAAAAGAGTCCAAAGGCTTCTCAACAACACAAGGGACATCAGAGACTTGGGCTTTAGTGGCAAGAGAGGTCAGGGCCCAAAGATTCTTAACCCTACTCCAAGCCGAAGACTAGGAGCAAGGCGCGTGCATGCCACAAGGACGGCCACCTTCCATTTCTTGGCCATGAGGTAAGTTAAGGTAAGTTTCAATTGGAATATATGCCTCTTTCTGTTTTGCAGGGTAGGATCTAGAATATTTACTTTTATTGAGTCAAAGACATTTTAGGAATAGGTCCTTTTTCGATTATACACTTTTGTATCTTTTTCTTTTGTGCACTTTTGTAAGTTTTCCTTTTCTTATTTGGGTCGACCCTAGAAGGTCAAGCTGTCGAGCATATTAATAAGGCTCCTTCCAGCATTGTAGTTCGACAACCCTTTTTGATTATTAATAAAGTAGAACTTTTTCCCTACGAGCTTTCTCTCAAGAGAGACTTGTGCGCTTAGAACCTAGTTGAGACCAGCCCTCCTAGCTCTAAGGTTGTGATTTATCACGAGGTTCATCACCCCTCGTGTGGTTCACTTCACCTTTCCATCGAATACCAACCCAAAAACCCCTATCCAAGAAGTCTAAGGTCGAGTTTCTCAACTAACCTTCTCCAAACAGCCCATGCGCATAGGCTTGTATCAGCCGTCCTTGTGGCATGCACACGCCTTGCTCCTAGTCTTCGACTTGGAGTAGGGTTAGGAATCCATGGGCCCTGACCTCTTCTGCCACTAAAGCCCAAGTCTCTTAAGTCCCTTGCATTGTTGAGAAGCCTTTGGAATCTTCTTTGCACTTCTGGCCAACTGTCCTTAGTCGATCTTCCTCTAGGAGCTTGTCGACCCATAAGCTGAACTTGTGGAAGAGTGCTCTTGATCTGCTCCTTGTCATTGCCCATGGTGGCACTACTGGTGTAGAGAGACTTCCTCTAGATGCATGTCCTGAAGCTGGTAGCTTATCTGGTCCGAGTCTCCTTGTGTAGAAGTTGAAATGCTCGTGTACTCGGCTGGATCAGCTGTACCGGCTGGACTGTGCGAGGTACTGGCCGGAATGGCTTCTAGATCGGCCAAGTTGGTCTCGGAGTCGGCGGCGTCACCAAAGGGACCGGTGGTGTCATCCACGTGGCCACAATTTGTGCCGGAGGCTTGGGCCTCTCCGCCGGCAATGCTGATCGGTCCGGTCCTGTTGGTCGAGGGTCCGGCGGTACCGCTTGGGCCGGCAGACGTGCCAAATGGCCCGGCTGTCTCGGGCAAGCTTCCTGGTCGGCCAGTCTGATCTCCTGGCCGGACATACGACCTGATTTCCTTATCATCCCCTCCCTCTTCAGTAGGTTTTGACCTCAAAACTGGTTCATCTGCTTGGAAAGGGGCTAAGTCAGTTACGTTGAACGTGTTGGACACATTAAACTCACCTGGGAGCTCGGTCCAGTAGGCGTTGTTGTTGATCCTCTCCAGCACTCTGAATGGCCCATCTCCTCTTGGTGCTAGCTTGGAACCCCTTAGGTTGGGGAACCTTTCCTGCCGTAGGTGTAGCCACACCCAATCACCTGGTTGGAGGATCACCTCCTTTCTTCCCTTGTTAGCATGAGCCACGTACTGCATGGCCCTCTTCTCCAAGTTTTCTGTTACCTTCTGGTGTAACTTCCTTACGAACTCTGCCTTGTATGCTCCGTTGAGGTTGGTCATTTCTGCTGGTGGCAGTGGCATTTGCTCCAATGGGGTGAGAGGGTTGAAGCCGTATACTACTTCAAATGGTGTCTTCTTCATTGCTGAGTGCACGGCTCGGTTGTAAGCGAACTCTATGAATGGCAGGCACTCCATCCAAGTCCTGAGGTTCTTCCCTAGTGTAGTCCTGAGAAGAGTTGATAGTGTCCGGTTGACAACTTCAGTTTGGCCATCGGTTTGAGGATGGCAGGTGGTAGAGAAGAGTAGCTTCGTGCCTAGCTTCCTCCAAAGGGTCCCCCAGAAATGGCTGAGGAACTTGGTGTCCCTGTCTGATACGATGGTCCTTGGCACTCCATGAAGCCGTACTATCTCCCTGAAGAACAGCTCAGCTGTTTGCGTGGCATCATTGACATTGGCACACGGGATGAAGTGTGCCATCTTGGAGAATCTGTCCACCACTACAAAGATTGCATCTTTGTGGTTGATCTTGGGCAGGCCTAGAACAAAGTCCATTGATATATCCACCCATGGATACGTCGGTATGGGCAGTGGGAGATACAACCCGTGAGGTTGCACTCGGGACTTTGCCTTCTTGCAAGTGATGCATCTTGCACAATGAGCTTCTACCGTCCTCTTGATGTGTGGCCAGTAGAAGTGCTCCTTGACCACTGCTAGAGTCTTGTCGACACCAAAGTGGCCCATGATTCCTCCTCCATGAGCTTCTCGGATGATAAGCTCCCTTAGTGATCCTTGTGGTATGCACAGCCTTCTTTCTCGGAACAAGAATCCCTCATGGATGTACATGACTCCCTGTGCCACACTCCTTGTAGCTCTCGGCGAGGTCAGGATAATCCTTATATAGGTCCTTGATGTGCTCGAATCCTAACACCTTGGCTTCCATTGTGGATATCAAGGCAAACCTCCTTGATAGTGCATCGGCTACCACATTGTCCTTGCCCTTCTTGTACTTGATGATGTACGGGAAGGTCTCTATGAACTCCATCCACCTGGCATGTCTCCTCTTGAGATTGGTTTGCCCTCTGAGGTGTTTGAGAGTCTCGTGAACAGTGTGGATCACAAACTCCTTGGACAGCAAGTAATGCTGCCAAGTCTCCAATGCTCGGACAAGGGCATAAAGCTCCTTGTCATAAGTGGGGTAGTTCAGTGAGGCACCACCTAGCTTTTCACTGAAGTATGCCACTGGTCTCCCTCCTTGGGTTAGCACTGCTCCTATGCCTATTCCAGAGGCATCACACTCCACTTCAAACATCTTGTTGAAGTCAGGTAGGACTAGCACTGGTGCATGTGTAAGGCTATCCTTCAAGGCCTGGAATGCCTTCTCCTGAGCTTCTCCCCAGCTGAATCCCACGTTCTTCTTCACTACTGCCGTCAATGGTGAGGCAATACTGCTGAAGTTGGGCACGAACCTTCGGTAGAAGCTGGCCAGTCCGTGGAAACTTCTCACTTGGCTGATGTTGCTCGGTGTTGGCCATTCTTGTATGGCTCGAATCTTCTCTTCATCAACCTGTAGGCCCTGTGAACTTACAACAAAACCTAAAAAGACAAGTTTATCAGTACAAAAAATGCACTTCTTGAGATTGGCATAAAGCTCTTCTTGTCGAAGGGTTTTAAGCACCAACTCAAGATGTGTGAGGTGATCCCTTAAGCATTTACTATAAACTAAAATGTCATCGAAATAAACTACAACGAACTTACTGATGTACGCCCTAAGAACTTGGTTCATAAGGCGCATGAAGGTGGTTGGGGCATTAGTCAAGCCGAATGGCATGACTGTCCACTCGTATAGCCCTTGCTTTGTCTTGAAAGCAGTCTTCCAT
The DNA here is from genome assembly GCA_018901945.1 of Pugionium dolabratum. Taxonomy (NCBI): domain Eukaryota; kingdom Viridiplantae; phylum Streptophyta; class Magnoliopsida; order Brassicales; family Brassicaceae; genus Pugionium; species Pugionium dolabratum. The sequence continues at coordinate 190,758 of JAEVFF010000727.1, read as the reverse complement.
TCATCACCTTCCTTCATCCTGATCTGGTGGTATCCACTCTTGAGGTCTATCTTGGAGAAGACCGTGGCTCCACTCAGCTCATCTAGCATGTCATCCAGCCGTGGTATCGGATGCCGGTACTTGACAGTGATGTTGTTGATTGCTCGGCAGTCCACGCACATTCGCCAAGTCCCATCCTTCTTGGGAACTAGTAGCACTGGTACGGCACATGGACTGAGGCTCTCTCGAACATAGCCTTTCTCCAGGAGCTCCTTGACTTGCTTCTCAAGCTCCTTGGACTCCTCTGGACTCATCTGGTAGGCTGTCCGGTTGGGCAGGGCTGCTCCGGGCACTAGATCGATCTGGTGCTCTATGCCACGTAAGGGAGGCAAGCCTGCTGGTATCTCCTCTGGGAACACATCCTGGAACTTGTTGAGGAGAGTTGCTACTTCAGGAGGTAGCTATACATGTTCCTGTTCTATACTTAAAATTTCTTTGAAGACCATTAGTAACATTAAATCCTTCGAGGCTAAAGCTCTCCGGACATGGCTTGATTGAATAAGAAAATTAGACTTGATAAGTTTCTTTTCCTTACTCATTTGGAGTTGTAGCTCGTGTACCTGGGCAGGTGTAAGAGGAGCTAAGCTGACCTTTCTTTTGTCATGCACAAAAGTGTAGAGATTGGTTCGGCCATCATGTCTGGTCTCTTTGTCAAACTGCCATGGTCTTCCTAGTAGAAGATGGCCAGCTTGCATGGGCACCACGTCGCACACGACTTGGTCTTGGTACTTGCCCACACTAAATGGTACAGTTACTTGCTCGTGGATCTTGAGCTTCACTTTGTCATTGAGCCATCTCAATCTATATGGTCAAAGATGCCTTATCTTCTTTAGACCTAGCTTATCAACCATGTATGCACTAGCAACATTAGTGAAAGAACCACCATCTATGATGAGGTTACATACCTTGCCCTTGATGGTGCAACGGCTGTGGAAGATGTTCTCCCTTTTGATGGTCTCTGAAGGATCCACCATTGCACTGAGGATGCGTCTAGTGACCAGCACTTCCCCCACATCAGGGTACTCAATGTCACTGTATTCTCCTTCTGGTTCATAGTCCTCTTCATCTTGGGACTCATACTCTCCAGCCTCCGTAATCAGCATGACCCGGTTGTTTGGGCACTCCCTTGAGATGTGTCCACGACCCCTACCCTTGAAACAAGTGATGTCACGTGATCTTTGAGGGTTAGAGGACTTACTAGGCTCTCTCTGGTCACGGGTTGGCTCAGGAGGCTTGCTCTTGAACCTTGACTCGATCTCTATGCTCTTGCCCTTGTCTACGGGCTTAGGCGTGTTGCTTGGTGCCCAAGGAGTCCTAGTCTTGCTGCGGATGTCTTGGCTCTTATGTTTGATGTGCTGCTCAGCCTGGACAGATAGGTGGAACGAGTCTTTGAATTCATTGTCAATTTTCCTTTTCCACCTTGCGGCTGATTCTTTCTTGGAGTCCATCCAAGAATTGTGCCATCAAAGCTTCCTCATCGTCATTGAGTTCCAGCCTGTTCCTTAGTCTCTCAAACTCTTCATAGTACTCCTCTACTGATCTGGTACCCTGCTTAAGAGTACGAAAACGACATTGCAAGTCCCTATGAAAGTAAGGTGGAACAAACCTTTGTCGCATGATATCTTTCATGTCGACCCATGAGTCTACGGGCCTCATTCTTTTCCTCCTTCGGTCAGATACCTCACGACCCCACCATATGAGGGCATTTTCCGTGAGTTGTGATACTGCCATGGAGACTCTCCTAGGGCCTGGTTGGTTGTAGTGATCGAAGATGTGATCCATCCTTCTCTCCCAATCTAGGTAGGCCTCGGGGTCTACTTTTCCTGCAAAACTCAGAGGTGTTAGCATAACATCAGGATGAGTTACCCGGTTGTAGGCGTGTTCATCTCCATCCTCATGATGTCTAGGAGGCATCCTTGGTCTCTGGTGAAGACCATATGGCTTGAAGCCATCATCTTCTGCCTCTGGTTGCTGTGGATGTCCTCTCGGCCTAGGGTGATAGTCATGAGGCTGCACGTCCTCATCTCCTTCTGGCTGGGGTTCCTCCTGTTCGTGCCGTGTCCTAAGGTGCTCAGGACCCTCAGCACGGCCTTGCTCAGCTCTCACGTGCCTTATAGCCTGGAATCTCACCGGTCTCTCCACGCGCTCCAACCTCTCGCCTATTGATGCGAGTTGCGTTTGGAGTGTGGTGAACATGGGCATCATGGCCTCGGCTGCATCTCTATTCTCTTCTCCCATTGCGTACTACAAGAAAGAAATCAAGTTACCCTGCTCCTAGAATTGATTAGGAGGGTTCCTTATATAGAGAATTCGAAAAATATGCAAAAGGAAAAAACTAGGAAATGGAAAATTCGAAAATATGGAGATTTGAGAAAAATGGAAACTTTCTTGACAACTATTGCTAGCTGTCCAATTCGAATTCTTTTGGTATTTTTCCTATTTTCTTTTTATTTTCTTTTTAATTTAACTTAAAAATAATGGAAATATGATTTAAACAAAAGGAAAATGTGAATGGTAATGCAAAAGTGAATCTAAACCCTAGTGATACACATAGAAGCTAGATGCACTCAGTTTGGAGTTTGATGTTATTTTTTTATTTTTCTTGAATGAAACTTAAACTAATGAAAGAACTAGAAATAAAACAAGTTAAAGGATAGAAACAACCTGGTTTAGGAGCTTTAAGCTCTGATACCAAAATGATACAAGCCTCGATTCAAGGCTTATATGCGCGTGGGCTGTTTGGAGAAGGTTAGGTGAGAAACTCGACCTTAGACTTCTTGGATAGGGGTTTTTGGGTTGGTATTTGATGGAAGGGTGAAGTGAACCACACGAGGGGTGATGAACCTCGTGATAAATCACAAACTTAGAGCTAGGAGGGCTGGTCTCAACTAGGTTCTAAGCGCACAAGATTCTTAGAGAGAAAACTTGTTGGAAAAAGTTCTACTTTATTAATATCAAAAAGGTTGTCGAACTACAATGCTGGAAGGAGCCTTATTAATATGCTCGACAGCTTGACCTTCTAGGGTCGACTCAAATAAAGAAAAGGAAAGTTTACAAAAGTGCACAAAAGGAAAAGATACAAAAGTGCATAACCGAAAAAGGACCTATTCCTAAAATATTCTTGACTCAAAAATGTAAAGCATCTAGATCCTACCCTGCAAAACAGAAAGAGGCATATATTCGAATTGAAACTTACCTTAACTTACCTCACAGCCAAGAAATGGAAGGTGGCCGTCCTTGTGGCATGCACGCGCCTTGCTCCTAGTCTTCGACTTGGAGTAGGGTTAGGAATCTTTGGGCCCTGACCTCTCTTGCCACTAAAGCCCAAGTCTCTGAAGTCCCTTGCATTGTTGAGAAGCCTTTGGACTCTTCTTTGCACTTCTGGCCCATTGTCCTTAGTCGATCTTCCTCTAGGAGCTTGTCGACCCATAAGCTGAACTTGTGGAAGAGTGCTCTTGATCTGCTCCTTGTCATTGCTCCTGGTGGCACTACTGGTGTAGAGACTTCCTCTAGATGCATGTCCTGAAGCTGGTAGCTTATCTGGTCCGAGTCTCCTTGTGTAGAAGTTGAAGTGCTCGTGTACTCGGCTGGATCGGCTGTACCGGCTGGACTGTGCGAGGTACTGGCCGGAATGCCTTCTGGACCGGCCAAGTTGATCTCGGAGTCGGTGGTATCACGAAGGGGACCGGCGGTGTCATCCACGTCGCCACCAATTGTGCCGGAGGCTTGGGCCTCTCCGCCAGCAATGCTGATCGGTCCGGTCCTGTTGGTCGAGGGTCCGGCGGTACCGCTTGGGCCGGCAGACGTGCCAAATGGCCTGGCTGTCTCGGGCAAGCTTCCTGGTCGGCCAGTCTGGTCTCCTGGCCGGACATACGACCTGATGTCCTCATCACCTCTCTTGCCACTAAAGCCCAAGTCTCTGAAGTCCCTTGCATTTTTGAGAAGCCCTTGGACTCTTCTTTGCACTTCTGGCCCATTGTCCTTAGTCGATCTTCCTCTAGGAGCTTGTCAACCCATAAGCTGAACTTGTGGAAGAGTGCTCTTGATCTGCTCCTTGTCATTGCTCCTGGTGGCACTACTGGTGTAGAGACTTCCTCTACATGCATGTCCTGAAGCTGGTAGCTTATCTGGTCCGAGTCTCCTTGTGTAGAAGTTGAAATGCTCGTGTACTCGGCTGGATCGGCTGTACCGGCTGGACTGCGAGGTACTGGACAGAATGCCTTCTGGACCGGCCAAGTTGATCCCGGAGTCGGCGGCATCACCAATGGGACCGGCGGTGTCATCCACGTCACCACCAATTGTGCCGGAGGTTTGGGCCTCTCCGCCGGCAATGCTGATCGGTCCGGTCCTGTTGGTCGAGTGTCCGGCGGTACCGCTTGGGCCGGCAGACATGCCAAATGGTCTGGCTGTCTCGGGCAAGCTTCCTGGTCGGCCAGTCTGGTCTCCTGGCCGGACATACAACCTGATGTCTGCATCACTCGCCTAATCTTCTCCAACCAGTCCACGCGTGTTACGGCCTTGATTCAATGCTTGTATCACCATGTGCCGTACCAGTGTTGCTAGTCCCCAAGAAGGATGGGACTTGGCGAATGTGTGTAGACTGCCGAGCCATCAACAACATCACAGTCAAGTACCGACACCCTATACCAAGAATGGATGACATGCTGGATGAGCTGAGTGGAGCCATGGTCTTCTCCTAGATAGACCTCAAGAGTGGATACCAACAGGTCAGAATGAAAGAAGGTGATGAGTGGAAGACTGCTTTCAAGACAAAGCAATGACTCTACGAGTGGACAGTCATGCCATTTGGCTTGAATAATGCCCCAAGCACCTTTATGCGCCTTATGAACCAAGTTCTTAGGGCGTACATCAGTAAGTTTGTAGTAGTATACTTTGACGACATACTTGTTTATAGTAAATGCCTTCGGGAACACCTTACACATCTTGAGATGTTACTTAAAGCCCTTCAAAAAGAAAAGTTTTATGCCAATCTCAAGAAGTGAACCTTTTGTACTGGCAAACTTGTTTTCTTAGGCTTTGTTGTAAGTTCACAGGGCTTACAGGTTGATGAAGAAAAGATTCGAGCCATACAAGAATGGCCAACACCAAGCAACATCAGCCAAGTGAGAAGCTTCCACGGCCTGGCCAGCTTCTACAGGAGATTTGTGCCCAACTTCAGCAGCATTGCCTCACCATTGACAGCAGTCGTGAAGAAGAATGTGGGGTATAGCTGGGGAGAAGCTCAAGAGAAGGTATTCCAGGCCTTGAAGGACAGCCTCACGCATGCACCAGTGTGATGCCTCTGGAATAGGCATTGGAGCAGTGCTAACCCAAGGAGGAATGCCAGTGCCATACTTCAATGAGGAGTGAGGTGGGGCCTCACTGAATTACCACACCTATGAAAAGGAGCTCTATGCCCTAGTCCGAGATACTTGACAACATTACTTGTTGTCCAAGGAGTATGTGATTCACACTGATCACGAGACTCTCTGATGATGACATCAGATCGTCTGGCCAGCCAGAAGACCAAAATGGCTGACCAGAAGGCTTGCCCGAGACAGCCGGGCAAGTTGGCGCGTCTGATGGGCCAAACAGTACCGCTGGCCCTATGATCAGCCGGGCCGGGTCGACCAACTTTTCCGGTGGAGAGGCCCAAACCTCCAGCCCAACTGGCGGCGACGTGGATGACACTGCCGGCCCAACTGGTGATGCCACCGCCTCACAAATCAATTTGGCCGGCTCCGATCTCAACTCGGCCAGCTCCATGCACAATCCAGCCGGCTCACGCGATTGCACCGCCATTTCCACCTCTACACAAGGAGACTCGGATCAACTCAGCTACCAGCTTCAAGGCATGAACCAAGAGGAAGTCTCTACACCAGTGGTGCCACCAGGAGCCATGACAAGGAGCAGGACAAGTGCACTCTTCCACAAGTTCAGCTTGTGGGTAGACAAGCTCCTAGAAGATCATCGATAAGGAGCATTGGGCCAAGAGTACATGGAAGAGTCCAAGGGCTTCTCAAAATTGCAAAGGACTCCAGAGACTTGGGTTCTCGTGGCAAAAGAGGTCAAGGCCCAACATTTCATAACCCTACTCCAAGTTGAAGACTAGGAGCTAGGCGCGTGCATACCATAAGGTTGGCAACCTTCCATTTCTTGGCCAAAAGGTAAGAAAGGTAATTTTTCAATTATATACTTGCCTTTTTTGTTTTTCAGGGTAGGAATTAGTAGTTTTCCATTTACTGAGTCAAGAACAATTTAGGTAGTTGTCCTTTTTTTGTTATTTCTTTTTTGTAATTTTCCTTATGCACTTTTGTATGTTTTCCATTTATTTGAGTCGACCCTAGAAGGTCAAAGCTGCCGAGAATATTAATAAGGCTCCTTCAGCATTGTAGTTCGACAACTTTTGATTATTAATAAAGAGAGCACTTTTTCCTACGAGTTTTTCTCCTAAACTCTATCGCTTAGAACCCTAGTTGAGACCAGCCCTCCTAGCTTCTAAGTTGTGATTAATCACGAGGTTCATCACCCCTCGTGTGGTTCATCACCCCTCGTGTGGTTCACTTCACCCCACCGCCTAATACCCACCAGAAAACCCCTATCCAAAAGCCTAAGGCCGAGTTTCTTGCCTAATCTTCTCCAACCAGCCGCGAGTGTTACGGCCTTGATTCAAGGCTTGTATCACCCTTCAGTAGGTTTTGACCTGAAAACTGGTTCATGCAAGGAAATGAGCTAAATCAGTCACATTGAATGTGTTAGACACATTAAACTCACCTGGAAGTTCAAGTTGGTAGGCGTTGTTGTTGATCCTCTCCAGGACTCTGAATGGTCCATCTCCTCTAGGGGCCAGCTTGGTACTCCTTAGGTTGGGTAATCTTTTTTGCCGTAGGTGTAGCCACACACAATCGCCTGGATGGAAGATCATTTCCCTTCTCCCCTTGTTAGCATGAGTCACGTACTGTCCGGTCCTCTTCTCCAGGTTCTCTGCTACCTTCTAGTGCAATCTCTTGATGAATTCTGCCTTAGATTCTCCATTAAGGTTGGTCATTTCTGCTGGTGGCAGTGGTGTTTGCTCCAAAGGTGTTTGAGGGTTGAAGCCGTAGACCACTTCAAAAGGGGTCTTCTTAGTGGTTGAATGCACTGCTTGGTTGTAAGCAAACTCAATGAATGGCAGACACTCCACCCATGTCTTGAGGTTCTTCCCAAGTGTGGTATTGAGAAGACTTGACAATGTCCATTTGACCACTTCAGTTTGGCCATCGGTTTGAGGGTGGCACGTGGTAGAGAAGAGTAGCTTTGTGCCAAGCTTTCTCCAGAGGGTCCTCCAAAAGTGGCTAAGGAATTTGGTGTCTCTGTCCGACACGATTATCCTTGGCACTCCATGAAGATACACTACCTACCTGAAGAAGAATTCTGCCGTTTGCGTGGCATCATTAACATTGGCACGGTATGAAATGTGCCATCTTAGAGAATCTGTCCACCACTACAAAGATAGCATCTTTGTGGTTGATCTTGGCAGACCTAGAATTAAGTCCATGGAGATGTCTACCCATGGGTGTGTAAGTATGGGCAGAGGGAGATACAACCCATGAGGGTGTACTCGGGACTTTGCCTATTTGCAAGTAATGCACCTTGCACAATGGGCTTCTACTGCACTCTTAATGTTTGGCCAGTAGAAGTGGTCCTTGACCACGGCCAGTGTCTTGTCAACACCAAAGTGGCCTATAAGACCTCCTTCATGAGCTTCTCGGGTGATAAGCTCTCTTAGAGATCCTTGTGGTATGCACAGCCTTCTTTCCCAGAACAAGAATCCATCATGGAGATAGAATTTTCCATGACTCCCTGTTCCACACTCCTTGTGGCTCTCAGCAAAGTCAGGATCATCCTTGTATAAGTGCTTGATGTGCTCAAATCCTAAGACTTTTGCTTCCATTGTTGAGATCAAGGCAAACCTCCTTGATAATGCATCGGCTACCACATTATCCTTGCCCTTCTTGTACTTGATGATGTAAGTGAAGGTTTCTATGAACTCCATCCACCTAGTATGTCTTCTCTTGAGGTTGGTTTGTCCTCTAAGGTGCTTGAGAGATTCGTGATCAGTGTGGATCACAAACTCCTTGGACAGCAAGTAGTGTTGCCAAGTCTCCAAGGCTCGGACTAGTGCATAGAGCTCCTCGTCATAAGTGGGATAGTTCAGTGAGGCCCCACCTAACTTCTCACTGAAGTATGCCACGGGCCTCCCTCCTTGTGTTAGCACCGCGCCTATGCCTATGCCTGATGCATCAGATTCCACTTCAAACGTCTTATTGAAGTCGGGCAGGACTAACACTAGTGCATGAGTGAGGCTGTTCTTCAAGGCCTGTAATGCCTTCTCTTGAGCTGCTCCCCAGCTGAACCCACATTCTTCTTCACAAATGCCATTAATGGTGAGGCAAAGCTGCTGAAGTTGGGCACAAATCTCCGGTAGAAGCTGGCCAGGCCGTGAAAGCTCCTTACTTGGCTGATGTTGCTTGGTGTTGGCCATTCTTGTATGGCTCGAATCTTCTCCTAATCAACCTGTAAGTCCTGTGAACTTACAACAAAGCCTAAGAAAACAAGTTTATCAGTACAAAAGGTGCACTTCTTGAGATTGGCATAAAGCTCTTCTTGTCAAAGGGTTTTATGAACCATCTCAAGATGTGTAATGTGTTCCCTAAGGCATTTACTATAGACAAGCATATCATCTGTAAGAATATTGAGATTATAGAGGAGAAATGTGAAGAATTGAATCTGAAAACTCAAAGAGAAGTATGAGAAATGACTTAGACTTATGGAGAAGAATCTCCTAAGAGAATATTATACATTGAGTCTTTACAGCCCTTTTATAGAGGATTTACAATGTGAACACAAAAGAAAACGAATTCAAACTTGTGGATGAGTTTTAATAGAGGAGGAGCCTGTCAACAACCAATGAGAAGAGAGGAGACAGCATGGGCATGACTGTTTGGTGTGGTTGCCAAGACTGTGTGCAGCATTGGCATGACTGTTTGGTGTGGTTGCCAAGACTGTGTGCAGCATGGGCATGACTTTTCCACCTTGATTCTTCTCCCAAGGTAGCTA
>JAEVFF010000727.1:111645-156017 GCA_018901945.1 Pugionium dolabratum | reverse complement strand
GAATGGTTCCATCTTGAACTTTCTCCCTAACCTTATGGCAGTCGATCTCTATGTGCTTGGTCCTCTCGTGAAACACTGAGTTTGAAGCTATGTGAATGGCTGCCTGATTATCACAATGGAAGGTACTTGGCCCTGGTTGTGCAATACCGAAATCTTTCAAGAGTGCTTTGAGCCAAGTTACTTCATTTGTCAGCTTCCTCATAGCCCTATATTCTGCTTCAGCACTAGAACACGATACCACCTTCTGCTTCTTAGTCTTCCAAGTGACTAAGTTCCCACCAATGAAGGTGCAATACCCAGTGGTTGATTTTCTATCCACCCTATCACCAGCCCAATCTGCATCACAATACCCGACAATCTCAGTGTTCCCATTCTTGCCCATCCATATACCTTGACCAGGAGATCCTTTGATGTATCTAAGGATCCTTTCTACCATGCTCAATGATATACAGTAGGCTTTTGCATATGTTGACTTACTTGATTCACAGCAAAACACAAGTCTGGTCGTGTGAGGGTGAGGTGGATCAGCTTCCCAACTAGTCTCCTATACTGAGAAACATCCTTAAATAACTCATCAGCTTTCTCCCCCTTTCCGTTGACCTTGTAGCCATCTTCAAGAGGAGTTTTGGCCGGTTTAGCACCAAGCTTTCCCGTGTCTGTCAACAGATCAAGAGCATACTTTCTTTGGGATAGAAAGAGCCCTTCTTGAGACCGACACACTTCAATACCCAAGAAGTACTTCAACTCTACAAGATCCTTGATGTCAAATGATCTGTTTAAGAAGGCCTTTGTGGACTGAATTCCTTCCTTATCATCTCCTGTGATGATAAGGTCATCCACATAAACCAAGACAGCCACGATTGCTTTGGGGTTTTGACGAGTGAACAAAGTATGATCTGAATGGGATTTCCTAAACCCATTATCAGTAAGTGTGGAGCTTAATTTGTGATACCAGGCCCTTGGTGACTGTTTCAACCCATATATTGCCTTCCTAAGTCTTAGAACCTGTCCCTCTTTGCAAAGATCTTCAAGGCCTGGTGGTGGAGTCATATACACTTCCTCTTCAAGTTCTCCTTGTAGGAATGCGTTCTGACATCCATTTGCCATAGGTCCCAAGTCAGATTCGTAGCTAGTGAAAGAACAACCCTTACAGTGTGTAGCTTAGCCACCGGTGCAAATGTATCAGTATAGTCCTCTCCATATGTCTGAGTGAAACCTCTTGCAACCAGACGTGCGTTGTACCTTTCTATGTCCCCATTGCTCTTATACTTGATGGTGAACACCCACTTGGAACTCACAGCCTTCTTGCCTTTGGGAAGTTCTTGTATATCCCATGTATGATTCGTTTCCATAGCTCCCTTCTCATCTCTTACTGCATCTAACCATTCTTTCTTGCTCTCAGCTTCTTCATAAGTCCTTGGAATCTGACTTTGTTCAATCTTTCCAAGGAATGCTTGATGACTAGATGGCAAGAGGTCAAGGGAACAAACAGCTTGTATGGGATGAGCCACGGCCTGGTTGTTGTAGAATACCCTAGTGTTCCTAAGTCTAGTACTCCTCCTTAAATGCTGAACAGGTGGTGCAGCCTCCTCAACAACCGTTTCCTCTTCCATTTGGTAAATAGGTTCCTCTATACCCACTTCCAAGTCGTCTTGTTCTTGATTTTGGGCCATAGCTTCTTCTTGGATTGGAGTTGGTTCTTGAGTTACCACCCCTTGTTCATTCTCTTGGGTATCTTGTAAACTACTTAAGGTTCTTGTTTCTTCGTGTCTTGAATCCTTTGGCAGATCATTTCCCAAATGATTCAAGAGAAACCTCAAACTCGTAGCCAAATCAGAAGGTGACCTTGAGAGATCCTTCAATCCTTCCCAATCTTTCTGATCAAAATAGCTTTGTTCTTCTATGAACTTGACATCTCTAGACACATATGTCCTGTTGTTGCTCGGATCATAGCACTTATAACCCTTTTGTGTTGTCGAATATCCAAGGAACATCCACTTGATGCTCTTTGCCTCCAACTTGTTTCTTAGATCACCTGGAACATACACAAAGCACACACACCCAAATACACGTAAATGATCAATGGAAGGTTTCGTTTTATTGAGTACCTCAAATGGGGATATATCTTGCAAGACTTTGGTTGGAATCCGATTGATGAGGTAGCAAGCAACCAAGACTGCATCTCCCCAAAAAACTTTTAGGAACATTGGTATGAAACATCATGGATCTTGCTACTTCCATTAAGTGTCGGTTCTTCCTTTCAGCAACTCCATTTTGTTGTGGTGTTTGTGGACAGCTAGTTTGATGTAGTATTCCATGTTTGTTTAGATGAGCTTTGAATCTTTGACTTGTGTATTCCCCTCCATTATCTGATCTTAACACTTTCATCTTGGCATTGAATTGATTAGTAACATAATTATGAAAGTTTATAAATGCCTCATAAACCCTATCTTTAGATGGAAGTAATGTAACCCATGTATATTTCGATTTTTCATCTATAAAGGTCACAAAGTATTTATTCCTATCTCTAGACATGTAAGGTGAGGTCCAAACATCGGAATGTACTAAATCAAAGCAATGCTCATAAATTGTAGACGATTTAGGGAAACAACACGACAATGTTTGCCAAGGATACAAGCCTCACAAACTGAGTGATCATAAGCGACATTAGGAATTATTAAGCTTAAGGCACGAGCATGAGGATGTCCTAATCTAGCATGCCATATGACATCTTTATTAGCAAAAACACAGGATTTGAAAGCTAAGGAATCCAAATTGCTTGGAGGAGTGTCTTCAAGAACATAGAGCCCATCTTGAGTTCCACCACCTCCAAGTATCTTACCACTCTTAATATCCTGAAAGTAAACATTGTTAGGCCCAAATGTAACATTGCAATTGAGGTCTTTAGTAGCCTTTTTGACAGAAACAAGATTAGACTTAAATTTAGGTACAAAGAATGCATTAGTTTCTTTGTCAAATAGTCTTAATTTTCCGGTTCCTTCAATTGGAATACCCTTACCATAAGCTATAGTTACTTGTCCTAGACATGGTTCAATGTTCTTTAACAACCTAGCATTGCTAATCATATGGTGAGAAGCACCTGAATCCACTACCAACTTATGATATGGTTTATCAAGCGATTTATGGGAGTAGAGTGTGATACCGGAGAGTTTTGAGGCATAGGCCTTGATGAGATCCTCCAAGTCACTCTTCTTAACATATTCCATGGATACATTCATAGCTAGCTCCTCTCCTTGGTTGGATGAACTTGCCGGTTCAGTCGCAACCATTTGAGAGATGTTAGCCTTTGAATCCTTGAACCGGTTTGGCTTGAGATGAGGATGAAGTATCCAGCACTTGTCCTTGATGTGGCCAATCCTCTTACAATGCTCACACATCACACTCTTCCTATCCTCTTGCTTAAACACGCTTTTGTTGGCCATGACTAGTTCTCCTTTACCACCAAACAAACCAATGTTGCCTTGCTTCCTTTGAATCCGTGAGCACACCTCTTCGAAATCAGGGAGTTTTGGCTCTCTCAGGATGGACTTAATCACATCCTTAAAGGCTGGATTTAGGTTGAGAAGGATCCCAAATATCTTGTCTTGTTCCTTCTTTTCATTAAGCACCTTTGGATCCATAGAACTTGGTCTCAACATGTCAAGCTCGGACCATGTTGACTGGAACTTGCCCAGGAATTTTGTGAACTCCATATCCTCTTGGTGTAGATCATTAAGAGCCTTCTTAACCTCATACACACGGCTGAGGTTTGAAACATCCCCATACACCCTCTTGAGAGTGTCCCAAAGAGACTTGGCAGTTTCACAATGTGAATAAGCTTCAAGAATGGATGGGTCCAATGAATTTTGGAGGAATCCAAGGACTGATTGATCTTCTTGGAACCACCTAGCTTCTTCTTTTCTTGTTGCCTCATCCTTCTTCTCCTTTGGATCATCTATAGATGGAGTATTATCCTCCAAGATGTGATTCCAAAGTCCTTTGCCACAAATGGCTGTCTTGATGGTTCTTGACCATAATGTGTAGTTCAAGCCTTTGAGAACTACTGCTATCACCGTAGGTTTCAGGCTGGAACTAATTTGAACTGTATCCTCCATTGTTAGGCTTTGAAGAGCTCAAAGGAAGCAGCTTTTATGGTTGAATGAAACCGTGAGTTTTTAGTCTAAAGACTGAGAGATTTTGACAGAATTTTAGATTAGAAACTGAGAGATTTGAGTAGAAAAGATAAGAGAATGATCTTATGCTCTGATACCATGTAAGAATATTGAGATTATAGAGGAGAAATGTGAAGAATTGAATCTGAAAACTCAAAGAGAAGTATGAGAAAATGAGAAATGACTTAGACTTATGGAGAAGAATCTCCTAAGAGTATATTATACATTGAGTCTTTACAGCCCTTTTATAGAGGATTTACAATGTGAACACAAAAGAAAACGAATTCAAACTTGTGGATGAGTTTGAATAGAGGAGGAGCCTGTCAACAACCAATGAGAAGAGAGGAGACAGCATGGGCATGACTGTTTGGTGTGGTTGCCAAGACTGTGTGCAGCATGGGCATGACTGTTTGGTGTGGTTGCCAAGACTGTGTGCAGCATGGGCATGACTTTTCCACCTTGATTCTTCTCCCAAGGTAGCTATTTAACCATTTCAACCATGTGGTTAATAATAACCCATCCTTTTTCATTTCCCTTGTTATTCAAACTGAATTTTCGTGCTCACACTTGCCTTGTAGGTCAAGATAGGTCTTATTTGATTTTCCTATGTCAATATCATCAAAGTACATTACTACAAACTTACTGATGTATGCCCTAAGAAATTAATTCATAAGACGCATGAAGGTGCTTGGGCCATTAGTCAAGCCAAATGGCATGACTATCCACTCATAGAGCCCTTGCTTTGTCTTGAAAGCGGTTTTCCACTCATCACCTTCTTTCATTCTCACCTGGTGGTATCAACTCTTGAGGTCTATCTTGGAGAAGATTGTGGCTCCACTCAGCTCATCCAGCATGTCATCCAGCCGTGATATAGGGTGCCAGTAGTTGACTGTGATGTTGTTTATGGCTCGGCAGTCTACGCACATTCGCCAAGTCCCATCCTTCTTGGGGACTAGCAATACTGGTACGGCACATGGACTGACACTCTCTCGAACATAGCCTTTCTCCAGGAGCTCCTTAACTTGCTTCTCAAGCTCTTTGGACTCCTCTGGACTCATCCTGATGGGGACATCAGGTCGTATGGCCGGCCAGGAGACCAGACTGACCGACCAGGGAGCTTTCCCGAGACAGCCGGGCCATTTGGCACGTCTGCCGGCCCAAGCGGTACCGCCGGACCCTCGACCAACAGGACCGGACCGGTCAGCATTGCCGGCGGAGAGGCCCAAACCTCTGGCACAACTGGTGGCGACGTGGATGACATCGCCGGTCCCCTTGGTGATGCCGCCGACTCCGGGATCAACTTGGTCGGTCCAGAAGGCATTCCGGCCAGCACCTCGCACAGTCCAGCCGATACAGCCGATCCAGCCGAGTACACGGGCATTTCAGCATCTACACAAGGAGACTCGGACCAGATAAGCTACCAGCTTCAGGACATTCATCTAGAGGAAGTTTCCACACCAGTGGTGCCACCAGGAGCAATGACAAGGAGCAGATCAAGAGCACTCTTCCACAAGTTCAGCTTATGGGTCGACAAGCTCCTAGAGGAAGATCGACTAAGGACAATGGGCCAGAAGTGCAAAGAAGAGTCCAAAGGCTTCTCAACAATGCAAGGGACTTCAGAGACTTGGGCTTTAGTGGCAAGAGAGGTCAGGGCCCAAAGATTCCTAACCCTACTCCAAGTCAAAGACTAGGAGCAAGGCGCGTGCATGCCACAAGGACGGCCACCTTCCATTTCTTGGCCGTGAGGTAAGAAGGTAAGTTTTCAATTCGAATATTTGCCTCTTTCTGTTTTGCAGGGTAGGATTTAGATTGTTTACATTTTTGAGTCAAAGACATTTTAGGAATAGGTCTTTTTCGGTTATGCACTTTTGTACTTTTCCATTTGTGCACTTTTGTAAACTTTTCTTTTTCTTTCTTTGAGTCGACCCTAGAAGGTCAAGCTGTCGAGCATATTAATAAGGCTCCTTCCAGCATTGTAGTTCGACAACCTTTTTGATATTAATAAAGTAGAATTTTCTTCCTACAAGCTTTCTCTCAAAAGAGACTTATGCGCTTAGAACCTAGTTGAGACCAGCCCTCCTAGCTCTAAGTTTGTGATTTATCATGAGGTTCATCACCCCTTGTGTGGTTCACTTCACCCTTCCACCCTAATACCAACCCAAAAACCCATATCCAAGAAGTGTAAGGTCGAGTTTCTCACCTAACCTTCTCCACACAGCCCATGCGCATATAAGCCTTGAATCGAGGCTTGTATCACATCCGGTAGGCTGGTCGATTGGGCAAGGCTCCTCCGGGCACAAGGTCAATCTGGTGCTCAATATTGTGTGGAGGAGGCAAGCCTGCTGGTATCTCCTCAGGAAATACATCCTGGAACTTATTGAGGAGGGCTGCTACTTCAAGAGGTAGCTCTACCTCTTCTTTTTCTACACTCAAATCTTCTTTAAAGACCATTAGTAACATTTAGTCCTTAGAGGCCAAAGCTCTTCGGACATGACTCGGTTGAATAAGAAAATTATATTTAATGAGCTTCTTTTCTTTACTCATTTGTAGTTGCAACTCGTGTACTTGGGCAGGAGTGAGAGGGACTAGGCTGACCTTTCTCTTGTCATGAACAAAAGTGTATAAATTGGTCCGAGCATCATGCCTTGTTTCCTTGTCAAATTGACATGGTCTTCCTAGAAGAAGATGGCCAGCTTGCGTGGGTACCACATCACAAACTACCTGGTCTTGGTGAATGGCACGGTTACTTGCTCATGGATCTTGAGCTCCACCTTGTCATCTAGCCATTTCAGTCGATATGATCGGGGGTGCTTTGTCTTCTCTAGACCTAGCTTATCAACCATATATGTACTAGCCACGTTAGTGCAAGAACCACCATCTATGATGAGGTTACATACCTTTCCCTTGATTGTGCACCGGCTGTGGAAGATGTTCTCCCTTTGAATGGTCTTGGAGGTTTCTACCATTGCACTAAGGATGCGTCTTGTTACCAGTACCTCTCCCACATCAGGGTACTCTATGTCTTCATATTCTGCTTCTGGTTTGAAATCCTCTTCAACTTGAGACTCGTATTCTGCAGCCTCCGTGATTAACATGACCCAATTGTTTGGGCACTTCCTTGAGATGTGACCACGGCCCCTACACTTGAAACAAGTAATATCACGTGATCTCTGAGGGTTAGAAGAATTACTAGGCTCTCTCTGGTCATGGGTTTGTTCAGGAGTCTTGCTCTTGAACCGTGACTCTATCTCTATGCTTTTGCCTTTGTCTACGGGCTTGGTGCCATTGCTTGGTGCCCCAGGCGTCATAGGTCTATTGCATATGTCTTGGCTCTTACGCTTGATGTGTTGTTCATCCTTGACAGAAAGGTGGAACAAGTCCTTGAAATCACTATAGATTTGTCTCTGCACTTTCCGGCTGATTCTTTCTTGCAATCCATCCAAGAATTGAGCCATCAATGCTTCTTCATCGTCATTGAGCTCCAGCCTATTCCTTAGTTTCTCAAACTCCTCCTAGTTCTCCTCCACTGATCTTGTGCCCTGTTTAAGAGTACGAAAACGGCGTTGCAAATCCCTATGAAAATAAGGTAGAACAAACCTTTGTCTCATGAGATCCTTCATGTCGACCCATGAATCTATGGGTCTCAACCACCTTCTGCTTCGGTCAGAAGCCTCACGATCCCACTAGATGAGAGCGTTATCCGTGAGTTGTGCTACTGCCATGGAGACTGTCCTAGGGCCTGGTTGGTTGTAGTGGTCGAAGATGTGATCCATCCTCCTTTCCCAATCTAGATAGGCCTCGGGGTCTACTTTTCCTGCAAAACTTGGAGGTGTTAGTTTGACATCATGATTGTTTACCCGATTGAAGGCATAGTCATCTCCATCCTCATGATGTCTAGGGAGCATTCTTGGTCTCTAGTGGTGACTATATGGCTCGTAGCCATTTCCCTCTTCTTCTGGTTGCCGTGGAGTTCCTCTCGGCCTAGGGTGATAGCCGTGAGGCTGTCGGCCCTCATCTTCATCCGTGTGGGGCTCCTCCTGTTCTGGCCGTGTCTTTGGCTGGTCAGGACCTTCAGCAGAGTCTTGGCCAGCCCTCGCGTGTCTTATGGCCTGGAATCTCACCGGACTTTCCACACGCTCCAGCCTCTCGCCTATTGATGCGAGTTGGGTTTGGAGTGTGGTGAACATGGTCATTATGGCCTCTGTGGCATCTTGATTTCCTCCTTCAGCCATCGCTTCCTACAAGAAAAATAGTGTAGTTTCTCCTAAGAATTCTTTAGGAGAGGGTTTTAATAGTAGGGGAAATTTAAAAAAAAAAAGGCAAAAGTAGAAAAAGGAAAAATCTAACAAAAGGGAAGCAATTAATGATGCAAATTTAACAATTAATGATGCAAATCTTTTGGCTGATTTTTCTTTGATTTTATTGGTAATTTTCTTTTTAATTTTCGATTTTTAACCTAAGATTAATGTAAATATGCTTTAGAAAAAAATAAAAACAAAGATGCAATGAAAAGAATGATTCTAAACCCTAGTGATGCACATAGGAGATAGGTTGCACTCGGTTTGATTTTTAGGTGATATTTTTTTATTTTTTGAATGGAACTAAACTAATGCACGAAACAGAATAAATACCGAAATAAAGGATAGAAACAACCTGGTTTTAGGAGCTTAAGCTCTGATACCAAAATTATACAAGCCTTGAATCAAGGCCGTAACATACTTGGACCGGCTGGAGAAGATTAGGCGAGAAACTCGACCTTAGGCTTCTGGAATGGGGTTTTCTGGTGGATATTGGGTGGTGGGTTGAAGTGAACCACACAAGTAATGGAAAACCTCGTGATAAATCACAACTTAGAAGTTAGGAGGGCTGGTCTCAGCTAGGGTTCTAAGCGATTAAAGTTTTTAGGAGAAAAACTCGTAAGAAAAATGCTCTCTTTATTAATATCCAAAAACTTGTCAAACTAAAATGCTGAAAGGAGCCTTATTTATATGCTCAGCAGCTTTGACCTTCTAGGATCGACCAAAAAGAAAAGAAAAAAATACAAAAGTGCATAAAGGAAAGATTACAAAAGGGAATAACCGAAAAATTATTTTGAAATCATTTTAATATTTTTTAATTTTAGTTTCAAAATATTAAAATTATTTCAAAATATTTTTAATTAATTTTTATTAATATATTATTTAATAAAAATTTTCGAAATTAATTTTAATAATATGATTAATATTTTATAATTATTAATATTAATACAATAATTTTTAATTAATTTTTTAATAATATTATTAATATTATTTAATTTTTAATAACATTTTTTAAAAATATTTTTCAAACTTAATTTTCAAAATTATTATGTTTTAATAATATTTTTAAATTTTTATTTCAAAATATTTTAATAAATTATTATTTTTGAAACCATTAATTATTATTAATATTATTTAGTAATTAATAATAAATATTATATTAAATATAAAATATATTAACTAATTAATATAAAATATTAAATACAAAGAAATTCAAAATTAAAAATATAATTTTTATTAATTGAAATTTAATTTACAAAAAAAAATGACAACTAATTTTCTAGCGGTGGAAATTGAAAATCCGAAGGCGAGAATGGGGTCGGGGTCGGAGCCGTCGATGGTTCCCCTGGACAATCATTATCCCGCATATAGGAGGCGAATGTGGGATCCGTCCGTTGAAATACCCGAGGAGCATCTCCAAGTTAGAGATCTTCTTTTGGTTTTCTCTATTCTGCTTTTGCATCTTCTGATTTCCTTTCAAAATCTGCGCGTTTTGTTGTACAATTAGCGCGTTTTGTTCTTGAAGCATTACGTACTCGGGGGGAAGTGGATTGCACCCCACTACGTCTACCCGACAAGTGTACGCGGCTTTGGTCATCCGCAACAGAAGACTACAAAATAACAAAAACGAAAATAAAATATTAAATTTAATTAATAAAATAATTATAAAAATTTGTAATAAAAAAAATTTTGAAAATTTTTTTTATCTGAATGAAGATCTCATTCTTCTCTTCTAGAGTCAGCTCAATTGGACAGGAAGTACCATCAGACGTTTCTGTTGGATCGACCTCCACGATCGACATCTTCTCTTGGATGTTACGTTCGTATGCTTCACAGATTTGTTTTGCTTTCAAATCTACATACGAACCATCCGGTCTAGTGTGAGTCTTTATAAAGACCTCACCTATTAAGACAGGTCATCCCAAATTATGTTCCTTCACATAAATTGAAATAAATTTTATTTAAATAATAATTAAAATTTTAATTAAATTTAAATAATTAAAATTACTTATCATTTCCTGCTGGACCTGGATATAGGATTTTTGGCCCGACAAATGCTTCTGTAGGCCAAGACCATCCCGAGCGGAGTTGTGGTTACTAGAGGATTTGCTACTCCTCTCGGTAGACATTTTTGTTCCCCAATAGTCTGTCATAATTTTGAACAGACTTGAGGGAATCCATCGGGGACGTTTGCAGGTTGTATGAACCGTGCTCACCATCCATTTCATCCGTCTTATGCAGATGGCATCAAACTCTATTCATACCACTGGGGTGATCACAGGATCCCTTGTGTACGATTGCTTCAAATTAATGTATATAATGTTAATATGTATTTAAATATTATAAAATAAAAAAATTTAAAAAAAAACACACTTACCGCAAACTTGATAAAAACATTTTTCCTGTCTCTCAGCAGATACCACCGTCCAACTATAGTAGGGGCCGTCAAATTTATTTTTCAAAATTTTTGAAATTTGACGGGTAATAGCTTCGTTATCGCGGTCAAACCTAATATTTTCAGTATACACAAAAATTTTAATTTTATATTAATATATTATTAAATTTTTAATAATTATTTATAAAATAAAAAAATAAAAAATAATAATTTACATTACCACATTGAATTTGGTGCCAGTAGTGGAGACAACACTGTCAAATATTGTTCGCGTCCCGGAGATTGTAACAAACTATCATGACTGATACTTTGTTCCTACGTTCCTGTTTTGCAGTAGGGAATTTCTTTCTCCTCATGTTCTTCCGATTCCTGAAACCGTGGATGTGTTTGGGTTTCAGGAATGGAATGAGGGGTAAACGTATATTGGAGAGGGAGGCGGGATGCCGCTCTATTAGGGGATGGTGAGGGGTTCGAGGAGGCCGAAGAGGTACCACGGCCGAAAGACGATTGGATAGATCTTCTTCCATGACCTCTCATCGACCTACCGCTACTTGCCATTTTTTATTGAATTTTTTAGATTGAAGAGGGTTTGGAATGTTTAGAGAGGTTATATGAAAGAGAGGATTTGTTTGAAGTGTGAAAAATGAGGGAAAACCTTGGACTATTTATAGATTTTTTTGCGACCACGTATGTGGTCGCAAATCATTGGCAAAATTTGAATTTAATGACGTGGTCGCAAATCAGTCGCAAATTTACGACTGATTTGCGACCACCAATTAATTTGGTGGGAACCGAAAACTTTGAACTTCCCACCAAATTAATTGTTGGGAGTTTGAAAGTTTTCAAAATTTCAACTCCCACCGAATGAATTGGTGGTCGCAAATCAGTCACAAATTTGCGACTGATTTGCGACCATCGGTTATTTTTTGAATAATTTATACGTGGTCACAAATCAGTCGTAAAGTTGTGACTGATTTGCGACCACCATGAAATTATTCGAATTTATTACACATGGTCGCAAATCAGTCACCAATTTGCGACCACGTGTATTAATTGGGACTGAAATGCCACCACATTGTCAATGCAGTGGCAAAGTGGTGGCAAATCAGTCACAAATAATACTCTAAACCCTAAGTTTTTAGATTTTGGTGAATAAATTCAATTATATAAGATTGATTACTTGATTATAAGTTATACAAATTTCAATTATTATGAAAACAATAATATTTACCAAATTTTCAAATCATTTACCTAAAACACTTAACAAATTTACTTAACCTTATATCTCTTATATACATTTCAAATTTTTTCTAAACATTAAATCATTACAAATATGGTTTTCAATATATGTGGTCACTTATAATGGTTAGTAGTCACATTAATTTGGAAATACAAGTTGTAAATGTGGAAAATACTTAGGGAAAATGTGAATTTACCATATGTGGTCGCAAATCAGTCGCTTTTTTACGACTGATTTGCGACTGCACATCAAATTTTGAGTTCATGGTCACAAATCAGTCACAAATTTGCGACTGATTTACGATCACGTGTAATTTTTTTGTCTGAAATGCCACCACATTGTCAATGTAGTGGCAAAATGGTGGCAAATCAGTCATAAATAATATCCTAAACCATAAATGTTTAGATTTTGGTGAATAAATTAAATTATATAAGATTGATTACTTGATTATAAGTTATACAAATTTCAATTACTATGAAAACAATAACATTTACCACATTTTCAAATCATTTACCTAAAACACTTAACAAATTTACTTAACCTTATATCTCTTATATACATTTCAAATGTTTTTTAAAAATTAAATCATTACAAATAGGATTTTCAATATATGTGGTCACTTATAATGGTTAGTAGTCACATTAATTTGGAAATCCAAGTTGTAGTTAGGAGAAATGTGAATTTACCATATGTGGTCGCAAATCAGTCGCTTTTTTGCGACTGATTTGCGACTGCAAATCAAATTTTGAGTTCGTGGTCGCAAATAATTTTTATGACTGAAATGCCACCATATTGTCAATTCAGTGGCAAAGTGGTGGCAAATCAGTCACAATTTATGTCATAAAACCTTAATTATATGGTTATTGGGAATAAATTAAATTATATAAGAATCATATGTCCAAAATACATAAAACGATAACTATATTTATTACATTTCTTCGTCTTCGTTATCATCTGAATATGAAATATTACATTGAAATTCATCTTCTAATTCTGCATCTCTGACATTGAAATCAATTCTTCCGTATGGTTAACTCTATCGACCAACCGATCTACTTCTATCTCTTGAACAACCATTACCTCTTCATCATTTTCTTGTTGCAAGAGGCCAATCTCGTCTTTGTTTTTGTATTTCTCCAAAATGTTAGATCTAGGATTAACTTTCAAAACATTGAGCCATGTTTGTTTTGATGATGATTTAATGTGCGGATAGGGAATATAACAAACTTGATCTGCTTGAGAGGCTGATACATCATAATTATTGAAATATAAATTAGTTATATATTTTTAACAAAATTAATTACATAGTTAATTATTTAGGAATACGTAGCGAGAATAAATTGTTTCGTATTTGTAGTATTTCCCCGATGATAAGATATCAATGACGCCATTTTCCGACTTCCGAGTACCTTTTGAAAGCGTAGGATTGTGCCACTCACATTTAAAAAGCGTGATCTTCAAATTTAGGAGGCCGACATACTCAAGTTGAATGATATCTGTTAAAATCCCGTAAAAATCAGCTTCATCAGATGCATCTGAGTAATTGTCCCTCTTCACACCAATACCGTAGTTACATGTCTTTCTTTTATGTCCATATTTCTTCGTGTGGAACATATAACCTCTTGTAAAATACATCGGCCAAGTGGATGCTTTATTCATCGGCCCTTGAACTAAGTTTTAAGCCCATATAGAAAAGACACGTGAATCTGTGGAAGTGCATGAATTGACCTATGATCATATATATATAAAATTAAAGTTAATATTTCAAAATTAATAAATGAAATATAATATACATGTCAAATAATTAAACATACATAATCTCTAACCCATTCGTGGAACTCTTCCTCTCTTTTCGATGAAATGTCATCTTCCGAAAGATATGGATACGTACATCGAATGTGATCTTCAAACATGCTACAAAAGTAAATATTAAAAATTAATATATTGCTTGATACAATGAACTGAAATGTAATAAATGCAATTAATTGTTTTCATATACCTCTCTAGTGGCCGAAAATATTCACAATTTCGTAAAACTTATGCATGTGCATATTTATATTCTTTTTCGGAAAGCCATATTTCTTTACATTTATCACTTGGACAACTCATGTGCGTAAATATATCCGGTACTCAGGGATCCGGATATACAAGAACGTCATCTTCATCGAATCTTGTAGACCTGTATATATATATTATATCAATTACACGATATATCAACACGAAAATTTGTCATTCATATATAATAAAATAATTAATTAATAAACATAAGAATTAATTTATGTTACCTGTTTTTGTGCGTATGTGCGTAGCAAAGTAATGTTCCAAGAAGTAAGATATCTCATCATTCACATATGATTCAACAATCGACCCTACAGCATATCGTTTGTTTTTCGCCTTGCTTTTCAGTTTTTTAAAAAATCTTTCAAATGGATACATCCACCTATATTGCACAGGTCCACCCAGTTCAGCTTCGTATGGTAGATGTATAGGAAGATGCTTCATGACGTCGAAAGATGAAAGCGGAAATATCTTTTCCAAATTGCACAAAATTATGACTATGTTTTTCTTCAGAATTCGGATACGGTTTTGTCGTAATGATCTGGAGCATAAATCACGGAAAAATCTTCCAATCCCTATATATATTACCATCGACAATTAATTACTACAGGCAATTATTATTAATTTACATATTTCCAATAAAAAATATATTTATTACTATATTTACCTGATAATGCTAGATGAACGTTCTATGGTAAAATTTCTGTAAATATAAAAGAGAGAAGCCTTTCCATAAAAACATGGCAGTCATGGCTTTTCAAACCCGAGAACTTTAGTCCATACATATCCACACAATTTGCTAAATCTGCCGCATAGCCATCCGGAAATTTGACATCATTTTTTATACATTCCAATAACCGTTCTTTCGTTTTTTGTGTCAATCGAAGTATAGAGAATGGAGCATTACTCCGACCATCCACGTGCAACTCTTTTCGAGAGCAAAACTTTGCAATATCCAACCTTGACTTAACTATATCTTTTGATTTCTCTTTCACATTCATAACAGTATTAATGATGTTATCGAAGAAATTCTTCTATATATACATCACATCAAGATTATGTCGAAGGTTAAGATCCGTCTAGTACGGCAACTCCCGAAATATACTTTCTTTGTTCCAATTATGCCAGCTGTCATAACCTTCTTCTTTACTTTCATGACCGTCTCCTCCGCAGTCAGATGTTCTTAGAGGATTGACAATTTTTATTCGCTCGTAAAAACTTGTTTGTCTATCAATGATTGTGGAGGATAGTCATTCAAAGCGTGCTTCCCTTTTAAAAAATTTGTTTTATTTTTCCGTAATGGGTGACCATTAGGAAGAAACCTTCTATGACAATCAAACCAACATGTCTTTCTCCCATTTGGTAATTGAAATGCCTTCGTATCATCCTACAAATTGGACAAGCCAGTCTTCCATGCGTTGTCCATCCTGACAACATTCCATAAGCGGGAAAATCGCTTATCGTCCATAGTAACACGGCTTTTAGATTGAAATTTTGGTTCAACGATACATCGTATGCATCAACTCCCATAGACCATAATTCTTTCAACTCATCAATCAAAGGTCGGAGGAATATATCCAGACTAGCACGTGGATGATTTGGCCCCAAATTCAGAATTGTTAGAAACAAATACTCTTTCTTCATACACATCTCCGG
Source organism: Pugionium dolabratum (assembly GCA_018901945.1). Taxonomy (NCBI): domain Eukaryota; kingdom Viridiplantae; phylum Streptophyta; class Magnoliopsida; order Brassicales; family Brassicaceae; genus Pugionium; species Pugionium dolabratum. The sequence continues at coordinate 140,198 of JAEVFF010000727.1, read as the reverse complement.
TGGCAAGTTATATGGAGTGAAAATCACCAGCCATAATGAATGATTACGAGACATCCCAAATGGATTGAACCCATCAGTACATAAGCCAAGATAAACGTTTCGAGATTCAGCAGCAAATCTAGGATGTAGATATTGAAAAAATTTCCACTCTGCAGCATCAGATGGATGACTCATTTCTCCGTCTTCTGCTTCATGCTCTGCGTGCCACCTCATTGCCTCTGCGGTTTTCTCGCTTTGATACATTCTTTTAAGTCTATCACCTATAGGTAAATACCACATATGACTGAAAGGTATTCTCGTCCTGCCCTCGCTTGGCTTATACCGGGGGGAATCGCAAAATTTGCATTTTTCCTATTTCTCATCTTCTTTCCAGAAGATCATACAATTTTGAACACACACGTCAATTGTATAAAACGGGAGGCCTAAATTTCGCATCAATTTTTTGGTTTCATAGTATGAACCCGTTGCCTGATTCTTCTCGGGCAAATATTCTGTAAACAGCTCCGTCCAAGAATCCATACATTTTTCTGGTAAATTAAAATCAAACTTGATGTTCATGAACCGAGCAGCTAAAGATAACTGTCAGTGCCCTTCATGACAACCATCATACAATGGATTTTTCGCAGCTTCTAACATGTTGTAAAAAATTTGTGCTTCTTCATTAGGCCGTTCTTCTTCATTATAATTATATTCTTCTTCGTTCTGATTATAGTACTGATGATCATCAGTCGTTGTCTCACGAAATGCATCCGTCACCATTTCAACATATCTATTGCCGGATGTACCAACTGTTTCATCACTAGTAAAACCACGCGTACCTCCCTGATTTCTTTGGACATCACCCCGACTAGTACTCGTCCCTAACTGAACATTTAGCTCTTCTCCATGTTTATACCAAATATAATAATTTGGCATAAATCCTCGACTATATAGATGACTCAATATTTTCCGTCCCGGAGTAAATTTATCATTTTTGCAACTAATACAAGGACAGAAAAACTTACCTCCGCTACTTTGAACTATTGGTTGACTACTTGCAAAATTCATGAACTGCTCCATGCCTTGTGCAAATTCCGCCGATATATTTCTTGTTTTATTATCAATCCTTATGTACATCCAGTCTCTTGAATTATTATAATTTCCCCACATGTCTTAAGATTTTTTTTTCCTTCAATTCTACAAATGAAAGAATGGGATAGTGCATATATATATACAACATTTTGCCATTACTTTGCCACTACTTTGCCACTGCTTTGCCACTACTTTGCGACTACAACAGTGTAGTCGCTTAAATGTCGTTATACCTAACACACACATATTTTTTATTGCGGCACTTTTCCATCACTTTGTGACTGAAGAGCCACTACAGCATGTAGTAGCAAATTGGTCGCATTTTTAGCGACCAATATGCGACTACCAAGTGATTTTCCACATGTAGTCCCTAATCAGTCGCTATTTTGCAACTGATTAGTGACTACATAGATCAGTCGCAACGGAGTCGCTTTTCAGTCTCTAATTGGTTGCGTATTGCGACCAATATGCGACTACAGGTATTGGTCACACTTTTGCGACCACGTATGTAGTCGCAAATTGCAGTCGCATTTTGGCAGTTTTTTTGTAGTGACCAGTCCTTCAGAACAAGAGATATAATATGTTTCAAGTGTCAGGGAAGAGGACACATGGCCCGAGAATGCCTAACCAACGGGCCATGATGATCACACCTACCGGAGACTATGAGTCTCAAGATGAGCGAGAAGATATCAATCTGACAAAAAAAATAGGTAGCTTATCCATGTGTGGGAGAAATCTTGGTGATCCGGCAAGCCCTAAGTGCCTTGGTGGACTTGTAGACTGTGCAAAGGGGAAAAACATTTTTCACACTCGGTGCACCATCAAAAACAAGATTTGTAGCCTAATCATAGATGGTGGCTCTTGTACTAATGTCACCATCAGGTTCGTGCTAGACAAGCTTAGCCTCAAGATGGTCAAACACCCAAAGTCGTAGCAGTTCAGGTGGCTCAACGATGAGACAGAGCTTAGGATTGCCAAACAAGTCACCATACCATTTAGTATCGGCAAGTACCATGACCAGATGATGTGTGACGTTCTGCCAATGCAAGCTTTCTTACTGTTAGGAAGGCCTTGGATATTCGACAAGGAGACCCTCCACAATGGTCGTACTAACCATTAATCCTCCCTCCATGAAAAACGGAAGTTTCAACTTGCCCCACTTACCCCGACCAAAGTTCATGATATGCAAACTAATTTTGCTATGGACGCCAAGGTAAGTAAGAACAAATTTTACATCAATCCATGTTCTATCAATAAATATTTTTGTCAGGATACTCTCGTGCTACTCATGATCTTTAAGGAAGAATTTCCTTTAGGTTCTCTCGAAAAGAACCTTCCTCGTGATCTCCTTCCCTTATTAGATAAGTTCCAAGACGTGTTTCCGGAGGAGATACCAGATGGACTACCCCTGTCTGAGGCATTGAACACCAGATTGACCTGGTGCCCAGCGTGGCCCTTCCCAATTGGCCCACTTATCAGATAAACCCCACCGAAACTGAGGAATTTGAATGCCAAATTCAAGATTTGGTGGTCAAAGGCTACATTCGAGAAAGCCTCAGCCCCTGCACCGTTCCCATCTTCCTAGTACCCAAGAAAGATGGTACATGGCACGTGTGTTGATTGAAGAGCAATCAACAACATAACAATCAAGTACCATCATCCCATACCACAGCTAGATGACATGCTCGATGAGCTTCATGCAGACACGATATTTTCAAAGATAGATCTACGGAGTGACTACAACCAGGTAAGGATGAAAGAAGGTGACAAATGGAAGACCGTCTTCATGACCAAGCAAGGGCAAAACGAGTGGCTGGTCATGCTGTTTGGCCTCACCAACGCCCCTAGCACGTTCATGAGTTTAATGAACCATGTCTTAAGGGCCTTCATCAAAAAGTTTGTTGTCATCTATTCGATGATATCTTGACTTATAACAATTGTATTACTGACCACCTAACACACCTTGAGCAAGTCCTAGAGACTCTTCGAGGAGAAAGTTTTTACGCCAACCTCAAAAAATGCACCTGTTATGCGAATCAATTGGTTTTCCTAGGCTTTGTTGTGAGTTCACAGAGATTACAGGTGGACTAGGAGAAGATCAACGCCATTCAATAATGGCCAACGTCCACAACCTTTGGCCATGATGAGGACATCAGGTCGTATGTCCAGCCAGGAGACCAGACTGGCCGACCAGGAAGCTTGCCCGAGATAGCCGGGCCATTTGGCACGTCTGCCGGCCCAAGCAGTACCGCCGGACCCTCGACCAATAGGACCAGACCGATGAGCATTGCCGGCGGAGAGGCCCAAGCTTCCGGCACACTTGGTGGTGACGTGGGTGACACCGCCGGTCCCCTTGGTGATGCCGCCGACTCCGGGATCAACTTGGCCGGTCCTGAAGGCATTCCGGCCAGTACCTCGCACAGTCCAGCCGGTACCGCCGATCCAGCCGAGTGCACGAGCATTTCAACTTCCACACAAGGAAACTCGGACCAGATAAGCTACCAGCTTCAGGACATGCATCTAGAGGAAGTATCCACATCAGTAGTGCACCAGGAGCAATGAAAAGGAGTAGATCAAGAGAACTCTTCCACAAGTTCAGCTTATGGATGGACAAGCTCCTAGAGGAAGATCGACTAAGGACAATGGGCCAGAAGTACAAATAAGAGTCCAAAGGCTTCTCAACAATGCAAGGAACTTCAGAGACTTGGGCTTTGAACAGGAGGAGCCCCAGCCAGATGGAGATGAGGATGTACCACCTCATAACTATCACCATAGGTCGAGAGGACCTCCACGGCAACCAGAGGCAGAAGATGATGGCTTTGAGCCATATGGTCTTCACCAGAGACTAAGGATGCCTCCTAGACATCATGAGGATGGAGATGAACACGCCTACAACCTTTAACTCATCCTGATGTTAAGCTAACTCCTCCAAGTTTTGCAGGAAAAGTAGACCCCGAGGCTTACCTAGATTGGGAAGAGAAGAATGGATCATATCTTTGACCATTACAACCAACCAGGGCCTAGGAGAGTCTCAATGGCAGTAGCACAACTCACAGACAATGCCCTCATCTGGTGGGATCGTGAGGTATCTGACAGAAGGAGGAAAAGAATGAGGCCCATAGACTCATCGGTTGACATGAAAGATGCCATGCGACAAATGTTTGTTCCACCTTACTTTCATAGGGACTTGCAACACCTTTTTCGTACTCTTAAGCAGGGTAACAGATCAGTAGAGGAGTACTATGAAGAGTTCGAAAAGCTAAGGAACAGGTTGGAGCTCAATGATGATGAAGAAGCATTGATGGCACAATTCTTGGATGGACTCCAAGAAAGAATCAGCCGCAAGGTGGAAAGGCAAATCTACAATGACTTCAAAGACTTGTTCCACCTATCTGTCCAGGCTGAGCAGCACATCAAACGTAAGAGCCAAGACATCCGCAGCAAGCCTAAGACGCCTTGGGCACCAAGCAACATTTCCAAGCCCGTAGACAAAGGCAAGAGCATAGAGATCGAGTCAAGGTTCAAGAGCAAGCCTCCTGAACCCACCCGTGACCAGAGAGAGCCTGGTAAGTCTTCTAACCCTCAAGGATCACGTGACATCACTTGTTTCAAGTGTAGGGGTCGTGGACACATCTCAAGGGAGTGCCCAAACAACTGGGTCATGTTGATTACGGGGGCTGGAGAATATGAGTCCCAAGATGANAATGTTTATGCGGGCCAAGACCGTCCCGAGCAGAGTTGCGGTTATGAGAGGATTTTGTACTCCTCTCGGTAGATGTTTCGGTTGCCCAATGTGCAGTCATAATACTGTACAAACTTGAGGAAATCCATCTGGGACGTTTTCCGGTTGTATGAACCGTGCTCACCATCCCTTTCATCCGCCTTACGCAGACGGCCTCGAACTCTTTTCGTACCACCGAGGTGATCAAAGGATCCCAGGTGTACGATTGCCTGAAATTAAGTTAAAAAATATTAGTATATATTTTTTATATTTTATTAAAAATTTACACAATATAAAAAAAATACTTACCGCAAATTCTATAAAATATTTCTCCTGTCTCTCAGGAGGTACGACGGTCCAACTGTAGTACGGACCGTCAAACTTATTTTTCAAAATTTTTGCGATTTGACGAGTAATAGACCCGTTATCGCGGTCAAACCTAATATTTATTACAAAAATTTAAAATTATATTAATATAATTTAAATTTTAATAAACATTTATTAAAAAATTAGCTTGTAATAAACATACTTACCAAGTTGTATTCGGAGCCGCATCTGGAGAAAGCACAGTCAAATACTGTTCGCGACCCGGAGTTTGTAACAAAATATCAAGAGTGATAGTTTGTTCATCCGTTCCCGTTTCGCAATCGGGAATTTGTTCGTCCTCGTGTTCATCCGATTCCTGAAACCGTGGAGGTGTTTGGGTTTCAGGAACGGCATGAGGAACAAAGTTGTATTGCGGCGGGAGCCGCGATGCCGCTCTATTAGCGGATGGTGATGGGTTCGAGGAGGCCGAAGAGGTTCCTCGGCCGGAAGACGATCCGAAAGATCGTCTTCCACGACCTCTCAACGACCTACCACCACTTGCCATTTCTAGAAATTTTGTTTTGTTAAAGTGTTTAGGAAGTGTTTTGAGAGAGTTTTGTAAAGTAGTTTTGAGAGATTTGTGAAAAATGAGGGAAAACCATCGGGTATTTATAGATTTTTTTGCGACCACGGATGTGGTTGCAAATCAGTGGCAAAATACCTGTGGTCGCAAATTAGTCGCTAATTTACGACTGACTTGCGACTACCAATTAATTTGGTGGGAACCGAAAACGTTCAAACTCCCTCCAAATTAATTCGTGGTCGCAAATCAGTCGCAAATTTGCGACTGATTTGCGACCACAGGTACATTTATCGAAACTGTTACTGTGGTCGCAAATCAGTCGCAAATTTGCGTCTTATTTGCGACCACGAATTAATTCGGAGGGAGTTTGAACGTTTTCGGTTCCCACCAAATTATTTGGTAGTCGCAAATCAATCGCAAATGTGCGACTGATTTGCGACCACAATTACATTCATCGAATGTGTAAATGTAGTCGCATATCAGTCGCAAATTTGCGACTGATTTGCGACTAACAGTTATTTTTGGGAGTTTGAAAGTTTTCGATTTTGTCACAGTCCCACCAAACTAAATGTAGTCGCAAATCAGTCGTAAATTTGCGACTGATATTCGACTACATAAGCATTTCCGACTGATTTGCGACTGCACATCAAATGTATAGAGTGTAGTCGCAAATCAGTCGCAAATTTGCCACCACTTTGCGACTACATTTAATTTTTGTGACTCAAATGCGACCACATTGCCAATGCAGTTGCAAAGTGGTGACAAATCAGTCGCAAATAAAACCCTAAACCCTAAATTTTGAGATTTTGAGGAATGCATATAATTCTATAAGATTGAGTCATTGATTATAAGTTATAAAAAATTCAATTACTATGAAAACAATAACATTTCCCAAATTTTCAAATAACTTACCTAAATCCTTAACAAATTTACTTAACCTTATACTTCTTATATACATTCTATATGTTATATAAATATGAAATCATTAAAAATATGGTTTTCAATATATGTTATCAGTTCTAATGGTTAGTAGTCTTATAGAATAGAAATACAAGTTTTAAATGTGGAAAATACTTAGGGAAAATGTGAATTAACCATATGTGGTGGCAAATCAGTCGCTAATTCGCGACTGATTTGCGACTACATTTAATTTTTGTGACTGAAATGCGACCACATTACCAATGCAGTTGCAAAGTGGTGGCAAATCAGTGTCAATTACTACCCTAAACCCTAAATTTTGAGATTTTGAGGAATGCATATAATTCTATAAGATTGAGTTATTGATTATAAGTTATAAAAAATTCAATTACTATGAAAATAATAACATTTCCCAAATTTTCAAATAACTTACCTAAATCCTTAACAAATTTACTTAACCTTATACTTCTTATATACATTCTATATGTTATCTAAATATGAAATCATTAAAAATATGGTTTTCAATATATGTTATCACTTCTAATGGTTAGTAGTCTTATAGAATAGAAATACAAGTTTTAAATGTGGAAAATACTTAGGGGAAATGTGAATTAACCATATGTGGTGGCAAATCAGTCGCTAATTCGCGACTGATTTGCGACTGCGCATCAAAAATTTTGAATGGAGTCGCAAATGGGTCGCTAATTAGCGACTGATTTGCGACTACATTAAATTTTTGTGACTGAAATGCGACCACATTGCCAATGCAGTTGCAAAGTGGTGGCAAATCAGTCTCAATTACTTAAATCTATATATATATGGATATTGGTAATACATTAAATTATATGAAAATCATATGTACAAAATACCTAGCATAACAATATTTATTACATTTCTTCGTTCTCATCATCATCTGAAGATGAAATATTACATTGAAATTCATCTTCTAGTTCCGCATCTCCGACATCGAAATCAATTTCTTCAGTATGGTTAACTGTATCGACCAACCGATCTACCTCTATCTCTTGAACATGCATTACGTCTTCATCATTTTCTTGTTGCAAAAGGCCAATCTCGTCTTTGTTTTTGTATTTTCCCAAAATGTTAGATCTTGGATTAACTTTCAAAACATTGAGCCATGTTTGTTTTGATGATGATTTCGTGTGTGGATAGGGAATATAACAAACTTGATCCGCTTGAGATGCTGATACATCGTACGTTTTGAAATATAAATTAGTTATAAATTTGTAAGAAAAAATATATATTAAATTATTACCGAATACGTACGTACCGAGAATAAATGGTTCGTATTTGTAGTATTTCCCTAATGATAACACATCAACGACACCATTTTCCGACTTCCGAGTACCTCTCGAGGGTGTAGGATCGTACCATTCACATTTAAAAAGCGTGATCATCCATACAAATTGGACAGGCCAGCCTTCCATGCGTTGTCCATCCTGATAACATTCCATAAGCGGGAAAGTCGCTTATCGTCCAAAGTAACACAGCTTTTAGATTGAAATTTTGGTTGAGCGATACATCGTATGCATCAACTCCGATAGACCATAATTCTTTCAACTCATCAATCAAAGGTCGTAGGAATATGTCCAGACTAGCACGCGGATGATTTGGCATCGAATTCAAAATAGTTAGAAACAAATACTCTTTCTTCATACACATCTCCGGTGGCAAATTATATGGAGTGATAATCACCGGCCATAATGAATGATTACGAGACATCCCAAATTGGTTGAACCCATCAGTACATAAGCCAAGATAAACATTTCGAGATTCAGCAGCAAATCTAGGATGTAAATATTGAAAATTTTTCCACTCTGCAGCATCAGATTGATGACTCATTTCTCCGTCTTCTGCTTCATGCTCTGCGTGCCACCTCATTGCCTCTGCGGTTTTCTCGCTTTGATACATTCTTTTAAGTCTATCACCTATAGGTAAATACCACATACGACTGAAAGGTATTCTCGTCCTGCCCTCGCTGGCTTATACCGGGGGGAATCGCAAAATTTGCATTTTTCCCATTTCTCATCTTCTTTCCAGAATATCATACAATTTTTAACACACACATCAATTGTATAAAACGGGAGGCCTAAATTTCGCATCAATTTTTCGGTTTCATAATATGAACCCGTCGCCTGATTTTCGTCGGGTAAATATTCTGTAAATAGCTCCGCCCAAGAATCCATGCATTTTTCTGGTAAATTAAAATCAGATTTGATGTTCATAAACCTAGCAGCTAAAGATAATTGTGAGTGCCCTTCATGACAACCATCATACAATGGATTTTTTGCAGCTTCTAACATGTTGTAAAACTTTTCTGCTTCTTCATTAGGCCGTTCTTCTTCATAATTATAATTATAATTTTCTTTGTTCTGATTATAGTACTGCTGCTGATCATCAGTCGTTGTCTCACGAAATGCATCCGTCACCATTTCAACATATCTATTACCGGATATACCAACTGTTTCATCACTACTACAATCACGTCCCTGATTTCTTTGTACATCACCCCGACTAGTACTACTCGTCCCTAACTGAACATTCAGCTCTTCTCCATGTTTATACCAAATATAATAATTTGGCATAAACCCTCGACTATATAGATGACTCCATATTTTTCGTCCCGGAATAAATTTATCATTTTTGCAATTCATACAAGGACAGAAAAACTTACCTCCACTAATTTGAGCTATAGGTTGACTACTTGCAAAATTCATGAACTGCTCCATGCCTTGTGCAAATTCCGCCGAGATATTTCTTGTTTCATTATCTATTCTTCTGTACATCCAATCTCTCGAATTGTTATAATTTCCCCACATGTTTTACAAAATTTTTTACTTTTGCTTTCGCAAATGAGAGAATGGGATGGTGCATATATATACAACATTTTGCGACTACTTTGCGACTACTTTGCCACTGATTTGCCACTATTTTGCGACTACACCTATGTAGTCGCTTAAATGTCGTTATACCTAACTCGCACATGTTTTTTATGCTCGCACTTTGCCACCATTTTGTGACTGCAGAGCCACTACATACCGTAGTCGCAAAGCGGTCGCTATTTTGCGACTAATTAGCGACTACCACGTGATTTTCCATACGTAGTCGCTAATCAGTCGCTATTTGGCAACTGATTAGCGACTACCAGGATCAGTCTCAAAGCAGTCACAAATCAGTCACTAATTCGTTGCATATTGCGACTGATTTGCGACCACAGGTATTGGTCACTTATTTGCGACCAATTTGCGACTACTTCGCCGTAGTCGCAAAATGGTCGCTAAACCACGGCAAATTTGGTCGCAATATTTGCGACCACATATGTAGTCGCAAATCGCAGTCGCAAATTCGCAGTTTTCTTGTAGTGTCATAGGTCGGTTAGTTGAGCATGACCTCACTCAACTTCTCATTAAATAAAGCCACTTGCCTCTTCTTTTGATGCAAAAAAATACCAATACCCAATCCAAACATATCACACTCCATCTTGAATATTTTTTTAAAATTAGAAAGTGCTAATATCGGGGCTTGGATCAGCCGGTCCTTCAAAACATTGAAAGCCTCTTGGACATCTTCCCATGTGAATATCACGTACTTCTTGATCATAGAAATAAGAGGTGTTGTTAGGGTGCTGAAGTCTCGCGTAAACCTTCGATAATAGCTAACCAACCCATGAAAACTTCGGACTTGACATATTGAGGTAGGGTTAAGCCAATCCTTGATGGCTTTGATCTTCTCTTCATAATTTTGTAGTCCTTGTTCATTCACTACAAAACCTAAGAAGAAAAACTTGTTAATATAAAAGACACACTTCTTAAGGTTGGTGTAAAGGCCTTCGTTTCGAAGTGTGTTTATCACTAGCTCTAGATGAGCAACATGTTCGGCCAAACCCCTGTTAGGATATCATCAAAATAAACAACTAGAAACTTACTTATAAAGGACCTTAGAACTTGGTTCATGAGTCGTATGAAGGCGCTACGAGCATTGGTTAGGCCGAAAGGCATGACTAGTCATTCATAAAGATCTTTCTTGGTCTTGAAGTCAGTCTTCCTCTCGTCTTTTTCTCTCATTCTTATTTGATGATATCAACTTTTGAGTTATATCTTGGAGAAGATAGTGGCTCCACTCAACTCGTCCAACATGTTGTTAAGGGTGGAATAGGGTGCCAGTATTTATTTGTGATGTTGTTGAAGGCACGACAGTCCACACACATCCTCCATGTGCCATCATCTTTGCCACTAATAGCCTAGGCACGACACAAGGGCCGAGACTCTCACGGATATATCCTTTTTCTATGAGGTCTTGCATTTATTTCTCTAACTCCAGCTGGTATTCCTCTGAAAACCAGCTGGTATTCCTCTGAAAACACATATTTGTACTTCTCCAAAATGGCATTGATCTCAACTGGTAGTTCATCCTCTACACTTAGACATTTTTTGTACAACATTAGCAGAATAGATCCCTTGAAATTTATAGTTTTATTCAGGGCACTAGGTATGATTAGAAGGTTATATTTACTTACCTTGGCCTCCTTATTCATCCTAGTTAATTTGAAGGTCATGTACCTCGAAAGGGCTTAATGGAGCTAACGTGTACTTACGATCATTATGCGTAGTAGAAATTGGTTCGGCCGTTGTGGATTGTGGCACGATCCAATTGCCATGGTCGATCAAACAGTATGTGCCCAGCTTGCATAGACACCACATCACATAGTATCTGCTTTTGCTAGTTGCCCATACTAAATGACACATTCACTTGCTCGGTTATCTTTAGTTTCATGGAGTCATTGAACCATTGTACCTTGTATGGCCTCAGGTTCTTGATTCTTTTAAGACTTATGTCTTTCATATATTTGCTAGCAACATTAGCACAAGAATCTCGATCAATTACAAGGTAACATACCTTATCCTTGATGGTGCACCGATTGTGGAAGAGATTCTCTGTTTGGACCTTCTCTTCGGGTTGTACCAAAACATTTAGTACCCTCTTTTTCAGTAGGAACTCTCCTATGTCAAGTATTCTACGTCATACTCCAAGCCATTTGGTTCTTCATCTTTCTCGTCTTGTGATTCATATTCACCACTCGGGCGATGATCATGACCCGTTGATTTGAGCAGTCTCTTGCCATGTGTCCTCGGTCCTGGCACTTAATACAAGTAATGTCACGTGTCCTAACTTAATTAAGGTTATGATACTTAGGTTTTTTGGTCAGAATGTCTTAGACGGCTCGACATTTTTTTCTCTTGAAATGAGACTCCATTTGTATAGTTTTGCCTTTGTCTAAAGGCCAGTTGTGGCTCACGGGCCATAGTTGTGGCTCACGGGCCATGGTTGATTGTTCTTTGGCCGGCTGATCATGGCTGTCTTGCATTTGATTTATTGCTCTATTTGTACTACCAAGTGCAGTAACTCATACAAGCTGTTGTACCCAGCTCGTTATACCTTTCTAGCAATGACTATTGAAGACCATCTATGACTTGTGCCATTACAACTTCTTCGGACCCCTATAGCCCAAAAGAATTCATGAGCTTCTCAAATTCCTTGAAGAGTATCTACACTCCGAGATCCCTGTATAAATTTCTTAAAACATTTTTGTAAGTCCCTATGATAATGTCCGGGATATACCTTGACCTAAGAAGGTACTTCATATCGGCCCATTTGTTCACGGTGCCATATCTTTGCCTTCTCCATTCGGCTACTATTCTATCCCACCAAACTAATGCATTCTCAGTAAGTTGGTTAGCTGCTAGGACCGACCACCTTCTTGTGCTCATTGTAGTTGTAGCACTCGAAAATGTATTCTTGGCACCTTTCCCAATTCATGTAAGCCTCTGGATCCGATTTCCCTACAAAAGTAGAGGGTGTAAGTTTAAGTTCTAAGTTACTTTCTCGAGGTTCATAGTCTCTAATCTAAAGCCCTTGAATTGGTTCACGTCTTCTAGGGTGCTGAAACTATTGGGGTGTCATGTACTCTTGATAGAATTCTCCTTCAAAAATAAAACCCCATTTTTACCTATTGGCCGGTAGTCTTCTCGGTCTTGTCTCTTGGGTGTGTGTGTGTATGACTGCTCTACCCGTACAAGTCGATCTCCAAAGCTCCTCATCTACTCTTTTATGGTAGTGAGCATATGGAGCACGACATCTTGTGGGATTTGGGCCTCTTCTCCCATGGTTTTTGCTGGAAGAATCTAAACCACTACATTCCTCAGTAAATAGTTATCAAGAAACAAAATAATGAAAAACTATGTGAATGGAAACCTACGATTTTCTTTTTGGGTTTTATGGTGTGTTTAAGAAATGTAAATATAAAACATGAAATGGTAATATAACTAAAATACTAAGGCTTGGTCAAAAATGTTAAGGAAAAAAGGAAATTGGCTAAAAATGGAAAATTTGTCTTTTGAATTCTTTTTTTTTTTATGGCGAATATGCCCTATTTTCTTTTTCCCTTCTAATTCTTTTTTGTGCTTTTCTATTTTTCTCAAAGCTAACTAAAGTATGAGGATAATGACTATGGAGTAACGATCAAACTACAATTAGAACAAGATGTAAATTAATTTTTTTGTGATTTTCTTAAACCGTCTATCTACTGTAATGGAACTATTCTATTACTATCTAAAGAATCGAATGAAACATACGAGTTAAAACCATAAATGGCTGTAGGAGTTTTTAGTTGTAATACCAGATAATGTAAGACGTTGTATTGGGCCTTACAAAGGTCGAGGATTTGTCCATGGCATGAGCTGGTGGTTTCTTTCTTTTAGTACGGCCAAAGGGGATAAAGTGGAAATCTAAAGAGTTGGTGGTTGTCCTCTCTCGTAGAACCAAGGCATGGGAAGTATTGGGGGAAGTGTTATGCACCAAAAAGAGAGTGAAAACTCTTTGATACAACACGTGAGATTTAATCAAGGAAGCGGTGACTCTCTTTTAGTTGAACTTGTAAAAGGATTCTTTCTCTTGAAAGAAAATTTGATCTTTATTAATATTAAAAATGTTGAATATTTTAAGGCTCCAGAGGAACCTTATATAATAGTTATTAAGATTGACCTAATGGTCGAAATAAGCTGGTGGTCGCCCTCTCTCATAGAACCAAGGCAGGGGAAATATTGGGGGAAGTGTTGTGCACAAAAAAAGAGTGAAAACTCTTTGATACAACACGTGAGATTCAATCAAGGAGGTGGTGGCTCTCTCTTGGTTGAACTTGTAAAAGGGTTCTTTTTTTTGAAAGAAAATTTGATTTTTATTAATATAAAAAATGTTGAAAATTACAAGACTCCAGAGAAACTTTATATAATGGTTCTTAAGCTTGACCTAATAGCCGAAATAAATGAAAGACATGCAACAAGAAAATCTCAAAAAAGGAAATCGCAACAATATATAAAAAGGAAAAATGCATAAATTATAAAAAGAAAAAGTCTATAGTTGTGTCTGATGTCTTGTGTGAGGCGTCTAAGTTTGAATTGACATCATATTGGACCGTTTTGAGGGTCACTTGATCTTGCAGAAATATAATAAATGGACCATACCTTAGCATAACTTGCAAATGACCGTGTAGAAGCACTAAGTATTGATTCCATGTGCATTTGGTGCATGACATCGCCTCCTATGATGCACGACATAGCTCTGGTCCATGGTCGGTACCGAGGTTTTCATCATCGCATGTGTTAGTCTGCTCCGGAATGTCCCCCAGCTTAGAGAAAGCCAACATCTTGTTGACATGTTTTACAGAATTTAGCATCTTTGCAAACCTTGTGGTGGCATCATCTATATACCCATACTAGTATCTAACGTGAGGCAACACTATCTCCAAAGGATCCTTGGTATGAAGCTCATAGATCGGTAGTGACCTTTGAAACCACGTCTAAACTGAACACCTAACCAGCTACTGTTGGTCGCTTCATCATCTTAAACACATCAAAGTGCATGACTAATTCGCCAAGTGGAGGTTAGTACCTCTTTCTTAATGTCAATGATAGCACCAACTGTAGCAAGGAATGACCTATCCAAGATGAGGGGATCTTTGGATTCTTCATCCAGCTTTAGAACAACAAAGTCGATGGGAATCTAGCAATTTCCGATTTGAATTGGTAAATCCTCCATAATTCTTTCTGGATAGCGTTTAGAGTGATCATCAAGTACGAGTTAGATCTAATCTTTGATCCATGGAGTAAGGTATGAGGTTGACACGTGAATCCAAATCGCACAAAAACATTCAAAAACATGTTTTCCAATTTGACAAGTCAGTACGAAACAACTAGGGTCTTCAAGTTTTTTTTGGCATTCTGTTTTGAACCACAATAGTACAATGTAAAGTGATCATCATTAGGGATGTTAAAATGGGTTTATAATTAATGAGTTTTTAGTGGGTAATTACAAAATTTAAAAATCTATTTAGACCCATTTATTAGAATTGAGATTAATGAGTTTAAATGGGTATTCATTTAAAATCCATTTATTAAAAGAGTTTTTGATTTAAAAAATAGGTACCTTATTAAACCCATTTATATTTTATTTTTGTTTAATCAACAATGATTCAAAAAAGTATTTTATAATAATTAATCAATAACTTTGTGTACAAAATAAAAAATAAAAATCATGTTTTACTAAAAATATATAAAATTATATTTTTAATGTGAAAATGCGGAATTGTTTTTTGGCGAAAAAATACGGAATTATATTTTTTGCAAAAATAATGAATTATGTTTTTGCCAAAAAATGCGAAATCACGTTTTCGACATGAAAATGGAAAATTACATTTTTGGTGGGAAATATGAAATTAACGGAAAAATACGAAATCATGTTTTTAGAAAAATACGGAATCATGTTTTTAACGGAAAATGTTAAATTATGTTTTTGGTTAAAAAATATGAAATTACGTTTCGACAGAAAAATTATGAATTACGTTTTTGGCACAAAATGTTAAATTATGTTTTTGATGGAAAAATATATAATCACGTTTTGGATGAAAAATGCTTAATTTTTGACAAAAATATAGAATAATTTCTTGATAGAAATAAATCTAAACGGAGTGAATTATAAATGAAGTAACTTTACCCATTATAACATTTAAAAATATTAAAAACTCAAATTTTCTATGAAACATATGACAAAAATCCATATTTTATTTTATTAAAAATATTTTAATATATTTATAAAAATTTATATTTTTAACAAATAAATAAAGTTCTTACTTATTTTTAAAATAAAAATTACAATATTTTTTATTAAGAATATAATGGTTATAAATAAATATAAACAAAAAGTTAAAAAAATACAACCTAAAATATATTAAGTGGTTTGAATGGATTTGAATGGATTTCAATGGTTTAGTGTAATTATAAACGAGTTTAAATGGATAACCCTATTAGACTTTTATAATAAATGAGTTTTATAGGGTTTGGAGTTTAAATTGGGTGTGTTTTATATATGATGGATTTAAATACGGTTGATATACTCATTTTAACATCCCTAATCATCATATGTGTTCTTCATAACTCAAATTGTTAGTGACCATTTTCTTGACATACTTTTGGAGACTTGGTATAATACTACATGTATCAATAAACGACAATTTAAATGTGATCCTCAAACATTGCTTTGCATCTAGTTTTTTCATATTCTTTTTTAAATCATTTAAATGTGATCCTCAAACATAGCTTTGCATCTAGATTTAATAGGAAACACATTTTTAGGGTGAGTTCTATCAACTAGATTTGATTAAATGTATGGTGTTTTACGTAAAAAAATTGATTTATGCTACAAAATAAAAATAATAGATATAAAAATGAAGATATACCGTTCAATATTGTACATAAAACAACGAGGAGAATGATAAAGAAATAAAGTGCAACTAATTTATATTTTTTAAGAATTTTTACCTCTACCATGAACATAGAAGTGATACGATTATTGATCTTGAAGTGATCCACTTGCTACATTCCACATCTCTTCTTTTATCTTTTAATTCTCGTATTTTTAGCATATTTTTAAATAATTAGGCTCCTAACGCTATTTCTCTTATTTCATCATTTTAAATCAGAACAAGTGGGTTATAGCAACTAATTAATTTCACAGAAATTCGATTCCAAATACATACGTTCCATTTTTAATGTAAATTTACAGTGCTATCGGACTAGGATCATTTTTGCGATTTCTAATTTAATTTTATGGCTGGTAAAAATAGATATGAGTGTTAGAAAAGACAACAAGATCATGACAAAAAGAAACTCCATTACTCGTATTGAATAATGAAGAGAACAAGTACATACCTAAATAAGCAATTGAAACTTACAACTAACGGAGAGTTAATTTCTTTATTCTATAAAGAATTATATTTTGATGAAAAAATACTACTTTATTCAACGAGATTAGAGAAAAAAACTTTGTTCCTTCACCCCACAAAGCAAACAACTGACTTTGTTTCTTATAATTCTGTGTCTCGAGATTCGCTTTTCGCCTACGAACTTCTTTTTATCATCTTCTCTTTGTCGGTTTGATTTGGAAAACTTTCTGCAAGTAAAGAGATAGATTCCTAAAGATTTCAAAAAAAGGAGACTTTTTTATTAAAGAAATGGTGGAAACTGGTCACCATCATCAACATCCACCGGCACCGGCTGCAGCCGGTCCTCCCCCGGTTTCATCTATGGCGGTTTCCAGAGGACCCATTTGGTCTCCGGCCGAACAACTCCATCATCTTCAGTACTGCATCCACTCTAACCCTTCTTGGCGTTAGTCTCTCTCTCTCTCTCACTTTGGTTTCTTGATTACTATATTCTGATTCAGATGTAAAATTTATAATTTTTCTAAGTCAAAAAGTTGCATGAGTTCACTTCTCTCTTTCCTTATTTGCTTTTAGCTTTCTTGCTTTCTTTTCTGTCTTGAAGATCTCAGAATCAGATTCTATGCTTTTATTTTTCTGCTATTTCAATTGTTTAAAGCCTTTTTTCTTCATAGCTTTAAAAGCTATTTAAAACTGTTGTATGATTATATCTTGAGCCATACTAATCGATTTCAATGGTAATTCTAGTTTCTTATGATGTTTCTGAGCTGTTCTTAACGGTTGCAATTATAGTTCTAATTTGGTATAATTGTTTTCTTGAGCTGTACAAATCACTTCTTAAATGAAAATAATAATACTGTTAGAAAATTCCTTTACAGGACCATTTCTTGACATGTGATCCCAAATACCAAAATCCAAAGTAATAATTGCTATGAATTTAGCCTCCTTGTGAAATTTAATACCATTTTGGATTCACCAACTCTATAAATAAGTATTAACATACCAACCATACAGTTTATATGGTTTTGAATTAGAAACTCATGATTTCTAACATGATATCAACGTCTGATCTGAGTTGTCCAATACGATACATGTTTGAATATATGGAGATTAATGGTTAAAGCATCATTCTGAGTTGAAAGCTCGTAACAAAGATATGAATAAGTCTCTTTTTTTGATAAAAATGAATAAGTCTTTCCATAATTCTTCGATTAAATTTGAGTTTCTTTATGTACAGATGAGACGGTTATACTGGCTTTCCAGCATTACATCGTGATGCTCGGAACTACTGTCTTGTTTGCCAACACACTTGTGCCTCAAATGGGTGGAGATCCTGTATGGTTTGTTTTACAGGTTTTTTGGATTTTGGTTTCGAATAGTTATGGTGCTGAAATCGATTGTTTGTATTATGAACAAAATACAGGGTGATAAAGCTCGGGTTATCCAGACAATATTGTTTATGTCGGGAATAAACACGTTACTACAAACGCTTATAGGAACAAGGCTTCCCACTGTTATGGGAGTTTCATTTGCTTATGTTCTTCCTGTGTTGTCTATCATCAGAGATTACAACGATGGTCAATTCAATAGTGAGAAGCAGGTAAAGCTCGGTTTTTTCTTTTATTTTCCATGCTACTTTTGCTATTTTGATGTTTGTTTTGCATTCTTTGATTATCTGAAATTGGTTCTTACAGAGATTCCAGCATACTATGAGAACTGTACAAGGATCCCTAATCATTTCCTCATTTGTGAACATCATAATTGGATATGGTCAGGCATGGGGAAACTTGATAAGGTGCAGTGCTGACCCTAAGTATTCGAGGACCGCAAGCTATAAGAAAAAAATGGATCGTTTTGAATATTTTTATAAAAAATTAACCGCAAGTGCATATGTTTGGTTTGCTTGGTTTCAAGGCCGGAGGTGATATAATTCTTTTCATTGCAGAATCTTTAGTCCCATCATCGTTGTGCCTGTGGTTACTCTTACGAGCCTTGGTCTGTTCGTTAGAGGCTTTCCATTGGTAACAGTTTCATCTAAAATTCAATCAGCCTTAACAATCACTAAGTAACTGTTACGATCTTTCGGGCTTTGTAGCTTGCAAACTGTGTGGAAATCGGTCTACCGATGCTGATTCTGTTGATCGTCTCACAGCAAGTCGGGTTTTTTTTTGTATTAGCACTATGTGATGATGGTTATTTATATGTATTATTCTGAATTTTGCTGTCCATCTTGCAGTATCTTAAAATTTTTATCCCAAGGACTCAAATGATACTTGAAAGATATGCTTTACTTGTTTGCTTGGCTCTCATCTGGGCTTTTGCTGCCATCCTTACTGTTTCCGGTGCTTATAACAATGTTTCTGTTGCGACAAAACAAAGTTGCCGCACAGATCGTGCGTTTCTTATGTCATCGGCTTCGTGGTAGGTTGATTTACTGTATTTCTACCAAGGTTAGATATATGTACGATGGTTACTCATTTTCATTTCACAGGATTAGTATCCCGTACCCATTCCAGTGGGGGACTCCAATATTCAGAGCTAGTCATGTTTTTGGAATGTTTGGTGCTGCGATTGTCGCATCTGCAGAGGTACACATCCATGTCCTTAAATTGTTAGTGATCAGTATTAGCCTCTAGCTTTTGTTTAAATATTCTTCATGTTACAGGCTACAACTTGTTCTTATCTAATGTATTTTCCAATTCTTTTAGTCTACTGGAGTATTTTTCGCTGCCTCCAGACTAGCAGGAGCAACAGCTCCTCCAGCACATGTCGTTTCTCGTAGTATTGGGCTGCAAGTATTATTCCCAGACACTAAGAAAGTCTTTTAGTTTCCATTTTTTCTGTCCTCTTTTCCTATGTTCTAAATGATGCTTTAAGATGTAATCTTTTCCTTATAGGGTATTGGTGTGCTCCTTGAAGGAATATTTGGTTCCATTACAGGCAATACCGCGTCTGTGTAAGTTCTAACTACCTCTGATCTCTCTATCTTCTACTTGCCTTTCAGCATATCTGCATAGAAAGTATAATTCATGCCTTTCAGCATATCTGCATAGAAAGTATAATTCATCTTGTGATTTAAAGCTATACGATGATATTTACAGTGAAAACGTCGGTCTTCTTGGACTCACGCGAATAGGGAGTAGAAGAGTAGTGCAAATTTCAACGGGTTTCATGATATTTTTCTCCATATTTGGTTTGTCTTTCAACCACTTATCAGTCATATTTGGTTCTGTTTATTGCAAGTAGCCCTTTTTGGCTTTAAAATCTGTGTGTTTCAGGGAAATTTGGTGCCTTCTTTGCTTCTATCCCGCTTCCGATTTTTGCAGGCATATACTGTATACTACTTGGAATTGTTGGTGAGTAACTTTTTGAATATGAATATACACTCTGATTTTCTTACAAAAGTAGGGACTGCTTCTGATAATGTTGTTATGTGGTTGGTCCAGTGGCTGTGGGGATTTCGTTTATACAGTTTTCGGATACGAATTCGATGAGAAACATGTACGTTATTGGGGTATCTCTCTTCTTAAGTCTCTCCATTGCTCAGTACTTTCTTTCCAACACTAGAGGAGGCTATGGACCGGTTAGAACAGCTGGTGGATGGGTAAGTGATAAGTCTTTCAAAAATATAATGGTCTTATGATAATTGTTCTTTTTATATAAAAAATATGCAACATGCTATTTATTACAACGGCTTTGAATTCGGGTTGTGACACAGTGATGGCACTAGTAAACTATTAAATTACAAATCCTGGTCTTTTTTTATGATAATTGTTTAGAAGACCAATTTATGCGGTTGCTTTTTTTCAAAATTAATTTAGATTTTTCAAAAAGAACAATATCTTTCCAATATTATATTCGAAAAGGTAATTTTAAAGTATCATACTTTTAGATTTCTATTCCAAAATAACATGACAAGTTAATTTCTAAAAAAACATATATTAAATATTTAAAGGATGACACTATTTTATCACATATACTATAACTGTTTACGGTTTTTTCACATGAGTTTTAGATTTTTTTATTAGACCACACAAATTATGTTTGTGTAAAATTAAGATGCGTCTTGTTAGTTTGTGTGGTCTAATAGAAAATTTATAAATTCAGGTGAAAAAACCGTGGACAGCTATATTCTGTGTGGTAAAATAGTATCGTCCCATATCCAAATGATGAATATATTTTCTAATAGGCAAAAATTTAAATCTTAAATTAGAATAGGAAACTATAAACACAATATTTCAGTTTTATTTGTATTTTATTTAGGGTTAACAAATGTTTTGAGTAATATATTTAAATAACATTTTTTAAGTTTTTGTTCTAAATTTAATACGTTAAAAATAAGATTTCAAAAATTATTATGATTTTTATATGAAAGTATTATTTTTTTTAACATTAATTACAAATAAAATTAAAATATTTTTTGTAATACTCTAATATTTTTTAAGTTTATTTTTCAAATCTCATGCATTAAAAGTAAAAATTTTAAAATAACACAAATTATTATGTGAAATAATTATTTATTCCAAATAAATTTATAACATTATGTTTGATTTCAGCGTTTGGCATTTGAGTTACCAAATGTTTTTAAAAACCTAAAAGCTTAAAAGTGTGATATAATTGATTACTTATACTATATGGTGTTTCTTGTTTTATTTATATGATTTCGTGGTGACTTGTGGTGCAGTTCAACGATATACTCAACACGATATTTGCTTCAGCTCCAATGATGGCGATCATTGTGGCGACCATACTTGATAACACGTTAGACGCGAAAAATGCGATTAATGAAAGAGGAATTACTTGGTGGAAGCCGTTCCAGCACCGGAACGGAGACACCAGGAACGAAGAGTTCTACAGTTTTCCCCTTAGAGTTGGTGAGTACATACCGACGCGGTTTCTTTGAGGACTACCCTCTCAAGGTGTCTTTCTGTATGTGGAAATGTAAGATTTGTGCAGGTGATGAATTAAGGGATACAAATGAATGTTATAAGCCTTTGATGGAGGAAGTTATTTTGCAAACTATTAATTGTGTTACCTTTTGGTTAGGTGTGTCCATAAATTATATTTCAGTATTGTTTGTTTGGATGTTCTGCGGTCAAGCAATGTTTTGTTTGTTTTCTGCAGTTTTTTATGACCGAAATCTATGATCAATCAGTGTAATATATAGTTTAAAATTTTGAACGATGACAAAATTTAGCAGTGTGATCTTAAAATATTACGGTTGCGATTTCGATTGTAATATTATAAAAATGTACAGTAGATTATCACAGTGTTGATAATTGTAACAATCACTAGCACACAAACGAATTAGTAATCATTAGCAGGTAAACGAACGAATTAGTAATCATTAGCAGATAAACGAACGAATTAGTAATCATTAGCAGACAAACGAATTAATAATCATTAGTAGACAAACGAATTAACATGAATTAACATTTTTGAAGATTACGGTGTCGAAGATGAATAATCATATGGACCAATTGATCCCTACGTTTAAGTTTTTAAGTAAATTGGCAGACTTTTTCTTTTGCTGATTTTTAATTTTGGTCACAAGTTATTCCAACATATCAACTTTTGAAAATAATATTGAAGATCATGTATTCACTTTTATGACAGACTATACTTTGAGTTGGTTCGTCTTGTGAGTCACAAATCTCTTGTAAATAAAATATCACTTTTATGACAAACTATACAAAGTGGTTGCGAAGTTTGAACACTCAATCTCTCACAAATACAATAGAATAAAAAATCAACTAGAGTAAAACGAAATGTCCTTAATTTTATGAGTTTATGTCTGATGAGATTATCGGTCCAACCTCCGATCAACTGATTGGTCCGACCGACATGAAGAATACCAATACGGTTAAACATGCGCAAAATAATACACGAATGTATCATCATGAATTCAACTCTAACAAAAAACGGTCAGTCAAGACCGAAGTTTTCCTATAATCCTGACTTATAGAGGACACACGGCTACATGAAGCTCATCTCAAACAGGCCATATCAAGCCATGCACCATTTAATAAGTTGGTGTTGCTGAAACTTACCATATTTGGATATTTTCTTCTATGAAAAGTCTCCAAACATTTCATTGGAGACTAGTAGATTTTGTGATACTTCTAGGAACTCCATTAAGAACTTCTAGAAGTCCAAACACGATTTGGACAAGGTAGGTCCATGTTTGCACTCAAATGAAACCGATTGGAACCGTTTATAGAAAATGAGATGACCAACAAGTTTAATCAGTTGCAAACCAAAACATGGCGTACATGAGAGATTATTACAGCCCTAAGAAAGCCCAAAATCAATCTACCATGCACCAATCACTATAGGATCATGCGGATCCCTATTATCCAAGAGTTTCCATATATGGACCGAAATGCATTTAATGAATTTACAATGCAACATCTCTATTCCTTGCAACTTGTAGACGTATTGAAGACTTTCCAAAATAAACCAAAATATACCTAGAAACTTTATGTTCACCACTAAGCTATCAAGATACAAGCATCTCCACTTATCATGTTTGCCACACAAGACATTAAATGGCCAATGACCATATATTTTAAATGTATGATTTTTCCCTTTTTAAAAATTTAGGACCGTTGCTATGAGCACAATATAAGCGCAACATGACCTCATTGTAAACATAGATCACCATTGAAATAAAAAGTTGAATACAAAGTATTTTCTTCAAATCCTTGTCTTTGAATCTGGTTCTTGTTCTTTAGAAACTAAGTATGTAATTCACTTTTTTTCTATTGAAGCCACAACCAAGTTAGTTTGGGAGATTCAAGTTTCCTTGGTTTATCTTTGATAGTGTCATTCGATCAAAACCCCCCTCATTTTAGTTCCCTTGCCCGCTTAAACCAAGAGAGATTCTTGGCCTTGCGAGTCATTGACGTACAACTTGTGATATTGATACTCAATCTTACATCATTTGGCATTTTAGCTAAAAGCTCCTATCTCAGGTTGTGTTGATCCAACCTTTATCCTCTATCATTTATCTTTTATGCTTTTGTTTTACATTTTCTTATTTACATCTTATAAAAAACAAAACAAAAATATTTGTTCGTATTTTTCATTTGCATTGTTCCCTGTTGAATCTTGTTGTTTCTTTTTGTTTTCTGTTATATAAATCTTAAAAAAAATTGCATTTCATGTTTACTTAATTTCGTTCATAATAAAAAACCAAAAATATAAACCTCATTCATTTTGTTAATTTAGTTGCTAGTTAAGTTTTAAAAAATGAGATTTAAAAAAATTCTTAATATTATCATCCTAATAAAAATTCAAATAGAAAAACCAAATATAAAGATTGTCTTTTAATTTTTTTAAGTTAATTTCCAAAAGTAACCAAAAACAAAAACCATAAAAATATTTTCTTGTGTTGATTTCCTTTTGATACTACTTGTGTGTTAATACCAAATATTCACTCAAGTGTAGTTTTCTTATTTGTGTATTTTGACACAAATCTCTCTTCTTCCTAGTGTAAGGTACAAATTTAAATATGGAGTATTACGAGGAAGATATTCCTTACCAATTTTTTGAAGACAATTGTTGCGATGAATGGCACCAAGTCTTCTCCGATGTAGATGAAGCCTATGGAGATGAGACATGGTACAAAGATTGTTCAGAATTTGATTTTGACAATGAACGAGGAGATGAAGAACTCGAACCTGAGCCACCAGGCTACTATTTCACCAACAGAAGCTCCCCAAAGACGACTACACCTTGCCATATCACCGATAGAAGCCGAGTGCCAACCTACACCACTCCAACTAGATCAAGAAATCAGACCAGTAAGGTATGTAATTACAATTATATCTAATGTTTTCAAGGTATGACCCATAAGATTATCTTCAATGGGAAACCAACATGAAATAATGGTTGTGCTCAAACAACATCCCCAAAGAAGAGAAGCTCTGATACGCCGTTGATATGCTTGTTGGAGTTGGCTACATTTGGTGGTTGAAATAAAATGCACGGACCTTCTAAAACCAACCAATTCTTGATTGGGGAGACCTAAAGGCATGAATGTATAGGGAGTTTGTTAAGAAGCACCAAACACATAGAAACATCATCACACAACCTATGTACCCAACCACATCGGAGAATGTAATGTCTACACCAAACTTGGATCCATTTCATAAGCCCAAGCTTTCCTACTGCTCTAAGACTAAAAACGTGTTTACAAACACCTTAAAAGGATAAAAGGTAGTTAAGCCAATGGTCCAACCCAAAATTGACTACGAGTTTCAAAGCCCCAAACTATAGGTTCCAAGCAACCACCCAAGCCATTGCTTAAACTACACGGCAAGGAAACGCTATGTAAGTCCTCTAACAATGTGAAAGTAGATGAAATTATATACTATAGATGTCAAGAAAGAGGATACTTTTCTAAGACATGTCCAACTAGACAACTAATAACAAGTTTACAAGTAGAACCCGAAAATGTTAAGTCTAAAAGTGTTAAGACAATAAAGAAACTTCAACTTAAAATGTCCAATACAAGCATAAAGCACTTGTCTTTGCCAAAAGTTGTTGAAGCAGATGTAAGCAAGCAAGGATTATTAAAGATCAAGAAGAGACACCTCCTACACTAAACCGATGTTCGGAACCAAGAAGAGACCATAGAGAATCCAACACATTGGAGGCTAAGCAAAGAAACCAGCTGCCATGGAAAGCAGTAATTGTTTCCTTTCTGATCAAGGATCAACCGCGAGATGCACAATGACCACAATCAAACCATATAAAGGCCATAAACTGAGGTAAAGCCCTAAACCCTCAAATAAATCAAGATATTAACTTGCCTTCTCTATGTGTAGGCCAAAATGTTTTGAGGATAAAACATTTCGAAGGAGGAGGATATGATTAGAGCATCGGCCCAAGCCCCGGCCAACTGACTGGCCCGGCCGACCCGAGAAACATGAAGACGGCCAAACATACGCAAAAAAAAATGAATGTTATTGATGGAGGAAGTTATTTTGCAAACTAATAATTGTGTTACCATTTGGTTAGGTGTGTCCATATGTTGGATACTCCCTCCATTAGCCCAAATAATGAATATAATTATTAGCCCAAGCCCAAATATAAGAATAAGTAAAATCTAAAATTATAGAGAAAAACAAATTGTCTAGATAAGTAGATAAGGATAAGGATTAACTAAAGTGGATAAGGTTTATCTAGATAAGTGGATAAGGATTATCTAGATAAGTGGATAAGGATGAGAATGTTATAGATATTTTAGTACTCACCCACCACTAGTATAAATAGGAGTGTTGGGTGCCATTTGTAAGGACAATCCAACAAAGAAATACTTAAGAGTCTACACAAATAAAAAGCACCTTTTGTAAAATCCCTTTCCTAATATAAAAGAGTTCTCTTTCTATTACTACTTTCTAATTCCCATCTTCATCACACGAAAGTATTATTGGGTAAATATCTCAAAAATTGGTATCAGAGCTAGGTTGGCTTAAAACATCGATAACTCGTACGTACCAAGATGGAGGCTACCGTTACCGATGAAGGTGACATGTTCAAACTTACGATAAAGAACTACTCCTATTGGAAGTCGATGATGGAAGATCACCTTTATTTCAAGGATTTGTACGAACCCATCACCATGAAAGACAAGCCAGAAGGAAAGGATGACAAGACATAGGAGATTTTGAATCGAAAAGCAGTCGCCATAATTCGTAACTACATCGATCGAACTCTTTTCGAACACGTCTCTACTTAAACCAATGCTTTTGAGTTATGGACAAAACTTGAATCCATGATACAAAAGAAAACACCTCGAAACAAGGCCCTCCTTGTTCGACGGTTGGTAAATTTGGAGTATAAAGATGTTAAAGCATGATGGAGCACTTGAATAATTTCAAGGGGCTCATAAATCAGCTTAACAAGGTCGACATGAAGGTCGAAGACGAGATGCAAGCCCTTTTACTCCTCAGCTCCCTACCAAAGAGTTGGGACACACTAGTTGTCACTCTCAGCAATTCAGCACCAGAGGGAAAGCTTACCATGGATAGCGTCAGTGATAGTTTTATAAATGAAGAAACCAAGAGGAAAGAACAAGGTTCAATCACTCAGTCGAAGGCAAACGTTATAGATAGACGAGGTAGACAAGACCACCACCATTGTTGAAGATGAGGATAAGGATGTATATATCGTTGGAGAATGCAATCTACTAAACATCGCCTCTAATGATACTTCATGGATCATCGACTCTGGTGCTTCCTTTCATGTCACCTCCTATAGAAGCTTCTTCAAAACCTACCAATGTGGTGAATTTGGTAATGTTGAAATGGGAAATCAAGGAAGAAGCAAGATTGTTGGGAAATGTCATTCTCACATCAAACTCGGGATGTAATCTTGTTCTTAAAGATGTGAGGCTTGTTCCAGACATGCGACTTAATATCATATCAACTGGAAAGCTTGATAATGCTGGTATGGGAAACTATTTTGGTGAAGGCAAGTGGAAGTTAACCAAAGGAAGTTTGATCATGGCTCGAAGAAAGAAAGAAAGATCATTATATGTGACACAAGCTAAGCTATGGAAGGAGGAAGTAAATGTTGCAAGTGATGACATGGAGATATGGCATCGGAGAGTAGCGCATATGAGCGAAAAGGGCTTAAATATCCTTGCTCGGAAGAAATTCCTCCCTCATATGAAAGGTACATCCCTTGAGCCATGTCTTGATTGCTTAGCTGGAAAATAACATAGAGTTGCTTTTCAAAGATCTTCCATATCTATGAGAAGAAAGCACATTCTTGATCTTGTGCATACCGACGTATGCTCCATGTCTGAGAAATCCATTGGTGGTGCATCATATTTCGTCACCTTCATTGATGACCACTCAAGAAAAGTATGGGTTCACTTGCTGAAATTGAAAGATCAAGTTCTTGATGCTTTCAAGGAGTTTGTAGCTCAAGTGGAACAAAGCATGGGCCAAAAAATCAAATGTGTTCGATCAGATAATGGTGGTGAATACAGAGGTCCCTTCGAGGCATTCTGCAAAACTCATGGAATCAGGATGGAAAAGACTCCACCTAAGACAATACAATTAAATGGTATTGCTGAAATAATGAATCGCACAATCGGAGAAATAGTTTGTTGTATGCTCTCTCATGCAAAACTACCCAAGTCATTTTGGGGAAACGCGATAAGGACCACAGTTGACATTATCAACCTCACTCCATCAGTTCCCTTGGATGGTGAAATACCCGAGGAAGTCTGGTCCCAAAAGAACGTCTCCTGCAACCATTTAAAAGTATTTGGGTGTAGAGCTTTCGTCCATATTCCCAAAGATGAACAAGCTAAACTAGACTCAAAGTCAAAGGAGTGTATCTATCTTGGATCGCCAAAAGACGAATTTGGTTATCGGCTTTGGGATCCAATAAATAGAAAAATCGTCAGAAGTCAGGATGTTGTGTTTTTCGAAGATCAGACAATCAAAGACATTCATAGATCGGAAAAACCAAAAGTAAGTGATGAGGACAGTAGGTCGTACATCCCGTCAGGAGACCAGACTGGCCGACCAGGAAGCTTGCCCGAGACAGCCGGACCATCTGGCATGCCTGCCGGCCCAAGCAGTACCGCCGGACCCTCGACCACAAGGACCAGAGCAACCAGCATTGCCGGCGGAGAGGCC
>JAEVFF010000727.1:0-111456 GCA_018901945.1 Pugionium dolabratum | reverse complement strand
GCACTCTTCCAAAAATTCAGCTTATGGGTCGACGAGCTCCTAGAGGATGATCGACTAAGGACAATGGGCCAAAATTGCAAGGAAGAGTCCAATGGCTTCTCAACAACACAAGGGACATCAGAGACTTGGGCTTTAGTGGCAAGAGAGGTCAGGGCCCAATGATTCTTAACCCTACTCCAAGTCGAAGACTAGGAGCAAGGCGCGTGCATGCCACAAGGACGGCCACCTTCCATTTCTTGGCCATGAGGTAAGATAAGGTAAGTTTCAATTTGAATATATGCCTCTTTCTGTTTGCAGGGTAGGATCTAGAATATTTACTTTTATTGAGTCAAAGACATTTTAGGAATAGGTCCTTTTTCGATTATACACTTTTGTATCTTTTCCTTTTGTGCACTTTTGTAAGTTTTCCTTTCCTTATTTGGGTCGACCCTAGAAGGTCAAGCTGTCGAGCATATTAATAAGGCTCCTTCCAGCATTGTAGTTCGACAACCTTTTTTGATATTAATAAAGATCGCATTTTCTTTCAACAAGTTATTCTCTCAAGAGACTTGTGCGCTTAGAACCTAGTTGAGACCAGCCCTCCTAGCTCTAAGTTTGTGATTTATCACGAGGTTCATAACCCCTCGTGTGGTTCACTTCACCCTTCCATCTTTTACCAACCAGAAAACCCCCATCCAGAAGCCTAAGGTTGAGTTTCTCACCTAATCTTCTACAAACAGCCCACGCGCATTCAAGCCTTGAATCGAGGCTTGTATCATTTTGGTATCAGAGCTTAAAGCTCCTAAACCAGGTTGTTTCTATCCTTTAGTTAGTTTTGTTTTGTGTTTTTGCATTAGTTTAAGTCGCATTCAAGAAAAATAAAAAAAATAACATCAAACTCCAAACCGAGTGCATCTAGCCTTCTACGTGTATCACTAGGGTTTAGATTCATTTTTGCATTGCCATTCACGTTTTCCTTTTTGTTTAAATCATATTTCTTTTATTTTTAAGTTTAATTAAAAAGAAAAGAAAAAGAAAATAGAAAAGATACTAAAAGAATTCGAATTGGACAGCTAGCACAAGTTGTCAAGAAAGTTTTCTTTTTTTTCAAATCTTCATATCTTTGAATTTCTAATTGGGCTGACGATCTATTTCCCCCTCGGAAGTATCATATAGCACTACATCCACCTCAAACTAAACCATAAACTTAAATTCACATGAGTACAAAGTCGTAAGCGAAAATCCCCCTCAATTGAAATTTGGAAACTAATTTACCCCCAATAACAAAGTTGTAAACGTTAGAACACATAATTATGGTTAATGTTGGTTTACTGTTTCGAAACCTAAACAGTAAACCGTTGATAACCCATATTTTAATCTTAACCAAACCCGATAATCCGATAACCCGAATTAACCCAGATTAATCTTAACCAAACCCGAATTAACCCAGATCAATCTTCCTTCTCTTCAGAACTCTCTCCTTCAACACACCCGCAAGCTCAGGATAGGGTTCTTAGACACAATTAAATCGATTTTCCTTCAACACAATCGTTCGATTTCTTATCAGCATCGCAAGTTCCCTGTAAGTACGAAGACGGCTCAAGCAGGAAAACGCGGCGGCTTTATCAGCCGGAGACAGAGGTGGAGACAACGACGGCTTCCGTACGGTAACGACTCGGATGGAGCCAACACTCGAAAACGCCGTGAGCAAAGTCACATTCGTCGCCGCGGCTGCAATCACCGTCGTTACGAAACTCAGAGCAACTTCGCCGGTGTAGTGATAACGGCGAGGGTCACGGCGACGAGCTTTTTCACCCGGGTGCCGATTGGGGAAAATCGAAATCGAACATGTCGTGAAAGTGAAATGAGAAATCGAAATCGAAATCGAACATGTCGTGAAAGTGAAAATCGAAATCGAAATCGAAATCGACTCTTCCAACAAAAATCGAAAGTGAAATGAGAAGAGGAAAATCAATTTACTCTTTTGGGGGTTTAGGGTTCTTAGACAAATTGGGGAAAATCGGATTGGGGAAAATGATTTTGGTTTACTCTTTCGGTTAAATGGTTTAGAATCTGGGTACATGTCGTGAACCAAAGAAACCAACATTTGTGGAGAAATTGATTCGAAGTTTCGATTTAGGGGGATTCATGCTTACAACTTTGTACTCATGTGTATTTAAGTTTATGGTTTAGTTTGAGGTGGATGTAGTGCTATATGATACTTCCGAGGGGGAAATAGGTCGTCAGCCCTTTCTAATTCTCAGATTTTTTCCTTTTTGCAAATTTTCGAATCCTTATAAAAAGAAAACCCTCCTAATAATTTAGGAGCATCCTAACTTGTCTTCTTTCTTTGTAGCACACAATGGCAGAAGAAAATAGAGAAGCAACTGAAGCCATGATGGCCATGTTCACCACACTCCAAACACAACTCGCATCCATAGGCGAGAGGTTGGAGCGCGTGAAAAGACCGGTGAGATTCCAGGCCATAAGGCAGGTGAGAGCTGACCAAGATCGTCCTGAGGGTCCTGAGTACCTTAGGACACGGCACGAACAGGAGGAACCCCAGCCAGATGGAGATGAGGACACGCAACCTCATAACTATCACCAAAGGCCGAGAGGACCTCCACGGCAACCAGAGGCAGAAGATGATGGCTTTGAGCCATATGGTCTTCACCAGAGACCAAGAATGCCTCCTAGACATCATGAGGATGGAGATGAACATGCCTATAACCGGGTAACTCATCATGATGTTAAGCTAACTCCTCCCAGTTTTGCAGGAAAAGTAGACCTCGAAGCTTACCTAGATTGGGAGAGAAGAATGGATCATATCTTTGATCATTACAACCAACCAGGACCTAGGAGAGTCTCAATGGCAGTAGCACAACTCACGGACAATGCCCTCATTTGGTGGGATCGTGAGGTATCTGACAGAAGGAGGAAAAGAATGAGGCCCATAGACTCATGGGTCGACATGAAGGATGTCATGCGACAAAGGTTTGTTTCACCTTACTTTCATAGGGACTTGCAACGTCGTTTTCGTACTCTTAAGCAGGGTACCAGATCAGTAGAGGAGTACTATGAAGAGTTCGAGAAGCTAAGGAACAGGCTGGAGCTCAATGATGACGAAGAAGCATTGATGGCACAATTCTTTGATGGACTCCAAGAAAGAATCAGCCGCAAGGTGGAAAGGCAAATCTACAATGACTTCAAAGACTTGTTCCACCTATCTGTCCAGGATGAGCAGCACATCAAATGTAAGAGCCAAGACATCCACAGCAAGCCTAAGACACCTTGGGCACCAAGCAACATTCCCAAGCCCGTAGACAAAGGCAAGAGCATAGAGATCGAGTCAAGGTTTAAGAGCAAGCCTCCTGAACCCACCCGTGACCAGAGAGAGCCTGGTAAGTCTTCTAACCCTCAAAGATCACGTGACATCACCTGTTTCAAGTGTAGGGGTCGTGGACACATCTCAAGGGAGTGCCCAAACAACCGAGTCATGTTGATTACGGAGGGTGGAGAATATGAGTCCCAAGATGAAGAGGACTATGAACCAGAAGAGGAGTATGGTGACATTGAGTACCCTGATGTGGGGGAAGTGCTGGTCACTAGACGTATCCTCAGTGCAATGGTGGATCCTTCAGAAACCATCCAAAGGGAGAACATCTTCCACAGCCGTTGCACCATCAAGGGCAAGGTAAGTAACCTCATCATAGATGGGGGTTCTTGCACTAACATTGCTAGTGCATATATGGTTGATAAGCTAGGTCTAGAGAAGACAAGGCATCCTCGACCATATAGACTGAGATGGCTGGATGACAAAGTGGAGCTCAAGATCCATGAGCAAGTCACTGTGCCATTCAGTGTGGGCAAGTACCAAGACCAAGTCGTGTGCGACGTGGTGCCCATGCAAGCTGGCCATCTTCTGCTAGGAAGACCATGGCAGTTTGACAAAGAGACCAGGCATGATGGCCGAACCAATCTCTACACTTTTGTGCATGACAAAAGAAAGGTCAGCTTGGCTCCTCTTACACCTGCCCAGGTACATGAGCTACAACTCCAAATGAGTAAGGAAAAGAAACTTATCAAGTCTAATTTTCTTATTCAACCAAGCCATGTCCGGAGAGCTTTAGCCTCGAAGGATTTAATGTTACTAATGGTTTTCAAGGAAGTGTTGAATGTAGAAAAAGAACAGGTAGAGCTACCTCCTGAAGTAGCAACTCTCCTCAACAAGTTCCAGGATGTATTTCCAGAGGAGATACCAGCAGGCTTGCCTCCTTTACGTGGCATAGAACACCAGATTGATCTAGTGCCCGGAGCAGCCCTGCCCAACCGGCCAGCCTACCGGATGAGTCCAGAGGAGTCCAAGGAGCTTGAGAAGCAAGTCAAGGAGCTCCTGGAGAAAGGATATGTTCGAGAGAGCCTCAGTCCATGTGTCGTACCAGTGCTACTAGTGCCCAAGAAGGATGGGACTTGGCGCATGTGCGTGGACTGCCGAGCAATCAACAACATCACAGTCAAGTACCGGCATCCAATACCACGACTGGATGACATGCTAGATGAGCTGAGTGGAGCCACGGTCTTCTCCAAGATAGACCTCAAAAGTGGATACCACCAGGTAAGGATGAAGGAAGGTGATGAGTGGAAGACTGCTTTCAAGACAAAGCAAGGGCTCTACGAGTGGACAGTCATGCCATTTGGCTTGACTAATGCCCCAAGCACCTTCATGCGCCTTATGAACCAAGTTCTTAGGGCGTACATCAGTAAGTTTGTAGTAGTTTACTTTGATGACATCTTGGTTTATAGTAAGTGCCTACGGGAACACCTCACACATCTTGAGATGGTACTTAAAACCCTTCGACAAGAAGAGCTTTATGCCAATCTCAAGAAGTGCACCTTTTGTACTGATAAGCTTGTCTTTTTAGGTTTTGTTGTAAGTTCACAGGGCCTACAGGTTGATGAAGAGAAGATTCGAGCCATACAAGAATGGCCAACACCAGGAAACATCAGCCAAGTAAGGAGCTTCCACGGACTGGCCAGCTTCTATAGGAGATTCGTGCCCAACTTCAGCAGTATTGCCTCACCACTGACGGCAGTAGTGAAGAAGAACGTGGGATTCAGCTGGGGAGAAGCTCAGGAGAAGGCATTCCAGGCCTTGAAGGACAGCCTTACACATGCACCAGTGCTAGTCCTGCCCGACTTCAACAAGACGTTTGAAGTGGAGTGTGATGCCTCTGGAATAGGCATAGGAGCAGTGCTAACCCAAGGAGGGAGACCAGTGGCATACTTCAGTGAGAAGCTAGGTGGTGCCTCACTGAACTACCCCACTTATGACAAGGAGCTTTATGCCCTTGTCCGAGCATTGGAGACTTGGCAGCATTACTTGCTGTCCAAGGAGTTTGTGATCCACACTGATCACGAGACTCTCAAACACCTCAGAGGGCAAACCAATCTCAAGAGGAGACATGCCAGGTGGATGGAGTTCATAGAGACCTTCCCGTACATCATCAAGTACAAGAAGGGCAAAGACAATGTGGTAGCCGATGCACTATCAAGGAGGTTTGCCTTGATATCAACCATGGAGGCAAAGGTCCTAGGATTCGAGCACATCAAGGACCTATACAAGGATGATCCTGACTTTGCTGAGAGCTACAAGGAGTGTGGCACAGGGAGTCATGGCAAGTTTTACATCCATGAGGGATTCTTGTTCCGAGAAGAAGGCTGTGCATACCACAAGGATCATTAAGGGAGCTTATCATCCGAGAAGCTCATGGAGGAGGACTCATGGGCCACTTTGGTGTCGACAAGACTCTAGCAGTGGTCAAGGAGCACTTCTACTGGCCACACATCAAGAGGACAGTAGAAGCTCATTGTGCAAGATGCATCACTTGCAAGAAGGCAAAGTCCCGAGTGCAACCTCACGGGTTGTATCTCCCACTGCCCATACCTACACATCCATGGGTGGACATCTCAATGGACTTTGTTCTAGGTCTGCCCAAGATCAACCACAAAGATGCAATCTTTGTAGTGGTGGAAGATTCTCCAAGATGGCACACTTCATTCCATGTGCCAATGTCAATGATGCCACACAAACAGCTGAGCTGTTCTTCAGGGAGATAGTACGGCTTCATGGAGTGCCAAGGACCATCGTATCAGACAGGGACACCAAGTTCCTCAGCCATTTCTGGAGGACCCTTTGGAGAAAGCTAGGCACGAAGCTACTCTTCTCTACCACCTGCCATCCTCAAACCGATGGCCAAACTGAAGTTGTCAACAGGACACTATCAACTCTTCTCAGGACTACACTAGGGAAGAACCTAAAGACTTGGGTGGAGTGCCTGCCATTCATAGAGTTCGCTTACAACCGAGCCGTGCACTCAGCAACCAAGAAGACACCATTTGAAGTGGTATACGGCTTCAACCCTCTCACCCCATTGGAGCAAACACCACTGCCACCAGCTGAGATGACCAACCTCAACGGAGCATCCAAAGCAGAGTTCATAAGGGGTTACACCAGAAGGTAGCAGAGAACTTGGAGAAGAGGACCGGACAGTACGTGACTCATGCCAACAAAGGAAGAAAGGAGGTGATCTTTCAACCAGGCGATTGGGTTTGGCTACACCTACGGCAGGAGAGGTTCCCAAACCTAAGGAGTTCCAAGCTAGCACCAAGAGGAGATGGACCATTCAGAGTGCTCGAGAGGATCAACAACAACGCCTACCAGATCGAGCTACCAGGTGAGTTTAAAGTGTCCAATACGTTCAATGTTACTGACTTAGCCCCTTACCATGCAGATGAACCAGTTTTGAGGACAAAACCTACTGAAGAGGGAGGGGATGATGAGGACATCAGGTCGTACATCCAGCCAGGAGACCAGACTGGCCGACAAGGAAGCTTGCCCGAGACAGCCAGACCATCTGGCACGCCTGCCGGCCCAAGCAGTACNTACCGGATGAGTCCAGAGGAGTCCAAAGAGCTTGAGAAGCAAGTCAAGGAGCTTCTGGAGAAAGGATATGTTCGAGAGAGCCTCAGTCCATGTGCTGTACCAGTGCTACTAGTGCCCAAGAAGGATGGAACTTGGCGCATGTGCGTGGACTGCCGAGCAATCAACAACATCACAGTCAAGAATAGGCATCCAATACCACGACTGGATGACATGCTAGATGAGCTGAGTGGAGCCACGGTCTTCTCCAAGATAGACCTAAAAAGTGGATACCACCAGGTAAGAATGAAGGAAGGTGATGAGTGGAAGACTGCTTTCAAGACAAAGCAAGGGCTCTACGAGCGGACAGTCATGCCATTGGCTTGACTAATGCCCCAAGCACCTTCATGCGCCTTATGAACCAAGTTCTTAGGGCGTACATCAGTAAGTTCGAAGTAGTTTACTTTGATGACATTTTGGTTTATAGTAAGTGCCTACGGGAACACCTCACACATCTTGAGATGGTACTTAAACCCCTTCGACAAGAAGAGCTTTATGCCAATCTCAAGAAGTGCACCTTTTGTACTGATAAGCTTGTCTTTTTAGGTTTTGTTGTGAGTTCACAGGGCCTACAGGTTGATGAAGAGAAGATTCGAGCCATACAAGAATGGCCAACACCAGGAAACATCAGCCAAGTAAGGAGCTTCCACGGACTGGCCAGCTTCTATAGGAGATTCGTGCCCAACTTCAGCAGTATTGCCTCACCACTGACGGCAGTAGTGAAGAAGAACGTGGGATTCAGCTGGGGAGAAGCTCAGGAGAAGGCATTCCAGGCCTTGAAGGACAGCCTTACACATGCACCAGTGCTAGTCCTGCCCGACTTCAACAAGACGTTTGAAGTGGAGTGTGATGCCTCTGGAATAGGCATAGGAGCAGTGCTAACCCAAGGAGGGAGACCAGTGGCATACTTCAGTGAGAAGCTAGGTGGTGCCTCACTGAACTACCCCACTTATGACAAGGAGCTCTATGCCCTTGTCCGAGCATTGGAGACTTGGCAGCATTACTTGCTGTCCAAGGAGTTTGTGATCCACACTGATCATGAGACTCTCAAACACCTCAGAGGGCAAACCAATCTCAAGAGGAGACATGCCAGGTGGATGGAGTTCATAGAGACCTTCCCGTACATCATCAAGTACAAGAAGGGCAAAGACAATGTGGTAGCCGATGCACTATCAAGGAGGTTTGCCTTGATATCAACCATGGAGGCAAAGGTCCTAGGATTCGAGCACATCAAGGATCTATACAAGGATGATCCTGACCTTGCTGAGAGCTACAAGGAGTGTAGCACAGGGAGTCATGGCAAATTCTACATCCATGAGGGATTCTTGTTCCGAGAAAGAAGGCTGTGCATACCACAGGGATCACTAAGGGAGCTTATCATCCGAGAAGCTCATGGAGGAGGACTCATGGGCCACTTTGGTGTCGACAAGACTCTAGCAGTGGTCAAGGAGCACTTCTACTGGCCACACATCAAGAGGACAGTAGAAGCTCATTGTGCAAGATGCATCACTTGCAAGAAGGCAAAGTCCCGAGTGCAACCTCACGGGTTGTATCTCCCACTGCCCATACCTACACATCCATGGGTGGACATCTCAATGGACTTTGTTCTAGGTCTGCCCAAGATCAACCACAAAGATGCAATCTTTGTAGTGGTGGACAGATTCTCCAAGATGGCACACTTCATTCCATGTGCCAATGTCAATGATGCCACACAAACAGCTGAGCTGTTCTTCAGGGAGATAGTACGGCTTCATGGAGTGCCAAGGACCATCGTATCAGACAGGGACACCAAGTTCCTCAGCCATTTCTGGAGGACCCTTTGGAGAAAGCTAGGCACGAAGCTACTCTTCTCTACCACCTGCCATCCTCAAACCGATGGCCAAACTGAAGTTGTCAACAGGACACTATCAACTCTTCTCAGAACTACACTAGGGAAGAACCTAAAGACTTGGGTGGAGTGCCTGCCATTCATAGAGTTCGCTTACAACCGAGCCGTGCACTCAGCAACCAAGAAGACACCATTTGAAGTGGTATACGGCTTCAACCCTCTCACCCCATTGGAGCAAACACCACTGCCACCAGCTGAGATGACCAACCTCAACGGAGCATCCAAAGCAGAGTTCATAAGGAGGTTACACCAGAAGGTAGCAGAAAACTTGGAGAAGAGGACCGGACAGTACGTGACTCATGCCAACAAAGGAAGAAAGGAGGTGATCTTTCAACCAGGCGATTGGGTGTGGCTACACCTACGGCAGGAGAGGTTCCCAAACCTAAGGAGTTCCAAGCTAGCACCAAGAGGAGATGGACCATTCAGAGTGCTCGAGAGGATCAACAACAACGCCTACCGGATCGAGCTGCCAGGTGAGTTTAATGTGTCCAATACGTTCAATGTTACTGACTTGGCCCCTTTCCATGCAGATGATCCAGTTTTGAGGACAAAACCTACTGAAGAGGGAGGGAATGATGAGGACATCAGGTCGTACATCCAGCCAGGAGACCAGACTGGCCGACCAGGAAGCTTGCCCGAGACAGCAGGACCATCTGGCGCGCCTGCCGGACCAGACAGTACCGCCGGACCCTCGACCTATAGGACCAGACCGGTCAACATCGCCGGCGGAGAGGCCCAAGCTTCCGGCACACTTGGTGGGGACGTGAATGACACCGCCGGTCCCCCTGATGACACCGCCGACTCCGGGATCAACTTGGCCGGTCCTGAAGTCATTCCGGCCAGTACCGCGCACAATCCAGCCGGTACAGGCCATCCAGCCGAGTACACGCACACTTCCACTTCTACACAAGAGGACTCGGACCAAATGAGCTACCAGCTCCAGGACATGCACTTAGAGGAAGTATCTACACCAGTGGTACCTCCAGGAGCAATGACAAGAAGCAGATCAAGAGCACTCTTCCACAAATTCAGCTTATGGGTCGACAAGCTTCTAGAGGAAGAGCAGCTAAGGACAATGGGCCAGAAGAGCAAATTAGAGTCCAAAGGCTTCTCAACAACACAAGGAACATCAGAGACTTGGGCTTTAGTGGCAAGAGAGGTCAGGGCCCAAAGATATTTAACCCTACTCCAAGTCGAAGACTAGGAGCAAGGCGCGTGCATGCCACAAGGACGGCCACCTTCCATTTCTTGGCCGTGAGGTGAGTTAAGGTAAGTTTACATTCGAATATATGCCTCTTTCTGTTTTGCAGGGTAGGATCTAGTTGCTTTACATTTTTGAGTCAAGAACATTTTAGGAATAGGTCCTTTTTCGGTTATACACTTTTGTATCTTTTCCTTTTGTGCACTTTTGTAAACTTTCCTTTTCTTTATTTGAGTCGACCCTAGAAGGTCAAGCTGTCGAGCATATTAATAAGGCTCCTTCCAGCATTGTAGTTCGACAACCTTTTTGATTATTAATAAAGTAGAACTTTTTCCCTACAAGCTTTCTCTCAAGAGAGACTTGTGCGCTTAGAACCTAGTTGAGACCAGCCCTCCTAGCTCTAAGTTTGTGATTTATCACGAGGTTCATCACCCCTCGTGTGGTTCACTTCACCCTTCCATCTTTTACCAACCAGAAAACCCCCATCCAGAAGCCTAAGGTTGAGTTTCTCACCTAATCTTCTACAAACAGCCCACGCGCATACATCCTTGAATCAAGGCTTGTATCATTCTCCCCAGCTGAATCGCATATTCTTCTTCACTACTGCCATCAATGGTGAGGCAATGCTACTGAAGTTGGGCACGAATCTTCTGTAGAAGCTGGCCAGACCGTGGAAGCTCCTCATTTGGCTAATGTTGCTCGGTGTTGGCCACTTTTGTATGGCTCGAATCTTTTCT
Organism: Pugionium dolabratum; assembly: GCA_018901945.1. Lineage (NCBI taxonomy): Eukaryota > Viridiplantae > Streptophyta > Magnoliopsida > Brassicales > Brassicaceae > Pugionium > Pugionium dolabratum. Next base: position 100,672 of record JAEVFF010000727.1, on the reverse strand, counting down.
TCATCAACCTGTAAGTCCTGTGAACTTACAACGAAGCCTAAGAAAACAAGCTTGTCAGTACAAAAGGTGCACTTCTTGAGATTGGCTTAAAGCTCTTCTTGTCGAATGGTTTTAAGTACCATCTCAAGATGTGTAAGGTATTCCCGTAGGCACTTACTATAAACTAGTATATCATCAAAATAAACCACTACGAACTTACTGATGTACGCCCTAAGAACTTGGTTCATAAGGCGCATGAAAGTGCTTGGGGCATTAGTCAAGCCAAACGGCATGACCGTTCACTCGTGGAGCCCTTGCTTTGTCTTGAAAGCAGTCTTCCACTCATCACCCTCTTTCATTCTGACCTGGTGGTATCCACTCTTGAGGTCTATCTCGGAGAAGACCATGGCTCCACTCAGTTCATCCAGCATGTCATCCAGTCATGGTATAGGATGCCGGTACTTCACTGTGATGTTGTTGATTGCTCGGCAGTCCACACACATTCGCCAAGTCCAATCATTCTTGGGGACTAGCAGCACTGGTACGTCACATGGACTGAGGCTCTCTCAAACATAGCCTTTCTACAAGAGCTCTTTGAGTTGCTTCTCAAGCTCTTTGGACTCTTCTAGACTCATCCGGTAGGCTGGTCAATTGGGTAAGTGATGAGGACATCAGGTCGTACATCCAGCCAGGAGACCAGACTGGCCGACCAGGAAGCTTGCCCGAGACAGCCGGGCCATTTGGCACGTCTGCCGGACCAAGCAGTACCGCCGGACCCTCGACCAATAGGACCAGACTGGTCAGCATTGCCGGTGGAGAGGCCCAAGCTTCCGGCACACTTGGTGGCGACGTGGATGACACCGCCGGTCCCCTTGGTGATGCCACTGACTCCGGGATCAACTTGGCCGGTCCTGAAGGCATTCCGGCCAGTACCTCGCACAATCCAGCCGGTACAGCCGATCCAGCCGAGTACACGCGCATTTCCACTTCTACACAAGAGGACTCGGACCAAATGAGCTACCAGCTCCAGGAATGCACCTAGAGGAAGTATCTACACCAGTGGTACCTCAAGGAGCAATGACAAGAAGCAGATCAAGGGCACTCTTCCACAAATTCAGCTTATGGGTCGACAAGCTCCTGAGGAAGATCGACTAAGGACAATGGGCCAAAAGTTCAAGGAAGAGTCCAATGGCTTCTCAACAACACAAGAGACATCAGAGACTTGGGCTTTAGTGGCAAGAGAGGTCAAGGCCCAGAGATTTGTAACCCTACTCCAAGTCGAAGACTAGGAGCAAGGCGCGTGCATGCCACAAGGACGGCCACCTTCCATTTCTTGGCCGTGAGGTAAGTTAAGGTAAGTTTCAATTCGAATATATGCCTCTTTCTGTTTTGCAGGGTAGGATCTAGATGCTTTACATTTTTGAGTCAAGAACATTTTAGGAATAGGTCCTTTTTCGGTTATGCACTTTTGTATCTTTTCCTTTTGTGCACTTTTGTAAACTTTCCTTTTTTCTTTATTTGTGTCGACCCTAGAAGGTCAAGCTGTCGAGCATATTAATAAGGCTCCTTCCAGCATTGTAGTTCGACAACCTTTTTGATTATTAATAAAGTAGAACTTTTTCCCCTACAAGTTTTCTCTCTAAGAATCTTGTGCGCTTAGAACCTAGTTGAGACCAGCCCTCCTAGCTCTAAGTTTGTGATTTATCACGAGGTTCATCACCCCTCGTGTGGTTCACTTCACCCTTCCATCGTTTACCAACCAGAAAACCCCTATCCAGAAGCCTAAGGTTGAGTTTCTCACCTAATCTTCTACAAAGAGCCCACGCGCATACATCCTTGAATCAAGGCTTGTATCACCTTTGATGAGGACATCAGGTCGTACATCCAGCCAGGAGACCAGACTGGCCGACCAGGAAGCTTGCCCGAGACAGCAGGACCATCTGGCGCGCCTGCCGGACCAGACAGTACCGCCGGACCCTCGACCTATAGGACCAGACCGGTCAACATCGCCGGCGGAGAGGCCCAAGCTTCCGGCACACTTGGTGGGAACGTGAATGACACCGCCGGTCCCCCTGATGACACCGCCGACTCCGGGATCAACTTGGCCGGTCCTGAAGTCATTTCGGCCAGTACCGCGCACAATCCAGCCGGTACAGGCCATCCAGCCGAGTACACGCACACTTCCACTTCTACACAAGAGGACTCGGACCAAATGAGCTACCAGCTCCAGGACATGCACCTAGAGGAAGTATCTACACCAGTGGTACCTCAAGGAGCAATGACAAGAAGCAGATCAAGGGCACTCTTCCACAAATTCAGCTTATGGGTCGACAAGCTCCTAGAGGAAGATCGACTAAGGACAATGGGCCAAAAATGCAAGGAAGAGTCCAGTGGCTTCTCAACAACACAAGGGACATCAGAGACTTGGCTTTAGTGGCAAGAGAGGTCAGGGCCCAAAGATTCTTAATCCTACTCCAAGTCGAAGACTAGGAGCAAGGCGCGTGCATGCCACAAGGACGGCCACCTTCCATTTCTTGGCCATGAGGTAAGATAAGGTAAGTTTACATTCGAATATATTTGCCTCTTTCTGTTTTGCAGGGTAGGATCTAGTTGCTTTACATTTTTGAGTCAAGAACATTTTAGGAATAGGTCCTTTTTCGGTTATACACTTTTGTATTTTTTCCTTTGTGCACTTTTTTAAACTTTCCTTTTTCTTATTTGAGTCGACCCTAGTAGGTCAAGCTGTCGAGCATATTAATAAGGCTCCTTCCAGCATTGTAGTTCGACACCCTTTTTGATATTAATAAAGTAGAACTTTCTTCCAACAAGTTTTCTCTCAAGAATCTTGTGCGCTTAGAATCTAGTTGAGACCAGCCCTCCTAGCTCTAAGTTTGTGATTTATCACGAGGTTCATCACCCCTCGTGTGGTTCACTTCACCCTTCCATCTTTTACCAACCAGAAAACCCCCATCCAGAAGCCTAAGGTTGAGTTTCTCACCTAATCTTCTACAAACAGCCCACGCGCATCCAAGCCTTGAATCGAGGCTTGTATCAGTAAGGGTTAGTAAAAATGAAGAGCTTCATCAAGCGACTAACGAATCAGAAGAATCAGTTGAGAATGATGATGTTGACCCTAAAGAAGGTGACATTATCTGTAGTCATAATGACCATGATACCGAAGAAGAGGGGCATGTCGTTATTCCAGAGCCCGAACTAAGACGGTCAGCTAGAGGATTGATACGATCTAGAAGATATACCCCAGATGAGTATGTGACCCTTACGGATGAGGGGGAGCCTCAAAGCTATAAGGAGGCCATTGTTGACAGTTATAAAGATGAGTGGTTAAAAGCCATGCAAGAAGAAATACAATCCCTGCATGGGAATCACACATTCGAGCTTGTGAAATTACCAAAAGGAAAAAGAGCTCTGAAGAAAAAATGGGTATATCGGATTAAGTCTGAAGATGGAAGCTTAAAACCAAGATGTAAAGTCCGGTTGGTCGTGAAAGGATTCAACCAGAAGAAATGTATAAATTTTGAAGAAATTTTCTCTCCAGTAGTAAAGATGTCCTCTATCCGAGTTGTTCTTGGCTTAGCGGCTGTTTTGGACTTGGAGATTGAACAACTTGATGTCAAGACCGCATTCTTGCATGGTGATCTAGGAGAGGAGATCTACATGGAGCAGTCTAAAGGTCTCAAGGTCCCAAACAAAGAAAATATGGTATGTCGACTAAAGAAAAGTCTTTATGGTCTCAAACAAGCCCCAAGACAATGGTACAAGAAGTTTGAATCCTTCATGGTAGATCATGACTTCAAGAAAACCATGAATGACCATTGTGTCTTCATAAAAAGGTACGCTGGTGGTGACTTTCTCATACTTTTGCTATATGTTGATGACATGCTGATTGTATGCCATGACCGCACCAAGATAGGTGCTCTAAAGAAAGACTTAAACAAATGTTTTGCAATGAAAGACTTGGGACCAGCAAAACAAATTCATGGGATGAAGATCACTCGTGATATATCGAGAAAATTGTTATGGTTATCCCAAGAACGATATATTGAAAAAGTGTTCGAGAGATTCAACATGCACAAAGCAAAGCCGGTGTGTACACCACTTGCTGGACATTTCAAGCTAAACTCAGAGCAATGTCCAACAAATGAGAAGGAAAAGGAGGAAATAAGGACTACTCCATATGCATCAGCAGTCGGTTGTCTTATGTATGCTATGGTGTGTAGGCCTGATATCGCCTGTGCAGTTAGAGTTGTGAGTCGCTTTCTAGCCAATCCGGGGAAAGAACATTGGAAAGCAGTCAAATGGATCCTCCGCTATCTACGAGGCACAACTAAAAGATGTCTTTGCTTTGGTAAAGGGAAGCTTGAGTTGATGGGCTCCAGCGACACAGATTGGGCCGGCAACAAAGATTTTAGAAAATCAATATCAGGATATGTAACTACCTTTGCAGGGGGAGCTGTTTCCTGGCAATCAAAGCTACAAAAGTGTGTTGTTTTGTCTACCACTGAAGCAGAATATATCGTAGTCAGTGAAGCTTGCAAGGAGATGTTGTGGATGAACAAGTTCTTACTTGAGTTGGGAATAAACCAAGAGAAGTATATCATGTTACGTGATAACCAAAGTGCTATTCACTTAGCAAAGAATTCTACCTTGTACTCCCGTTCAAAGCACATCGATATTCGACATCATTGGATCCGAGAAGTTCTCGAAGAGAGACTTATACATCTCGACAAAGTACACACAGAGAAGAATTGGTCAGACATTATGACTAAAGTATTACCGATCAAAAAGTTTGAAGCTTGTTGTGAAGGCACCGGCATTGTGACAACCTTGAGCTAAGTTGGGAACGGGGAGATTGTTGGATGTTTCTTCCATTAGTCCAAATAATGAATATAATTATTAGCCCAAACCCAAATATAAGAATAAGAAAAATCTAGAATTATAGAGAAAAAAAAATTGTCTAGATAAGTAGATAAAGATAAGGATTAACTAAAGTGCATAAGTTTTATCTAGATAAGTGGATAAGGATTATCTAGATAAGTGGATAAGGATTATCTAGATAAATGGATAAGGATGACAGTGTTCTACATATTTTAGTACTCACCCACCACTAGTATAAATAGGAGTGTTGGGTGTCATTTGTAAGGACAATCCAACAAAGAAATACGTAAGAGTTCTCCACAAATAAAAACTACCTTTTGTAAAATATCTTTTCTAATATAAAAGAATTCTCTTTATATTACTAATTTCTAATTCTCATATTCATCACACGAAAGTATTATTCGGTAAATATCTCAACATCATAAATTATATTTCAGTATTGTTTGTTTGGTTGTTCTACGGTCAAGTAATGTTTTGTTTGTTTGCTGCAGTTTTATGACCAAAATCTATGATCCATCACTGTAATATATAGTTTATAATTTTGAACGATGACAAAATTTAACAGTGTGATCTAAAATATTACGGTTGCGTTTTCGATTGTAAAACTATAAAAATGTACAGTAGATTATCACAGTATTAGATAATCATAACAACCACTAGCAGATAAACGAATTAGTAACCATTAGTATACAAACAAATTAACATGAATTAACATTTTTGTAGATTACGGTGTCGAAGATGAATAATCATATGGACCAATTGATCCCTACGTTTTAAGTTTTTAAGTAAATTGGCAGACTTTATATTTTGCTGATTTTTAATTTTGGTCACAAGTTATTCCAACATATCAACTTTTGAAATAATATTGGAGATCATGTATTCACTTTTATGACAGACTATACTTTGAGTTGGTTCGTCTTGTGAGTCACAAATCTTCTGTAAATAAAAAATCACTTTTATGACAAACTATACAAAGTGGTTGCGAAGTTTGAACATTCAATCTCTCACAAATACAATAGAATAAAAAGTCAACTAGAGTAAAACGAAATGTCTTTAAGTTTATGAGTTTATGTCTGATGAGGTCATCGGACCAACCTCCGGCCAACTGTAAAGCAAAGCAGAAAGTTGCTGTAAAGCAAAGCAGAAAATTGCTGAAGACAAAACAGAAAGTCTTCTAGAAGGCAAAATAGGACTGTTGGCTGAAGATCTTTTCGAAATATAAAAACAAACGAAGAGAAGATCAGACGATCACGCTTTTTGAAGAGAATTAACGCAGACGTAAAGTTAAGGAGAAGAATCAAGATCTTAGGTTTACGGTTGGTATCTTGTAGTCTATCAATTATATGTATCAAACTAAGAATTTAGATTTGTGTAAAACCTAATCAAGTGTAATTCGTGTACGAATTAACTGGGTTTGATTGAAAGGAATAAAAACAGTGTTTTGATTATTGAATTTGCAATCAATTTTACGTTTTCTACACTAACAATTGGTATCAGAGCGGGTTTCTGCCAAAAGTTTTTTTTATATCTTTTTTAAGCAGTTGAATCCTAGGGATCATTATGGAATACATTCAACACTTTGCATCACACAGACCACTCTTGTTGGAGAAAGAAAACTTTTTTTGGTGGAAGGTCTAAATCAAAACACTGATCAAGCGAATTGATGAAAATGTTTGGACAATTATTGAAAAAGGATGGGAAGAGCGACGCACAAAAACTGAGACAGATGAATGGGTTGTCAAACCAAAATGAGACTAGACTGCTGAAGAGAAGCTCATGTCAAAATACAATTCCAAACCAAAGTGAGACTAGACTGCTGAAGAGAAGCTCATGTCAAAATACAATTCCAAACCATTGACAATTATTTGGATGTTGGTGTCAAAAGAGCAGTTTCAGCTAGTTTAAGGATGTACACCTGCAAAGGAAGCTTGGGAATCATTGCAAAATTCCTATGAAGGCATAAGTAATGTCCGCAGAACCATGGTTGACATGCTAGCTTCTCAATTTGAGACTCTAACCATGAAAGAAGATGAATCAATCGAATCATTCAGTGGGAAACTAAGCTCAATAGCTAATGAAGCCCTGGTGCTTGGGAAGAAATACACGGACATGAAACTAGTCAAAAAATTCTTAAGGAGTATACCTGAAAAATTCTAGGTTCACAAATCAGCTATCGAGGTATCTCTTAACTCATATAAAATGAAATTTGATTATATCGTGGGCATAATGCATGCTTATGAATTGGAGCAAAACAAGAAACTGTCTACGAGATCAAAGGGGATTGGTTTAGTTTCAAGCCAAAATCCAAAAATAGAAGATTGTTTGGATGAAAAAATAAGTCTGATTGTCTAGAAATATTTAAGCAGTTTGAGAAACGACAAAGGAAATATGGAAACAACTTCACCAAGACAGAATCTGATCAAAATAAATGATCGAGGCTTCTGAAGGACTGATGTTAAATGTCATGAGTGTGAAAGATACGGTCATTTCAAGGCTAATTGTCCTGCGCTGAAGAAAAAATAACATATCAGATGTAATGAATACAAGGGATATGGATATGTCTCAAAGCTGATTGTGTTGGGATGAATAAATCCAAAGAGAAGTCGTTTGTTAGTCTTGAAGATTCAGATACTGAGTCTACTGATGATGAAAACCTATCTAACTTTGTGGCATACATTGGTATTGTTAATGATCAAATAATATCATAAGAGGATTCAGAGTCTGACAGTAATGAAGAAATGTCCCTCTAAAGTGAAAACAAGATTCTGTGCGAACAACTTGTCAAACTCAAGAAAGAAAACAAGGAATTACAACAAGCAAAGGATAGGCAGAACAAAACTATCGAGCAATTCAAAAGGGAGCTGGTTTAAGAAACGACTAAAAAGGGAGAGCTCGAGAATTTGGTTGAGAAACTAAAGTAGGAGCTTGCAAAAGAACGGGATGTCATCAAACTCTTGGACAATATCATGAGCAACTCAGAAATGTCAAGATGCAGAGCAAAATAACAAAAAATCTTGATAATCTGCTGTCAATTGGAAGAAGCAGCTCCATCAAATGGGATCTTGGATATCAAGCCCATCAACAAGACAAGCTACTCAGTTTGTTAAAGGAGGAACTATCAAACATCAGATTGCTGACTGAAATCAACTGAGAATAAATGGAAATTGATCGAAGCATCAATCAAGACCTCACAAAAATCTGAGGTCAAGCAGACATCTCGGCTATCAAGAATCACACTATCAAAATTACTCTCAAGAGAGGAGAGTATCTAAGTGTTACTCTAATAGAAAACCAGGACACATCAAAATCCACGGTTACCGGTTTTAGGAAAAGATTCATCATATGATGAGATAAAATCAATTATATTTGGACAACAGAAGGTACAATCAAGTTTGGATGAAGAAAGATGACTTGTAAAACTATGTCTCATATACATTAGAAAAGGGTCATAAGAAGAACACTGAGGCAGTGTGGTATTCTGATAGTGGATGTTCGAGACATATGACAGGAGATCAGAACAGTTTGAATGGATTCACAACAAATGAAGCAGGAAAAGTAACATTCAAAGATGGGGGGAAAGGAAAACAAAAGGTATGGGAGACATCGTTGAACCATCTAATCTTGAGTTATCCGATGTCTACTTTGTTGAGGGACTTAAAGCAAATCTTATCAGCATCAGCCAATTATATGATGAAGGGTTATCAGTTACTTTCTCAAGTGATGATTGTAAGGTAACCGATCAAGAGGGAAATATCAAGTTAAAAGGAACCCGAGCCACCAACAATTACTACATGTGGAAACCAATCCATCAATGTTTCTCTACAACCAAAAGCAGTGATCTAGAAGTATGGCATCAAAAGTTAGGTCACATGAATGTCAAGAATATGATCAAACTATCAGATCAAAAATGGTCAGGGGAATGCCATCTTTCAAAGGGACTCATGAGTTGGTGTGCGGTCCATGCGCCAAAGGAAAGCAGGTAAAGGTCTAACACAAGCAAATATCTGAGATTCAGTCCAAGTATCCTCTCGATTTGATATACATGGATTTAATGGGCCCAATCCAGGTTGAAAGTTTCTCAGGAAAGAAATATGTTTTTTGTGTTAGTAGATGACTTCACTTGATTCTCTTGGGTTTGATTCCTTCGAGATAAAACCGAAACCTAACAGTTTCAGAATTCTGGCACTACAACTTCAGAATGAAAGGAAGAGAGGAATCTAAACCATTAGAAGTGATCATGGACAGGAATTCCAAAATGAAGCATTTAATAAGTTTTCTTGTGATCATGGAATAGTGCATCAATACTCAACACCTAGAACCCCTCAATAGAATGTGTAGTTGAGAGGAAAATTTGTACCCTACAAGAAATGGTGAGAGCCGTGTTGGTTGGTAATCCAGTTTCTAAACACTTCTGCGCTGATGCAGTTGACACAACGTGCTACATCATCAATCGTGTCTATGTTTGAAAAGGAACTTCAAAAACACCATATGAACTATACACAGACAAGACTCCGTCAATTAGTTACTTCCATGTTTTTGGATGTCCTTGTTACATTCTTAATGACAAAGATCATCTTGGCAAGTTTGACTCAAAAAGTCAAGATGACATTTTCCTTGGATACTCAGGAACAAGTAATGCTAGAGTTTACAACAAAACATTCAAGCAAGTTCAAGAAACCGTGAATGCAGTGTTTGATGATGCAACATCGCAAGGTCTTATTTTCAAAATGATTGATACAGATCTGAATAATGTAACATCAACTACAGTACCACTGATAGAAGTCGAGAAGGAAGCCAATTGTGAAGCAGATAATGAAGATCAAATCAACATGAAGATTCACAAAAATCATTGTGCTGATGTCATAAGAGATGTAGGAGGACAGAGGGTCACTAGGAAGAAACAAAATAATTTTAGGGAGATGATCAAATTAGCATGTTTTGTTGCAGACTTTGAACCTAAAAATCATCGAGAAGCTCTAGAGAATGGGTACTAGACAACACCAATGCAGGCTGAGTAGAACAGTTTGTTCGTAACAAAGTATGGAAACTAACGCCTATACCCACTAATGCGAATGTTGTTGGTACAAAATGGATCTTTAAAAATAAGATTGATGAACATAAAAATGTTGTCCGAAACAATGCTTGATTAGGTTCTCAAGGCTATTCACAAGTAGATGGGATAGACTTTGATGAGATATTTGCTCTTGTTGCTAAGATTGAATCAATCAGACTTTTGATTGGATGGCCTATCTAATGAAAGTCACTCTACATCATATGGATGTTAAGAGTGCATTCCTAAATGGTTATCTTCAAGAAGATGTATATGTCGATCAGCCAAAAGGGTTTGAGGACACAGAACACCCGGAGCATGTCTAAAAACTAAAAAAAGCTTTGTATGGACTAAAACAGGTCCCAAGAGCATGGTATGAGAAGTTAACTAGATTTCTGATTGAGAGAGAGAGAGTATCAAAGAGGAAGTATTGATAAAACTATGTTCATCAAACGAAGCAACCATGGGATATTAGTTGTTCAGATATATGTTGATGACATTTTTTTGGAGGGACCGACAAACAGTTGGTAAATCACTTTGTAGAAACCATGACTGGTGAGTTCGAGATGAGTATGGTAGGTGATCTAACCTACTTCCTGGGTTTTCAAATCCTGCAATCAAACAGAGGAATCTTTGTATCACAGAGTACGTGATGAGGGTACCAGATCAAATGGTCGGCCAAAAGGATCGGACCAAGAAGATGGCCGACCAAAAGACCTGCCCTACACGGCCGGCTCAATTGGCGACATGGCCGGCCCGAGTAACAATATGGGCGACATGGCCGGATCAAGCGGCGACATGGTCAACACGAGCAACACCATGGAAGACTCGGACCAACTGACCAGCCAGCTCCAAGGCATGGATCCATAAGAGAATTCAGCCCCAATGGTACCACCAGGAGCAATGACCAGAAGCAGAACTCGAGCACTCTACCAAAAATTCAGCTTGTTCGTGGAAGGGCTTCTAGAAGACCATAGCAATTGGACCACGAGCCAAGAATGCAACAAGAAAGCCAAAGACCTACCATTTCACCCAACTTCTCTAGAAGCATGTGCTCTCGTGGCGAAGGAGGTCAAGACGCAAAGGTATGCAAACATACTTCACGTGCACGATTGAGAGCGGCGCGTGACTACCACAAAATTGGCCACTTTCTATTTCTTGGTCGAAAAGTAAGAAGGTAATTTACATTTCTATATTTTTTTCTGTTTTGCAGGGTAGGATTTAGTATTTTTCCTTTTATTGAGTAAAGAACATTAAATAGTTTACTTTTTGGTTGTTTCCGTTTGTTGTAATTTACCTTTGCACTTTTGTATCTTTTCCTTTTTTGTGAGTCGATCCTAGAAGGTCAAGGCTGCCGAGCATATTAATAAGGCTCCTTCAACATTGTAGTTACACAACGTTTTCCTTGATATCAATAAATAATTAATTTTTTTTCAAAAAGTGTTTGCGCATAAAGCTCTCTTGAATTCTCTAAACCTAGTTGAGACTCGAACTTCTAGATTTATCACAAGGCTCCTCACCCCTTGTGTGGTTCATTTCACCCCACCATCCTAAACACTCACAAAAACTATCCTAACAAACTTCAGGCCGCGTTCTCCTAAGCTCCTTGCACCCCGTTCAAGAGCAATACTGCCACGATCCCTAAATTGTATCATTTTTGCATGGTATAAGAGCTTAAACCCTAAAAACCAGGTTATTTCTATCCTTTCTTAAGTTTTTGTTTTTATTTCGTGCATTAGTTTAGTTAGTCTCATTCAAAAAAAAAATTAAAAACAAAATCGATTGGCACCTAGTCTCACCTATGCGCATCGCTAGATATTAGTGTCTAACAAACGAACTTCAGTTCAATTGCATCTTAGTTGTTTTTCCATTTTTTCTATGTTGTATTTTCATTACCATTAAGTTAAAAAAAATATAAAAAGGAAACTACCAAAAAGCATAAAGAAAATCGACTACAACATTAAGAAAATTTATTTTTCATTACTTTTTTTTGTCTCATTGTTTTCTTTTTTCCTTATTGCATTTTTCTTGTTTTACCTTTTCTTATAAATTCCCCTGTTATAAAAGCCAACTCCTAGATTAAATCTTGGAGCAACTCACCTTTTCATACTTGCAGCACACGATGGTAGAGAATGGAAGTCAAGATGCAAGCAAAGCCATGATAGCTATGTTCACCACACTACAAACTCAACTCGTCTCTATTAGAGAGAGACTTGAGCGCGTGGAGTAGCCAATGAGATTTCAAGCCATTAGGAACATGAGGGCTGAAAATGACCAAGACCACACTGAAGCCTACCACTGCCCTAGGCCACGGCCAAAGCAGGGAGGTCCCCACCCGGATGAAGAAGAAGGCCACCGGCCTCACGGCTACAACCCTAGGCCGAGAGGACTCCCAGACAACCAGAGGAGGAAGATGATGGCTACCAGCAATATGGCCACAATCCAAGGCCAAGAATACCTCTAATGCATCCAGAAGGTGGAGAGGACTACGCGTACAACCGGGTATCTCATCGAGATGTTAAACTAACTTCTCCAAGTTTTGCAAGAAAAGTAGACCCCAAGCCCTATCTAGATTGGAAGCGAAAGATGGATTATATCTTTGATCATTACAACCAGCCATGACCAAGGAAGATCTCCATGGCAGTAGCTCAGCTCACGGACAATGCTCTCATATGGTGGGATCATGAGGTCTCTGACCGAAGAAAGAAGAGACTAAGGCGCGTAGACTCATGGGTCGACATGTAAGACCTCATGAGGCAAAGGTTTGTCCCTCCTTACTCTCACAGAGATTTGCAATGATGTTTTCAAACTATTAAACAAGGCAAAAGATCAGTAGAGGAGTACTATGAAGAGTTCGAAAGGCTAAAAAATAGGTTGGAGCTCAATAACGATGAAGAGGCATTGATGGCTCAATTATTAGATGGCTTGCAAGAGAGGATCAGCCGGAAGGTAGAAAGGCAAATCTACAGCAACTTTGAACTTTTTTCACCTCTCTGTCCAGGCTGAAGAGCACATCAAACGCAAAGGCCAGGACCTACACAACATGCCTAATACACCTTGGACACCAAGCAATGGCAGCAGCAAGCCAATGGACAAAGACAAGGGCCTTGAGATTGAGTCAAGATTCAAGAGCAAGGCCCCTGAACCAACTTGTGACCAACGAGCCGAGACAAGTAAGTGTTCAAACCCTCAAATATCACGTGACATAACTTGTTTCAAGTGTATGGGGGCATGGCCACATTTCAAGGGAGTTCCCAAACAATCGAGTCATGTTGATCATGGAGGCTGGAGAGTATGAATCTCAAGATGAAGTAGAGATAGAGCCAGAAGGAGAGTATGGCGATAAAGAGTATCCAGACGTGGGAGAAGTATTAGTGACACGGTGGATCCTAAGTGAATTGGTCGACCCATCTGAGACCATTCAAAGAGAAAACATATTCCATAGTCGATACCATCAAAAGAAAGGTATGTAACCTCATAATAGATGATGGCTCTTACATTAATGTAGCCAGTGCATACATGGTTGATAATCTATGTATTGAGAAGACTAAGCACCCCCGACCATACTAGCTAAGATGCCTAGACGACAAGGTTGAGCTCAAAATCCATGAGCGTGTGATGGTACCATTCAGTGTTGGCCATTACCAAGATCAAGTCATCTGTGATGTGGTACCGATGCAAGCCAGCCACCATCTTTTAGGAAGACCATGGCAATTTGATCGGGAAAAAAGCATGATGGCAAGACCAACTTGTACACGTTTGTACATGACAAAAGGAAGGTCAGACTGGCCCCTCTTACTCCACCCAGGTACATGAACTCCAATTACAAATGAGTAAAGAGCAGAGCTTGATTAAATCAAACTTTCTTATCCAACCAAGGCATGTCTGAAAAGCTTTGGCCTATAAAGACTTGATGCTTCTAATGGCCTTTAAGTAGGTTTTGAGTGCAGGAAAAGAAGAAATAGAGGTACCCTCCTGTAGTGGCCGACCTATTTAACTGGTTCAAGGATGTATTCCCTGAGCAAATACTAGCTGACCGGCCTCCATTACGCGGCATTGAACATCAAATTGATCTCATGCCCCAAGTACCTTAGCCAACTAGCCAGCATATAGAATGAGTCCAGGGAAATCCAATAAGCTTGAGAGACATGTTAAAGAGCTCCTGGAGAAAGGATATGCTCGAGAAAGTCCCATGCCATGTGCCATACTAGTGTTGTTGGTTCAAAAGAAAGATGGAACATGGCGCATGTGCATGCACTGCCGGGCTATCAACAACATCACAGTCAAGTACCGGCACCCTATACCCCGGTTGGATGACATGGTGGATAAGCTAAGTGGAGCCACAATATTATCAAAAATAGACCTCAAAATTGGGTACCACCATGTCAGAATGAAGGAGGATGATGAATGGAATACTGCCTTCAAAACTAAGAAAGATCTGTACGAGTGGACAATCATGCCATTTGGCTTGACTTGTGTCCCAAGCACCTTCATGTGCCTTATGAACCAAGTTCTTAGTACGTACATCAGTGAGTTTGTTGTGGTATATTTTGACAACATATTAGTTTATCGTAAGTGTTTAAAAGAACATATTTTACATCTGGAGATGGTGCTAAGAACCCTTCAGCAAGAAGAGCTCTACACCAATCTCAAGAAGTGCACCTTTTGTACTGATAAACTTGTCTTCCTAGGTTTTGTTGTAAGTTCACAGGACCTACAGGTTGATGAGGAAAAGATCAGGGCCATACAGGAGTGGCCAACACCTGGCAACATCAACCAAGTGAAGAGTTTTCATGGACTGGCCAACTTCTACAGTGGTTCATGCCAAACTTCAGCATTATTGCCTCCCCCTTAACGGTGGTTGTGAAGAAGAACGTGAGATTCATTCAGGGAGAAGCCCAAAACAAGACGTTCCATGCCCCGATATTAGTCTTGCTTGACCTCAACAAGATTTTTGAAGTAGAGTACGATGCTTCAAGCATTGGCATAGACATGGTCTTGACACAAGTAGGCCGGCCAATTGCCTACTTAAATGAGAAACTAGGTGGGGCCACACTAAATTACCCCACCTATGACAAGGACCTCAATGCCTTAGTCCGGGCATTGGATACTTGGTAACACTATCTACTGTCCAAGGAATTCGTGATCCACACTGATCACGAGACCCTCAAACCCCTCAGAGGGCAGACCAACCTCAAAATGAGGCATGCTAGATGGATGTAATACATTGACACCTTCCCCTACATCATTAAGTATAAAAAGGGCAAGGACAATGTAGTGGTCATTGTACTATCCAGGAGATATGCCTTGATATTGACCATGAAAGCTAAGATCTTTACAAGGATGATGCAGACTTTGTTGAAATTTACAAGGAAAATGGCAACGAGAGTAAAGGCATGTTCTATCTTCATGATGGATTCTTGTTCCAAGAAAGAAGGTTGTGCATATCTCAAGGATCATTACGGGAGCTCATTGCATGAGAAGCTCATGGTGGAGGTCTTATGGGCCATCTTGGTGTCGATAAGACCCTTGTCGTGGTCAAGGAGCACTTTTACTGGCTACACATAAAGAAGGCCGTAAAAGCGCACTGTGCAAGATGTGTAACTTGCAAGAAGGCCAAGTCCAAAGTGCACCCTCACGGGTTGTATCTCCCTCTATCCATACCAACACATCCATGGGTAGATATTTCGATGGATTTTGTTCTAAACCTGTCTAAGATCAAGCACAAAGATGACATCTTTGTAGTTGAGATCATTTTTCCCAGATGGCCTATTTCATACCTTGTGCAAATGTCAATGATGCCACACAAACGGCATAATTGTTCTTTAAAGATATAGTGCACCCTCATGGAGTACCAAGGACCATTGTGTCAGATCGAGACACAAAGTTCTTGAGTCATTTTTGGAGGATCTTTTGGAGGAAGCTAGGAACCAAACATTTGTTCTCCACAATGTGCCACCCTCAAACCGATGGCCAAATTGAGGTGGTCAACCAGACTTTGTTAACTCTTCTCAGAAAAACACTTGGGAAGAACCTCAAGACATGGGTGGAGGGCTTGTCATTCATAGAATTTTCCTACAACAGGGCCGTGCACTTGGCTACCAAGAAGACACTTTTTGAAGTTGTATATGGCTTTAATCGTCAAACGCCCTTGGAGAAAACTCCACTGCCACCAGCTGAGATGACCAATCTGAATGGAAAGTCTAAGGCAGAATTCATCAAGAAGCTACACCAAAAGATCATGGAGAACCTAGATAAGAGGACTGGGCAGTACATGACTCATGACAACAAGGGGCGAAAGGAGATGATCTTCTAACCAAGCGATTGTGTGTGGCTACACCTAAGTTAGGAGAGGTTCCCCCACCTAAGGAGTTCCAAGCAAGCCCCCATAGGAGATGGACCATTCAGGATCCTCGAATGAATCAACAACAATGCCTACCGGCTCGAGTTTCCAGGTGAGTTTAATATATTTGACACCTTCAACGTAACTGATTTAACTCCCTTCCTTGCAGATAATCCAGTTTTGAGTACAAAACCTATTGTAGAGGGAGGGGATGATGAGTGCACCAGATCAAATGGCCGGCTGGAAGGACCTGACCAAAAATATTGTCGACTAGAAGATCTGCCCCACACGGCCGGCTCAATTGGCGACATATCCGGCCCAAGTAACAACATGGGCGACATGGCCGGATCAAGCGGCGACATGGCCAGCACGAGCAACACCATGGAAGACTCGGAACAAATGACTAGCCAGCTCTAAGACATGGATACAGAAGAGAATTAAGCCCCAATGGTACCACCAAGAGCAATGACCAGAAGCAGAACTCGAGCACTCTATCACAAATTCAGTTTGTTCGTGGAAGGGCTTCTAGAAGACCAAGGCAACTGGACCACGAGCTAAGAATGCAACAAGCAAGCCAAAGGCCTACCATTTCACCAAGCTTCTCCAGAAGCATGAGCTCTCATGGAAAAGAAGGTGAAGGCCCAATGGTATGGAAACATACTTAACGCGCACGATTGAGAGCGGCGCGTGTCTACCACAAAGTCGGCCACTTTCTATTTCTTGGCCAAAAGGTAAGAAGGTAATTTATATTTCTATATTGACTTTTCTGTTTTGCACGATAGGATTTAGTATTTTTCTTTTTATTGAGTCAAGAACATTAAGTAGTGTACTTTTAGATTGTTTCCGTTTGTTGTAAGTTTCCTTTGTACTTTTGTATCTTTTTCTTTTCCTTTTATGAGTCGATCCTAGAAGGTCAAGGCTGTCGAACATATTAATAACGCTCCTTCAACATTTTAATTACACAAAATTTCCCTTGATATCAATAAAGAATGGAATTTTCTTTCAAAATGTCTTTGCGCACAAAGCTTTCTTGAATTCTCTATACCTAGCTAAGACTCGAACTCCTACAGTTAGAGATGTGATTTATCACGAGGCTCCTCACCCTTCGTGTGATTCATTTCACTCCACCATCCCAAACACTCACAAAAACTACCCTAAGAAGCTTCTAGCCGAGTTTCTTGCCCAAGCTCCTTGCACCCAGTTTAAGAGCAACACGACCACGATCCCTACCTTGTAATATGCCAAAAACTTGGTTAATCGATTTTGTCTGCAAACAAGCAAAACAGCTATCACAGCCATGAGTATAATATCAAACTCTATAAGGATGATCAACGATAATCAGTTGATGAGCGATTGTACAGAGGAATGATTGGCAATATGTTGTGTTTGACTTCAAGTAGACCTGATATGTGTTTAAGAGTAGGTATGTGCACAAGGTATCAAGCACAACCTAGAGAGTCACATCTCCATGATGTTAAGAGGATTATAAAATATGTCAAAGGTACCATCAACTTAGGCATTTTCTACACCAAAGATACTAACATCAATCTGGTCGGATATTGTGATGTTGATTGGACAGGGAGTATCGGTGATCGATGCAGTACAAATGGATGATGTTTTTTCTTAAGAAATAATCTTATCTCCTAGCACAGTAAGAAACAAAATAACGTGTCCTTATCGACAGCTGAAGTTGAATATATTACACTTGGTAGCTGTTGCACTCAACTCTTGTAGATGAAACAGATAGCTGATGACTATGGAGTCTCACCTCACTCCTTATTGATTCACTGTGACAACAAAAGTGCAATAAAAATTGCCAAAATCTTGTGCAACATTCTCGCACAAAGCATATAGATATCTGACATCATTTTACTCACGAGTTGGTTGAAGATAAGGTGATCGAGATTGATCATGTGAGTACTGATTATCAATTGGCTGATCTTTTTACAAAACCTCTTGATTTTCTTGTTTTGTCACTCTATGGAAAGCAATTGGGGTATGTGAGATCTAACTTGTGCTTTAGATCTTGACTTAATTTCGGGACAAGAAGCCACAAAAGATGGATCAAGTATTTGAATAAAGATATTTTGTCATCAAGGAAAAAGAGCTGTCTGCCATGCCGTTCAAGGGAGTTACACAAAGAAGTCAAAGAGATGTACCTCCCCTCCAGATCAAACAACTGTAAAATTATGTTTGATTAAATAAAAAAATAGGAAAGAGAAAAAAGAAAATTCAGTTGCCTAGGATGTACTCTCTTGAATGAAGGCATGTGAGTATGAAAGAATAGTTTTTTGACTGGCCAATCTATGCTCAGCATGCAATGGTTCTCTCGAGTGTGTTTTTGAAATCAGTGTCGATATCCACTATGTGAAGCTCGTTAGTGTCCCTCATAATCTCGATTACTTAAGTCTAATATCTATTTAGAATAAATATCCAGTAGTGTTGTTAATGCTCCATGATTAAGCTCTGTTGATTACTTGTCTGATTCATGCGTTCATACTATGCTGATTGCAATTTAGTTGTACTAGCGGAGTGTTTGCCATAAGTTGTTAGCTATTAGTTGTTTCAAAGCTCACAGGTTTCTGAATCCATACCATTAGGCCCAATCTGGCCCATTTTGAGAAGATGCACTGCTATAAGTGTCGATAGGATTTCAATCAGTGCCATTGTGAATCATCGCGTCGATTCATCTCCTTTAAAATAGAACCTTCTCTCATCATCACAACTTACTTGATACGATGAAGGCGTGTCTTTCTGGTCTAACCAAAATAGTCACTATTGGTTCCTCTCCCAACTCCAAGTCTTCGTCCTCACTGGAAGTGTCCCCCGGAATTTATGTGTCTGCGCCTCGAAATGTGTCTCCGCATCAACTAGCCATTGTCCCGTTTTCCCCATCGCATGTCATGTCTTAACCTCCTTCATCTTCCCATTCCGCTCTCCTCTCCGTCCACCACGTCTCCTCCAAGCGAAGTGGTTGCCTCCTGTCCTCTCGGCGTACCCAGAAACATGAATCACCGCATGTCTCTGATGCCCCTCCTGTTGTTCGCCCTAAGAAATCCCGTACTGCCAAGGGATATTTCTCTACAGCCGTGGACAGTTCTCGGTTTGCATCCATGGCAGCCAAAAAGAGGTATCATCTCTTCCATGGCCAATAATTTATATCTAAAAATCGAGTTGAGTTTGGGGTTGATTTTACCCATCTTGAGCGGGTTTTGCATGCTGCTGTTTTATTACCCACGGTTACTCAAATTCTTCCTCTTGTGGATGAATTCTTGTGGGAATTTTGGGCTCATCTCCCTTCCGAACCCACTGATTATGAATTTTTTCCCATGTTTGTTCTGGGCTACTATTATGAGTTTTCCCCTTCCCAGATAAACGTTGTTCTGGGTCTCTCTATCCTTGCTGATCGTGCCAAATCAACATGTATTGAAGCCATCTCTGATGATAGGCTTGCCCTCTTCATGTATGATGGGAAGATCTCTAAATGGAAGTCTCTTCTCACTTCCCATCGTTATAGAGATGTGCTGCTCAAATTGGTCTCCGACCAAAAATTCACGGTATCTGTGAACCCTTCTCGTGCTCGGTATCGTGCACCATGTTATGCATGCCACCCCATTTGACTTGGGCAACTGGTGTTTGATCATGTTCTGTATATTGGTCAAAATCCTGTATCTAAGTTCTTTCTTCCGTTTTCTAGCCTTTTCTATCAACTGGCTGAGTCACAATGGCCTATCTCCGTTCTGGCGTCTGTCAAATTTAGCCTAGTGGTCATGTTCAAACGGGCTCCTTCGCTAGTTTCTCATGTCAAGTAAGCTCTAGTGACCACTCGTTCTCACTCTCATCTCTGTGCTAATGATCGTCAAGTCATGCAGGAAGCAATTAATATACTCAATTGACTGGTTCACCCAGGTTTGTGTTATAACTTCTGTTTGTCCCTATTTGTGTAATTGTTTTTTATTCATTTTGTCACTCAAGCAAGAGAGATGAAACTGAGGATGAATGCTCTCTTCTGGGGGAGTAAACCTGGGAAGATTTGTGTTACTATATGACTAAAAATCTGTGTATGGAAGGCATGAAGTTGTAGTAGTTGATTTTAGTCATGTTTCTGTTTGTCTTGGATATGTCTATGTTTTCTAAAAACTTTGGTCATGTGTTTGTTGATGTTTGACTTATCCCTGTTACTTCTGGCTTTATTTATGTGACTGAACTTAAGTATAATGATTGTTGCTTTAAATATATATCTTGGAAGATGTTTGTGTATCCAAATACAGGTTGTAGAAGTGCTTGAATATCAAATTGAGACAAAAAAAAAAAGAGATTGAAGATGCATAAATCAGCCATGAGTCTAAAGTTGTAAACATAAGACAAAACTAAAAGTTCCATAGAAGGCATAACAAGAAAGTTTCTATTGGGTAAAGATCTTTTCGAAGTATAAAAACAAATAAACTGAAGATCAGACGATCACGGTTTTTGAAGAGAATTGACGCAAACGTAAATCTAAGGAGAATAATCAAAATCTTTGGTTTAGGGTTGGTATCTTGTAGTCTTTCAATTATAGGTAACAAACTAAGAATTTAGATTTGTGTAAAACCTAATCAAGTGTAATTCTTGTACCGATTAACTTGGTTTGACTGTGAGGAATAAAAGTAGTGTTTTGATTATTGAATTTGCAATCAGTTTTACGTTTTCTATACTAACAAAAAATATATGCAATTTCATAAGAGTTGTTGTTGGAGGAAGGGGTGGCCATTTCTTTTCTTTTTTTTACAAATTAAAGAAGAAGAGCAACAAAAGGAAAAGAATGAAGAGACAAAAAATAGATGTAGAAGAAAAGAACGGAGATAAGATTAAACACTTAGAAAGCTCTAATACTGTGTTAATTAGATAATCTCTTATTATTCCAGTCAATATCCAATGAATAGTTTATATATTACAAGAAAGTTCCGCAGAATATCAATAGATCTTACAAGAGAGAGTTCAAGAGAATGAATCTACATTATTTTGATATCATTTTGACTAATTTATTAGTAGATGTAGGAACACTATTTCAACAATATGGACAATTGAATAATTGTAGAGAAGATTATATATAATAAAATATAAATACATATACAAAAATTTGGAAAAAAACTAGATTAGTAGAGACGAGGTATTCTTTTTTTTAATTATGAAAATATCTCGTAGTGTGACGGTTGTATGTCATTTCAAATCCTAGGATACAAGTTCAACTATTTTGTATTGAACAACCTAAGAACATAATCTAATGAACATTTTTCTATGAAACACTTTCAGACTCAATATAGTAAAAACTAATAAATTATGGAGAGATTTTGATGTGTTTATGTTACACTCTTAAAATGAAAAAAAAAACAAAAGCTTTTATTTATAACTTTGATGCTCAACATATGAGCTATATAGAAGTTATTCCATTTTAATGAGAATTGATTCCACATTAAAAATCATTATGATATTTATGTTACAAAACAATAAACCAAATTAATTTGGTTGTAATTTAACTCAATTAATGAGATATTGACTATTTAACCGAGTTAACAAATAACAAATGGTTTTGAGTCAAAATACAATAATAATTTTATCGGCCATTGGTCCATTTGCTAAATTCCAAAACTCGAAACTCGAGTTCGGTCCAAGTATCTCCTCCCACTAAGACACCAAAGTGTATCCAAAGTTTTAAGTTTTGTTATGGATTCTCCGCTTAATTTACAAAAGAGATTTCACCTCTAACTTCTAATGTGAGACAAATTACATTTGTTTATTTTATGCTTAATCAAGCAATCCACTTTAAACGTTCATTTCTCATTCAAACGAACTTTGGTTTTAACATATGAATACACCACGTTATAGTGCTCATAGTGATGATCACATCATGCACTAAACTAGTTATTAAGATGAACGTATTCACCGAAAACTCACCGGAAAGTAAACAAAAGCTATTTCCGTAAAATCGAAAACCAATAATCCCCCACATGAAAAAAAATGACTCAATACACATGACGACTAGATAAACTTGACAGAATCAACTATCTAAAAACGACTCAAGAACAGTTGACAAAAAAGACTTTTTGAGAGTACAAACGAAAAATCCACTATATATGAGTTGGTAGCATATTTTTAGCCTTGAGCCAATCATTGTTAATAGCTATCGGAATTACTGGACCAAGATGTGAACATGATGTCTTAAACCCTGGGTTTTTATGTAAACCGAGATAATAACTATTAAACAATTTCTTTTCTCATAAAATTAGGTTCTCTATTGTTTTCATTTTGGCCATGGACATGTCTGGTTAATCGTGAGTGACTTGGAGAATATAACATTTCCTTCATTCTCCTAGAAACGTCTATAATTCACAATTACAAGGTAATTTTCCATTAGTTTTGTTTTAAAGAGCATCTTGTAATACTCCAATTATATCTCAAAATTATGGCATGAAATCATTAAAACCAACATTTATCCTATACATATACACGAAGCATAAATCATCATAGGAACTATGTAGAGACTAGGGTCTCATAGTGCTCTAAACATATTTAGTTTGATTTAGTTTTTCCTTTGACCCTGTATCTTGGGATTTCCAGTAACGTAGATAGAGTTACCATCAAACCTCCTCTAAATCATAGGCTTTAAATCCATTTTCTTGGCGATTTAATAATTTAATCTCATGACACCTTTAAAAAATATATATAAATCCTAGGTTGTCATTAGGTTAATTGTCTAATGATTTTATATTGTTTTTAAAACATAAATAACCAATATATACAATCCACCTTTTTTAGGTTCGACTGTGACTATTTAAAAGGTTTTATTGCTACTTTCGCAGGCACCCCCACACTTTAGGTACTTGGAAGAACGTAGTTTACCTTTTCAAAGTTCATAGGACATCTTGTCAATGATTTTATATGGTAATCAACGCTTTCCCCCATATGTTTTGAAACAACTTAGAATAATGCAACTTTGCATTTATCATCTAAACGTTTGAGATTATTATATTTTTTTATCCTATAAATCTATTTGATTCGTGTGATCATGGAGAATTTTTGATAAACAATGTTATTTGTTCAAAAGAACGTATTAATATTCATAAAAATCTTTTTTTTTATCATATATAACTATTTTCATAGTTTTCTCAAATTAGATTTTATTTTCCAACTTTTTTTTGCTTTAAGTTTTTTTAAACCATATACTTGTGTCTTATCAAGTATATACATCTTTAAAATAGATATCACTGGAGGAAAGCTACACAACATGTATGTTTAAGTCATATAGGTCTGAGCAGTCAATTTTGCTAGATATGCGTAAGCCTTTTGATATATCATACTTGTGATATTTTCCACTAAATTTCTTTTAAGCATTTTTCTTTCTGAAGTAAGTGATTTTTAAAGGTATCTTTAAACGTTATTGGCATAGTCACATGTGGTATACCAATACTAATATAAAATTGATGTGTCAACTCACAAGACTCGTGACTAATCTTACATCCAAATCAATAGGATTCGGACATTAAGATAAAGATCAAAATTCTAATCCGTATTGCAAAAAAGTCACTAGCGATAGATCACTCCTGATTTGGGGTATCGATTCACTATATTAGTTGTCATCATAAACGTTATTGTTAACGTTTTTATTTTAGTGATACCTTTTTATTCGTTTTACGGAATTGCAAACCCAAAAAGTATAATGGGTTTATTTCCGTCAACTACACGAATTTATGCGAATAAACCTATTTTCATCCGTACTTTTTGGGTCTTTTATTAGTTACATAAACTGTGTTTTTCTTACTTAAACTACATAAACTTCATAAATTATTCCAATTACAGAAATTCCGTTAATGTTTACACGTTAAATTTTTATTAAACTTTTTTTTACTTCGAAAATCTGGTTTAAATTTCAAGATAAACCAAAGTTAAAACTAGATTTTTGAATTAGAACCAGATTTAGTAGCTATTTAACGCGTAAACATTAATAGAATTTCTGCAATTAGAATAATTTATGAAGTTTTTGTAATTTGTGAAAGAAAAATATAGTTTATGTAGTTAAAGGAAGACCCAAAAAGTACGAGTGGAAATAGGTTTAGTCGCATAAGTTTGTGTAGTTGACGGAAGTAAACCCAAGTATAATGGAAGTGAACAAATAATTTTCCTACATCCAAAATAATTACTTTTAGTTAGTCCAATAAACGTAACAAAAGTTTTCAAAATTAAGATTGTAGGAACACAATTTTTACAGTATCGACAACTAAATAATTGTGAAGAAAATTATATAGAATAAAACATAAATACCGATACAAAAATTTAGAAAGATTGGAATTGTAGAGGCGAGACACTATTTCCTTAATTATGAAAATGCTCCAAAGTGTGATGGTTGCATAGCGTTCCGAATCACAAGATACAACTGCAACTATTATATCTTGCACAAATTGGTTATTCCATTTTAATGAGAATTGATTCTCCATTAAAAATTATTATTATTTTTATGTTACAAAAAAATAAACCAAATTAATTCGGTTATAACTTAACTTAATTAAGGAGATATTAGCTATTTGTTTTAGTCAACAAATAACAAATGGTTTTGAGTGAAAACACAATAATAATTGTACTCGTTATTGGTCTATTTGCTAAATTCTGAAAAACTTGAAATTCGAGTTTAGTCCAACTATCGCTTTGCACTAATACAACAAAGTGTATCTAAAGTTTTGAGTTTTTTTATAGATTTTTTGCTTGATTTATAAGAGCGATTTCACCTCTAACTTCTCATTTGAGAAAAATTACATTTGTTTATTTTATGATTATCAAAAAACTCATTTTAGACACTCATTTCTCATCCAAACGAACTTCGATTTTAAGATATTAATAAACTATGTTATAGTGCTCATAACAATGATCACATCATGCACTAAAACCAGTTATTCCGATGAACGTCTTCGATGAAAACTCATCGGAAAGTGAACTAAAGAGAGTTCCATAAACCGAGTTCCAACAGTAGAGATATATTCATGTAATACACATAATATTTTCAACTCTTGTTATGATGGCCACCCTTGGATTTGCACCGATCATCATCCAGGTCGATATCCCTGGCCATTCGTCCAAGCGAGCTGGCGGACCCCCTGGTCAGCCAGCGAGCGGCCCGCATACCAATTGGATCAGCCATTCGCCCAGACGTGCACACACTACCCACCTAGTCGGCCAGCGATCGGCCCACCGACCGATTGCCCCAACCGTGTACTTTCCCAGCCCAAGTTTTCTTCTCCTTTTTTGCATGGTTTGACCATATTTGTCCCGGTGTTACCTAATTTACTTTTGTTAGACTATTTAAGCCTCTTTAAGCCACAAAATAACCTAAATTTTATTATGCTGAATTTTGTCTCTTGGTTGCAACTTTAGATGTTTGTTCTTGAGATTTTCATCACATTTCTAAATTCTAAAGAAGAATTCTCTATTCCTATCTCTTAATTATGTTTCTTCTTGCATCTTTAATTTTTTTTGTTCTTGCAAATACCATGAGTGAATAGTCTCCTATATGGATTGTGGCTAAGGTAGATGATTAATGATGCTTAGGATAATCAGATTATAATTGTTCATGATTACGATGTGCTTCATACTAAGATTGAAATAGCTAATCAATTCTTAAGTTTATGATAGATTAGGGGATTTGATATTGATTAATGATGTTGAATATTATTAGATTTTAATTCTACATGATTAGGATGTGTTTAATGCTAAGATTGAAGTATCTAATCAATTCTTAGGCTTATGATATTTTGCGCCTGAGAGGTGTTCGACAAAATGTATAGGTAAAGCCTAATCCTGCTTTTCACATCTTAACCAACGAGAGTTGATGTTTGTGATGGTTAGTAGAATAAGATAGACTTGAATTTAAGGATTACTAGCCAACTGATTACGATTCACAAGATTTGATTAATCAATAGATTAGTAAACAGGCTATTTTCACGAGAGTGAATTAGTCTATTAGAAAGTGTTCTATGTCTTAAGAATGCATTTGATTGAGCATGTAGCATTGTTAGTTAGCGGATAATCACCTCGAGTCGATTGTCTTACCCATCATCCATATGTTTACCATTGAATTAAACTTGTCGTTTTATTCTCTTTGCAATTAGAAATCATAAAACCAACAACAATCAAAAACCTCAACTAGAATTTTTTAGATTTAGATGTTTCATGTATTCCTAACGAGTTACTATTTCTTCCTTGTGGATTCGATACTCGAACTACTGCTTCAATTTCTTTGCACTTGGAATTATATTAGGGACAAAACTTACTCCCATCAAATTTTTGGCACCGTTTTCGGGAAAGAAATCAATAGTCATTAGGATTTTGCATCACTTAGAACCTAAGTATTTACTTTTTCTTTTCTTTTTTGACTACTTTTACTTGGATTTTGTAGGTGCATGAACACAAGAAGTCAGAGAATAATAAATTTGCAACTAAGTGAAGTTGACATACTACAGTTAGAAAGAGAAATTGCAAGAGCTAAGTGAGAACGTTTGTATCATCTAAGGCGTTATTTGGAACGGAACACCATGGACAATATCTCCCGTAAGATGATGGGAATGAAAACCAAGGAGTGGGCAATGAAAATCAAAATGCATGGAGGGCAAGAAGGCTAGTACATTCTCAAAGACCTCCTAGAGTCATCGGTAGATTTGATGAACCGAACATCTATGGGTACCGAACCGGAATCCGCCCAGCTCCTATGGAAAACAACAACTTTGAGAACAAGGAAAACTTGATAAATATGGTGCAAAAAAGAAAGTTTCACGGTTTGCCAATGGATAATCTCCTTGATCATCTGGATCAATTTGATAGGTTTTGTACAACCGTTAAGATCAATGGGATCTCAAAAGATGCTTTCAAGGTGTAGTTTTTCTATTTTCTCTAGCAGGCATAAATGGGAAAAAGACCTACCAAAAAATATCATCACCTCATGGGATCAATACAAGAGGGTCATTTTGGCTAAATTGTTTCAACATCAAGGACTGCAAGATTGAGAAACGGGATATTGACGTTCATGCAATATGGTACTGAAAGTTTTTGTGAGGCATGGAAACGATTTAAGGGCTACACATCATAATGTCCTCACCACGGATTCTCCGATGAGTCAGTCCTACGCACTCTATACTAAGGAGTACTCCCAAGAATTCGCATGGTTTTGGATACCGCAAGTAATGAGAACTTTCTTGGACAAGAAGCTGAGAGAGGGATGAGCCTTGTGGTGAAGTTGGCACATAGTGATGGTAATTATGGAGAGGGTTATAATCGATCTTCGCAATGAAGTGGAAGCTATGAAGATGAGAGTAAGAGAGAAATGAAAGCCCTCAATGAGAAGCTAGATAGGATATTTCAAGTTTTCCAGTGAGGTACCAACTATGTTGGAAAATTTGATGGGGATCATGGATAGCAAGAAAGAGGAATAGGGGTCCGACAGAGTCAAGAAGAAATATACTACATAGGATGACAACCCAGTTACCAAACGGGGTACAGCCAAGATTTTTGAAATCACGCCAACTTTTCCTATCGAAGCACTAACGTGGAGAACCCACAAGATGAAACATACCCTCCCTATAACCCACAAGATCAAGGTTACACCCATTACAAACTCAAGGTCAAAGATTTCAGCAAGGATATGTATCAAGACCTAAGTTTCAACTTTAAGGGTTCCACCCAAAAACGAAATACAACCAGCATCAATCCCTATAGCGTCATTCTCCTCATGAAACAATCAGCTCAAGATGATGATATGAAAGCCGTTTTGTAGAAAATTTTGGAAGGAAAAGGAAAATGAGCAACTAAAATGAACCAGAGGTGAATAAAATAAACAGCAAGGCTGATAACGTTTTTGGAGAACTCAATGCCAAGTATTATCATTTGAAGGCATTGGGTTAGCTCAATTGCTTCAACTTTCTTTGTACTCAAAGGAAAGCTACGAGATAAGCCTAAAATTAACCTGCAGGAATACTATCAAGCCATCATGATGTGAAGGGGAACTCACATCTAAGGAGAAAGTAGAAAAATCGAACCAAAGGGGCAGGAAAGCGAAGGTGGGATTTCAAAGGAAATAATGGCAGTAAAGTTGACCTCAAATCAGATATCATTTAACTTCAAAAAGATTTTTGACCCCATCCTTTTCTTTTCTTTTCTTTTTACGCCCCCTACCGCTACACGAGAGGGACATGGGGGTGAACCCTTGTCACGCTCATGTCACGTTGAAGAAAAAAGTCACTAATTGAGGTCTGAAAGCCTTATGAGCACAAGCTAGGCGTCCATTTCCTTTTAGTCGACTAACTGGCATTCTTCAGGGAAGAAGAGGGATGAACGATGGGAATTGAACCCGCGATGGTGAATTGTTTTTTTTAAACCATTGGTGAGGTATACACGAAATTCATTTTTGTTTTTTAAAAAATGTCCTTCTAAAATTTCAGAAAGTGATTGAGGAGGAGAGAACACCCTATGATATGCCACATATGAACCAAAATTTCCATTTCGAGGAGGTTTAAGGAGCAAATTCTCGAACAACATTACAAAAAGCTCAAGACCATAATAAGCTCAACCATAGGGCCACTCCCAAACTGTATGAACGATAATCCAATGATGAAAAAACTCAAGTGAGATAGAAAAGAAAAAGGTTTTCGGGGAGGGAATGACAATCACTACAAGAAAACATGTGAGTTACGACCACAGCCCGTGGTCGTAAATCTTTCATCGCAAATTTCTGTGGTCGCAAATCAGTCGCTAATTTATGATAAATTTGCGACCATGGTAATAGTTGTACATTTTGCGACCAATTAACAACCAATTTGTGATCACGGAATTTGCGACTAATTAATTTATGACTCCAATATAGTAATAAAATTTATTACCATTTTGCCACTACATTTGTGGTCACGAAAGCTGTGGTCACAAAATTGTCACAAAAGTTTGTGACCAATTTGTCACCACGTTTTCTACCGTGGTCGCAAATTGGTCACAAATTTTGAGACCAATTTGCGATTATAGGTACATCGTAGTTGCAAAATCAGTCACAAAATCTTTGCGACTCCGTAAAAACAAGGGTGGTTGCAAATCAGTTCCAAAATCTTGTGACCAGTTTGCGACTAAACTTAACCGTGATCGCAAATTGGTCACAAAATTTTGTTACAGATTTGCGATCACGGTTTTTCGATATAATTGTGGTCACAATTGGCCATAATTATTTGCGACAAATTTGTGACCATGGTTCTTTAAAAAAAAAACTTACTGGTGGTCGTAACTTGATTACAAATATACAAACGAACTATTTTAAAACAAAATTATTAAAATATTAATAAATGAAAAATTATTATAAAATTAATAATTTTAATCAAATTTTAATAAAATAATAAACATTTTATTAATTATTTGTTATTATTAAATTTTTTTAATAATTTGAATAATTATTAATATATATTATTTGTGATATTTAATAAATTTTAATTATTAACTTACATAATTTTTTAATAATTAATAATTATAATTTTCAATTAAAGTAGTAATTAAAATATAAAAAATTATTAAAAGAAAATAATTTTTTTTTAGTATTGAAATTAAAATTACAAAAAAGAAAAAATAACTAATTTTTCCGAGTCAAAAATTGGAAATCCGACGGCAAAAATATTTGGTGAAGCGTTGGATGATCCGGATGGCGCATTATTATCCCTCATGAACGACACGTAAGTAGGATCCGTCCGTTATAAGTTACCAACGAACATCTCCAAACTGTTTATGCGGTTTTAGTTTTCTTGATCACGTAATTCCCACTGTCTATGTTCTTCATCGAATTGAGAAACCCGTTCCTCCATTCGTCGATTTTGCTTTAGGCATTTGCGTATTTTGTTCTTGAGTCTATGCATTTCTTGCGACTTGTTCTTCTATTTGTCGCTTCGCTACGAGTACTTGGTCTTGAAGCGCAACAAAGTGAGAGTTAGTGGATGATAAACCAGAATGTCTGCTCGACTTGTTAATGCGGTTCAAAGTAGTGAGTTTGTAAAGACGTTTTTGGTCATCCACAACAGAAGATTACAAAATAAATAAATAAAAATTAGTAAAAAAATTTTAATGTAAATAAAAAAATATTTAAAAAAGATATTTACACCTGAATGAAAATCTGATTCTTTTTCTCTTGGGCCAACTCAATTCGCCCGAAAATACCATCCGACGTTTCACACGGATCAACCTCAATGATCGCCATCTTTTCTGGGATGTTGCGTTTGTATGTTTCACTAATTTGTTTTGCTTCCAAATCGACATACGAACCATCCTCCCAAGTGTGAGTGTTTATAAAGACTTCACCACTTGAGACCGGTCGTTCTAAATTATTTTTTTAAATTCTGAAATAAATTATTAATAAATTAACAATTAAATTAAATTTAAATATTATAAATAACTTACCATTTCCTATTGGATCTAGATGTATGATTTTTGGCCCGACAAATGCTTGTGCGGACCAAGGCCATCCCAGGAGGAGTTGCGGTTGTTGGAGGATTTGCTACTCCTCTCATTCACCGTTTTTGTTTTCTAGTAGTATGTAATTGTTTTGTACAGACTTGGGAAAATCTACCTTAAACGTTTGCCGGTTGTATGAAACATGCTTACCATCCCTTTCATCTGTCTTACAAATACAGATTCAAATTCTTTTCATACAACTAAGGTGATCACATTATCCCAGGTATATGATTGCTTGCAATTTTAAAGTTTATTAAGTTTAGTAATTATTAATCTTTATTAAATAAAAAATTAATTAAAAAACAATTTACCGCAAATTTGATGAAGTATTTCTCCTGTCGTTCAGTTGGCACAGACTGTCCAACTGTAGTAGGGGCCATCAAATTTGCTTTTCAAAATTTTTGAAATTTGATGGGTTAATACCCCCTTTGTCACGTACAAACCTAAGTAATTAAATATATAAAATATAAGTATGTTAAATAAATATTTACAAATATTTAATTTTAAATTAAAATTATTTATTTATAATTAAATATTTATAATATATATTATTAGATTTATTATTTAATTTTATGAAATAAAAAAAAAATGTACCATGTAGTGTCTAGTGTTGGCACAAGGGACAGTACAGTCAAGTACTGATCTCGCCCCGGGGTTTGTAACATACTATCAACTATGCCATTTTATTACTCTCGAGTTCCTTTCGAAAGCGTAGGATCCGCTCATATTTTAAAAACGTGATCTTCAAATTTAGAAGTTCACATACTCAAGTTGAATGGTATTTGTTAAAAATCACCTTCATCAGATGCATTTGAGTAATTGTCTCTTTTGACACAAATGCCATAGTTACATGTCTTTCTTTTGTGTCCATGTTTCTTCGTGTGGAACATATAACCTCTTGTAAAACATATCGGCCAAGTTGTCGCTTTGTTCATCGGGCTTTACACTAATTTTTGAGTCCATATCAGAAAGGCATGTGAATCAGTTGAAGCGCTTGCATTGACATATGATCATATATATATATATATATATATATATATATATATATATTGAGTAGTTAGTATTTCAAAATTATAAAAATATAAATAACATATACATATTAATTATACATACATAATCTTGAACCCATATATGGAACTCTTCCTCTATTTTTGATGAAATATCATCTTCCGAGAGATATGGATATGTACAATGAATTTGATCTTCAAACATGCTACGTACAAAATTAAATATGAATATATATATATATTGGTTAATTAGAATGAAACTGTAATGTAATAAATGAAATTGTTTGCATAGTAACTTATTACCTCTCTAGTTTACGAAATATTCACAATTTCTAAAAACATATGCATATGCATATTTGTATTATTTTTCAGAGAGCCATATTTCTTTACTTTTACCACATCGACGACCAATATGAGTAAATATATCCAGCTCTGTACGATCCGGATACACAGGTACGTCACCTTCATCGAATCTAATAGACCTGTATATGTATTATACATGA
Organism: Pugionium dolabratum; assembly: GCA_018901945.1. Classification (NCBI taxonomy): domain Eukaryota; kingdom Viridiplantae; phylum Streptophyta; class Magnoliopsida; order Brassicales; family Brassicaceae; genus Pugionium; species Pugionium dolabratum. Next base: position 68,398 of record JAEVFF010000727.1, on the reverse strand, counting down.
TTCTGCACGAAAAATAATTAATAATTTACGGCAACTACCTGTTTTGATGCGTATATAGGCATCAAAGTAATGCTCCGAGAAGTAAAATCATCATATGATTCAACAATCGACCCTACAACATATCATTTGTTCTTCACCTTGCTTTTAAGTTTTAAAAAAAAAAATTCAAATGGATAAATCCACCTATATTGCACAGGTTCACCCAATTCAGCTTCGTATGACAGATTTATAGGTAGGTTCTCCATGACGTCGAAAAATGCAGGTGGAAAGATCTTCTCCAAATTGCACAAAATTATGAGTATGTTTTCCTTCAAAATTTGGACAAGACTTTGTTGCATAGATCTTGGACACGACTTTAAATGCAATTCATAACACTATAAATGATGTTATCAAAGAAATTCTTCTCTTTATACATCACATCATGATTATGTCGTATGTTAAGATCCGACCAGTATGGCAACTCCCAAAATACGATTTCTTTTTGCCAATTATGCTAGCTTCCATAAGCTTCTTGTTTAGTTTCATTACCATTTCCACCGCAGTCAGATGTTCTTAAAGGATTAATAATTTTTATTCGCCCGTATAAAATTTGTTCACCTGTCAATGATTGTGGAGGATAGTCATTCAAAACGTTTTTGCCCTTTAAAAGTTTTTTTATTTTTTTGTAATGGATGAGTCTTAGGAAGAAACATTCTGCGAAAATCAAACCAACACATCTTTCTACCATTTGGTAATTGAAATGCGTTGGTATCATCCATACAAATTGGACAAGACAGTGTACCGTGTGTTTTCCATCCTAAAAACATTCCATATGTTAGAAAATAGCTTATCGTCCACAGTAACACGACTTTTAGATTGAAATTTTGATTCAATGACACATCGTATACCTCAACTCCCGTAGACTACAATTCTTTCAGGTCATCAATCAAAGGTCGGATGAATATATCCAGACTAGTGTGCAGATGATTTGGCCCTGAATTCAAAATTGTTAAAAACAAATATTCTTTCTTCACATACATATCAGGTGGAAAGTTATATGCAGTGATAATCACCACCCATAATGAATGATTACAAGAGATTCCAAATGGATTGAACCCATCAGTACATAAGCCAAGATAAACATTTCGAGATTCAGCAGCAAATATTGGATGTAGATATTGAACAAATTTCCATTCCGCAGCATCAGATGGATGACTCATTTCTCCGTCTTCTGCTTCATGCTCGGCGTGCCACCTCCTTGCCGCTGCAGTTTTCTCGATTCTCTTAATTCTATCGCCTATAGCTAAATACCACATACGACCGAAAGATATTCTCTTCCTGTCCTTGCTTGTCTTATACCCAAAATTTACATTTTTTCTATTTTTCATCTTCTTACGAAAAGATCATACAACTATGAACACACACGTCACTTGTATAAATGGGAACCCTAATTTCACATCAGTTTTTCGGTTTCATAATATGGACATGTTGTCTGGTTCTCCTCGGTCAAATATTCAGTAAATAGCTCAGCCCAGAAGTCCATGCATTTTTCAGGAAGATTAAAATCAGACTTAATGTAAATGAACCGAGCAGCTAAAGATAACTGTGAGTGCCCTTCAGGACAACCATCATACAATGGATTATTCGCAGATTCTAACATGTTGTAAAAAATTTGTGCTTTTGAATTTGGTTTTTCTACATTATTAAAGTCTTCCTCGTGCTGATTATAGTATTACTTAGTCGTAGTCTCACGAAATGCATCCGTCACTATTTCAACATATCTATTACCGGATGTACCTACTATTTCTTCACTAGTACCACATGTACCTCCCTGATTTCTATGGACATCATCACACTGTTCATGCCTAGCTGAACATTCAGTTCTTCCTTATGTTTATACCAAATATAATAATTTGGCATAAATCCTCGACTATACAATTGATTCCAAATTTTGCGTCCCGGAAGAAATTTATAATTTTTGCAATTAATACAAGGACAGAAAAGCTTACCTCCGCTACTTTGAGCTATTGGTTGACTACTTGCAAAATTTATGAATTGCTTCATGTCTTGTGCAAATTCCGGCAATATATTTCTTGTTTGATTATCAATTCTTTTGTACAACCAATCTCTTGAATTATTGTAATTTCCCCACATGTTTCAAGTTTTTTTCTTTTTATTCTACAATTGAGAGAAGAGACATATATATATATATAAGATTTTGCCACTACTTTGCCACTACTTTGCCACTACTTTGTGATTATTTTGCGGCCACAATAGTGTGGTCGCTTATTTGTTGGTATACCTACCACGCACATGTTTTTTCACCAGATTGAAGTTTTGCCACCAGATTGAAGTTTCACTCCCACCGTGGTCGCAAATTGGTCGTATATTTTGCGACCAATATGAGACTAACAATTGGATCTACCACTTACAGTCGCTAATCAGTCACCAATTTGCGACTAATTAGCGACTTCAATCCCTAGTCGCAAAGTTTTTGCATATTAGTCGCAAAATAGTTGCGTATTGCGACTAATTTGCGACTACTCTTTTTAGTCTCAAAAGTGCGACCAATATTCGACTACTGATCCGTAGTCATAATTTGGTCGTAAAACCGTGATAAATATAGTCACAAATTTTGTGATCACATATGTGATCGCAAATTTTGTGATCACATATGTGATCGCAAATTGGAGTGACATTTTGGTAGTTTTCTTGTATTGAATGGTCAAACACGTATGTAGTGCAATACTCCAAAATTTTACACCAGAGAAGCTTTAAAATCCAAGCAACTTCACTCTTTCTTGTACCTTAGGTCCTTTATCTTTTTGGTAAATGTTTGGTGGATCTTGGAGCTAGTAAGAGTCCAATGCCTTTAATGGTTTCTAAAAGACTGGGGTTAGCAAACTTCAAGAAGGCTTGCATGTTTTTGGTTTTGGTAGATAAGTATAAGAGATTTCCTATTGGGATCTTCAAAAGTAGTTGTACCACTTTCTAAATAGTCATAATCAAACCAAAAATGGTGGATTGTATATAGTGGTTAGTCACATTTTTTAAGAAGAAAAAATAATACCATTCAACTATTGATCTCAAACGCTGAAATCTTAATCGATTGTATCCAGTCGAATGACAACATAGATTCCTTTATTAAAGGTATCATAAGAACAAATTGTAAAACCATAATGATTAATGAGTTTAAAGTCTATAACTTAAGAGAAGGTTTATTGGTGATGAGGTCATCAGCCCAAACCTCGGCCGAGGAGCCAACCCAATCGATCCGAGGAGCGGAATGGCAGCCAAAAACATGCCAAGAGAATAGTACGCATATTCCTATGAATTCAATCCGAAAAAAAGAAGTCAGACAAAGCTTGACTTGACCTATAATCATAACTCAAAGAGAAGATGTGGTGATATGGACCTCATCCTAAATCAGCCAGAAAAAATCATTCACTATTCATCAAGTTGTTGCCAAAACTTACCATATATGGAACTTTCTTTATATGAAAGTATCCAAACATTTCTAGGGTGACCAATAGAGTTTGTGCTACTTTTAAGAGCTTTTCTCAACACTCGTAGAAACCAAAACATGCTTTGGACCAAGTGGATCCATTCATGCCTTAAATTGACTAGATTGGACCCATTATGGCAAATGTGGTACCTAGTCGGTATAACCACTTGCAGAACAAAATATAGCATCCATGAGAATTTCTTAGGTTCTAAGTAATCCCAAAATCTGTCCCATGCACCAGCTACCATAGGACCAGGGGGATCTTCAAGCTCCAACACTTTCCATATTTGAGGTAGAGAGCATTAAAACAACCAACGTAGACTCTCTCTCCCTTCTAGACTACAGTATTTTGGACACTTGTTCAACGCATCTATAAATTCCAAATATACGCAGATTCCTCCCCAAACTATCAAGATACAAAATATTTACTATTTTTTATACTTGGTCGAGCATTTAAAACTCCAACAGACATATATATTCCTTAAGTGAGGTGTCTCTCTTATTTTTACCTTCTTCTATCTTTTGTATCTTTTGTATCTTTTGTAAGAGATCTATATAAAACTTAATCGACCATTGTAAAGACACACAAAAATTATAGAATATTTTCTAAAGAGACCTTTGAGTTTTCTCTTGAAAGACAAAGTCTTTGCTTTTCTTTTCGTATTGAGTTTAACATGAGAGATGCTTAACTCTTGTGAAATCACGAATCATTTAGTTTGAAAGATTCAAACTCGCTTTGCTCATCATTTGCTCGTGATATTCGATCAAAACCTTCTTTTATCATTGTTCTTGCCTACATAAATCAAGAGAGATTCTCGACCATTGCGAGTCATGGCCACCCGTTATAGAATTAAGATTTAATATTACATCATTTGGTATAATAGCTAAAATCTCCTATACCGGTTTGTGTTCATCCATCTTCTATCTTTTCATTTTATATTTTGCATTTTCTAAGTTTTATCTTATTGAAAAACCCAAATAAAAACTTTTTCGTTTAATTTGTTTCTTCTCGTATTTTCATAGAAATCCAAAAACAAAAAAAATATATGCTTTTTATTTTGGTTAATTTCATTCGTAACAAAAAGAAAGCCAACATTAAAACATCATCATTTTGTTATTTTTTAATTATCAAATTTAGCTGATGTTTAAAAAAGATATTAAGAATACTGTTTTTGCTTATTATCTCGTCCAACTTTTAATTGAAATTCAAAAGCCAAAACAAATATTATCTTTTAATTTTTCCTAAATTTAATTGCCAAAAGAACAATTACTAAAACCAATAAAATATTCACTTGTGTTGATTTCATTTTGCCTATTTGGATGTTAGTATATACACTAAAATGTAGGCTTCCGTGAAATTTAACTTAAATACCTTTCCTTCCATTAAATTCGACTTAAATACCTTAATTTCGACGTAAATGCCTATTTGGATGTTATTTGTACAGGGTACACGAATTTTAAAACATGGATTTATACAAAATAAGAACACGCCTTGAGCCTATCAAAACCGAATGTAGTCAATACAATTACTATGATCAAGATTTAAACATCAACGAGGCTGAATATGGAGTACAATCATGGTATGAAAACTACTTGGTGACTGATTTTGAAGAAAAATCAGAGGGGATAAAACTTTGAATCAAAACCACCGGAGTAAGCCTTGTACGACATTAGTCATGAAAGTGTTTGTGAGGGACATTGCAACTCGCTAACAATGTTATGTGAAGATCCATGCAAATTCTGAATCAAGAAGATGGATTTTAGTATCAATGTTGAACCTAAAAGGTAGGAAAACAAGAGTATAATGTCCAAAACAAAATAAAGTGTTTTCAAACACTTTATGAGAACAAACATGAGCGAAGCCAATGGTCCATTCTAAAGATGACCAAAAGTCCCATATCACACAAGAAACCATCAAAGCCATCGCTTGAACGACAGGGCAAAAAACCAGCTTAAGTCTTTGAACTATTTGAATTTAGATGAAATCTTATGTTATAGATGTCAAGAAACAAGGCATTTTTCTAAGACATATCCAACTGAACAAGTAGTAACAACCTATCTAGTGGAACCCGAAAAATACAAGTCTAAAAGTGTTATGGAAATAAGTGATCCAAAACTTAAAGTGTCCAATGTACTATAATGCACTTGTCTTTTCCAAATGTTTTTGAAAAAAGTCTAGCTACGCAAGAATCCAATAAAGACGAATATGAGACACCTCCTACATTAAACCTATGCTCGGAGCAAAGAGGAGATAATAGAGAATCTAACACCTTGGAGACCAACCAAAGCAATATGTTTCTACGGAAATAAGTAATTGCTCCCTTGCTAATCAAGGAGCAACCACCAGCTGCACAATAGCCACACCCAAACATATAAAGACCATAAACCGAGGTAATGTTATAAATCCTCAAGTAAATCAAGTTATTAACTTGACTTCATTATGTGCAACCAAAATTTTTTGAGGATACAACTTTTCGAAGGAGGAGGGTATGATGATTTCATCAGTACAAGTCTTGGCCGAAAGATCGTTCCAACCGATTGGATGAGCCAAAGGTGGCGAAGAACATGTCAAATAATTCCCATATCTCATGAATTCAATACCAACCAAGAAGAGGCCAGCCAAGACCTAATATGGCATATAACCCTGGCTCACGGAGGACACATTGGAATCATCCCCAACCAGGTCCGGACCAAGTCATTCACCATTCATCAAGTTGATGTTGGCGACATTTTCCATATTAGGAACTTTCTTTATATAAAAGTGTCCAAACATTTCTACGGCGGCACAAAATTTTTGCTACTTCTAGGAGCTACACTCAACACTCCTAAAAGCCACAACAAGTCTTGAACCAGGCGGATCCATACATACCTTCAATTAACCCGAGTAGAGTCATGCCTTTATTGCAAATGTGATTATTGATCGGGTTAATAACTTGCAAACCGAAACAAGGCGTCCATGAGAGTTTTTTAGGCCTCTAAAGGAAGACCAAAATAACCCCCCCTTCCCTTGCACAAGCCTCCTCCTTATCTAAGTCTTTCCATATTTGAGACCAAGAACATTAAATCACCAACGGATCCCTGCTCAAGGCTGTTGCATTTTGAGCATACTTTCCATATTTGGCCAAGTAAAGCTCCAACTACCATATTTCGTAAGTTTAGGTGTATGGCTTATTTGTACCTTCTTAGACCATTTTAAAAGCTCTATATAAGTCTCATTCGACCATGTCTTTACTTAAAAACCTTCGATTTTTCTCTTCAAAGACAAGGTCTTTGCTTTTCCTTTTGTATTGAATTTACTGTGAGAGATACTTAACTCTTGTGAAACCATGGGCCAATTATTTTGAGAGCTTCAAAATAACTTAGTTTATTTTGATCGTGAGATTCAATCAAATAACTTGCATGTCTAAGCCAAGAGAAATTCTCGGCCATTGCAAGTCACAGCCTTACCCGTTGTAGGATTCAAATTCAATCTTATATCATATGGGAACCACACCTACGTGATTGAAGATCCAAAGATGTAGCTAGATTCAAAAGGGAAACTAAATTAATTTGAATGGTTTTAATGATTTGTGACCATAATTTTTACATATAATTAGAGTATTACAGTATGCTCATTAAAACAAAACTAATACCAAATCATATTGTGAGTGTAAAATGCAGTGGTTTCTAGTAGAATGAACGAAAGTGTATATTATGCTAGTTCACTCATGATTAACCAAAAATGTTCACAGCCAAAATAAACACGATAGAGAACCTAGTTATTTATAAAAATGAATTTGTGTTATAGTTGTTGTCTTGATTTATAAAGAAACCCAAAAAGTTCAACACATTATATTCACCTCTTGATCGAGTAAATCCGATAGTTATTAACAAAGATATTTTCAAGGCTTAAAAATGCTACTTACTCATATATAGTGGATTTTTCGATTGACTTTCAAAAGTATTTCTGTCGAGTCTTCTCGAAACTTGTCTAAATAGTTAAATCTGTCAAGTATATAAAGTCCTCATGTGTGTATAATCATTTTTATTCATGTGGGGGACGGGGTTAGAATTGTTGGAACTCATTTTTGAGGGGGAATTTTTGGAACTCATTTTTGATAGGGAGTAGTTTTGACCACTTTTCCTGTAGGTTTTCTAAAGAAAACGTTTGTTGGAATGACCGGATTTTGCATACTATAGAATCACCGATGTGAGCATGTTAACATAGTGTACTCATGTGTCAAAATCGGAATTGGTTTGTATGAAAAATGAAAATCTAATGTGGGTATCTTAGAAAGCATGACATGATTTAAATTTTGACTAAATGTCAAATCTTCCACATTGAAAATTGGAGCACGAAAAACCTATAATAAACTCCAAACTTTAAATATAATTTTGTGTATTAGTTAAAAGAGATAATAGGACCGAATTCAGATTTGGGCTTTTGGAATTTATTAAATGAATCAACAGCCCGTAAAATTATTATTGTATTAGTGAACAAAAAGATACTTGGACTGAATTTGGATTTGGGATTTTGGAATTTAACAAATGAATCAATTATTATTGTGTTTTGGTCACTACAAGAAAACAACGATTTTTGACGGTCATATTTGTCAGGAATCCATCGAAAAGACGTATTTCCGTAGGTTTTCTGATAAAACTCTTCCGTCGGGACTATTTTGTTGGAACACAAAATCCATCAGGAATTCGTCGACCATTCCCGATGATAAAAGATGATAAGCGATGACTACCATAGGTCGGGAATTCTCGATGGAAAAACGATGATGTGGATCTATCGGGACTTCCCAATGGCTATACAATGACTTCATCCGTCGAATTATTTTCGACAGATTTGCGATGACTTCGTCCGTAGGAGACCATTGAAAGGTCGTCTGAACTCCCCGATGACCTCCATATGAAGAATACCGTCAGAAACGATGCCCGACGGATTTCCGACGATTTATATAATTAAAAATTAATTATTTTTTAATTATAAATACATTCAAAATCATTTTTTAAAATAAATAAATAAAATAGCATTTAATTTAAATAGAAAATTTAAAACAATATTGAAAGTTTAATACAATATTTTAATATTCTTAAATTACATTGGTGGAAATTCATCCGGCCAGTCCTTAAATTTGGATTAAATCCATCACTGTTTTTCTCCTACTCATTGTATCTCCATGGACAATATATTTTCTTTAAGATCGGCGTTAGTTTGGGACGAGAGCTCGTCTTTGATGTTCAATCCAAGCGAAGATGTTGCACCACCGCTATTCACAAATCTACGCATTCCTGGATGGCAACGCTTCGAAAATGGTACTTTCAACAAAATTTTAAAAATATTATAACATGTATAAATTGAATATAAAAATAAATAAAACTATAAATAAAACTTATATAAAAAAAATAAACAGTTAATTTCATATCGAGATAATTCGACCAAAAAGGAGGAGTCAGTTTGTGACTATTTGGACATGATATCCACCTCCTTCTTTTTCACTTTTTCAATAATCACATTAACGAGACCATCTGGATAAAACCTGTTTTGTTGGTATGCACATCCTCGAGAAATTGCAAGTGATCTGGAGGCATGCTTCCAAATTTTTGCATCTAAAAATAAAAAATACTAAATAAGTATTAAAAAGGTTTTAAAAATAATAATTAAAAGTAATATAATAATAAAAGTTTACCAATTGGTCGATTTGTTTTAGAAAAATGGTCGATCCAACATTGTGAATGTAAATTCTTTGACCTCCTTGATCGCTTTTGCGGCTTTCAGAATTAGTATTCAAGATGACTTCGCTACTAGAAGATTACCAATAACAAATAAATTCATTCAAAAAAGAGTCATTCAACCCGTTTGGATTATTTTTTTCCTTTTTGCACTTTTGCTTTTACTTGTTCATGTGGTGTAAAAAATTGCAATGCATCCTCTTTTTCAAACGTTTCTTCCACCAACTTTATACTGATGGGATCCCACATAAATTCTTGTTGCAAAATATATTTAAAGATATATATTACTACAAATATATTTAAAACTGTCATATATATTTTAAAAAATCAATTAAGGTTTTTTAAATGTACTGCAAACGTCCTGAAACATATTTGACGTTTTTCATATGAAATATCCCTAAATTTTATATATGGTTTGTTTAGGAGGGAATGGAGCATCTTAAGAATATATTTACTAATTCATTGTTTGAAATACCAAACCTACGAATATTAATTAAAAAATATTAAAAATAAGCATTTAATATATATATATATAGATAAAAAAAACTATTATACCATGTCGAATTGCCTTGACGTCTCGGGTCAAGCACGGTAAGAAGTTCTCGTACATGCTGGTGAAGTAACTCTTCAATTGTCATCGGTCTAAAGATATCGTTTTCGGATTCCATAAGTTGAGTCGGGCAAAAAACTCGGATCTAAAGTGGCTGAATCACTAGTTTTCCTTGGTTGAATCGATCTCAACGTATCATCACATCTTTGATACTCGTATACGACTTTAAAATAATATATATATTTAGACTACCTTAAAGAATTGCGCTAAAGAATTAGCGTATTTATTAGACTACCATGTAATTTTTTTAATTACTATAATACTTTCTGTACCAAAACTGCCCTTATTTGCATTTGATAGGAAGAACGTAATTATAGTTTTGCCATTAATTTTGAATTTTCACATCAGCAAATATAATAATATTTTATTATTTCTGACGGGGCATTATGAAAATCTGCTAATTAAATCTATCGATATCTTTACGACAGTTATATAACAATGGCTTATTTACCATGGCTAATTTTTGATTTTGGCAGATTTTTCCGTGCTGACTTACGAGACATCAGACTTATAAAATTATCGATGTGGTAGATTGACGGAGAATGGCAGACTTATGTGGAATCTCACAGATTTATCAAATGGTTATTGCAGATTTCTAAAAAAATTTGAGTGATTTATGAAAGCTAGGTAGACTTGTGACTTCATAATAATGGCTAATTTATGTAATAATTTCTTTTTTAACACCGACTTATGAACTAATGAAATCTGGATTATATGATTAAGATACCATTACGTTATGAGTGACTTATTATATGTTATCGCGAACTTATTAAAATATAGCAGATTTATTGATCGTAGTAGCAGAGTTTCATATTCAAATGATACGACACACAAAATGTTTACTACATTACCCCAACAAACACATCAAACTTTAACTGGTAGATTTATAAAACAAGCTTTATGGGAGATTTTCATAACATTTGCTCCATATTTACAGATTAGGTCCTCGAAATAAAAAAACGAATATTACGTGAAAATCCCAGCGTTTCTAACCTAAATTAGGGTTGTCGCCATACACCTCCATTGTCGCGACAAGAGCTAATTTTCACACAGAAATGTTTGGCGAAAAATGTTAAGACGAAGATATGGAAGAGATTATCCTTGTTTGTGGTCGATGGAAACTTGAAAAAAATAGATGGGTCTTTGTCATTGATAAAGAAAGAGGATGTAGAATTTTACATGTCACTCAAGGTACGAGCTATAGTGAATTCACTGCTATGTTGTATGAAGATTTCAACTAGATAGGAGATTTTGTTTTAGAAATGAGCTACATGTTTTCGAAGAAAAAGCTCCAAAGACTACCTCACGATACACCTCTGATAATTTTTGGAAATTCTGGACAATTTCATGCATTTTTTTATCACAACCACAATTGATGTGGACTCAATTTCATTATTCTCATGGAGTTGAAATAATAGATGGAGGAGATTATCCTTGTTTGTGGTCGATGGAAACTTGAAAAAATAGATGGGTCTTTATAGCTGATAATGATAGAGGGTGTAGAATTCTACATGCCGGTGAAAGTACGAACTATAGTGAATTCATTTCTATGGTGTATGAAAATTTTTAGTTGGATAGTAGATTTTGTGAGTTAGAAGTGAGCTACATGGTTTCGAAGAAAAAGCACCTGCTGAAGTTTTGGTTCAAGTTTGTTTGCCACATTTGGTTCGCCAATAGCCTAGTAGGCCAAAGAGTGGGTTAATGAAGTTCGCTTTAGAAATTTTAAGGGAGAAAAACACCGCATAAAATAGTATACTTGTTCGCGTTGTGGTCAAGTTGGACATAATTTCAAAAGTTGTACTACTACTTTGTAAAATTTTATTTTGTTTTTGTTAGAACTTGCATGATAAGTCTGCCATAACGTTAGTAATAATAACTAACTCTGCCCAAACGTCATTAGAAGTATGCTATGATGTATGGAGAAAGTCTGCCATATTGTGAATACTAAATTAAAAACAATTTGCCACAAAGTCTAACTTAATAAATCTGCATACAATTTTAAGATATGTCTACCACAATGTATATACAAATTTGAAAAGTCTGCCACAATGTATATACTTAGTTGAAATTCTGCCTACGCTTGGTTGTTGGACATAACTGGTATCCTATCGTCATTTTCATCTCGACATAGTGGATTAACTCCTAATTTCTTGTGCATGGCTTGAATGTTGATGTGACTTAGACCATCGAATTATAAAATCAAACTGTAAGTTTGCCACAATACCAAATGAAAATACTTAATTAATAATTCTATCACAATAATATATCAAATTCATAAGCCTACCATAATGTAAATAATAAATTAATATGTTTGTCACACTGTTAAAACTAAGTTAAACAATCTGTCACAAAGTCAAATTTATTAATTGAGCAATTTTAGATAAATCTGTCACAATGTGAATACTAAGTTAAAAAGCATGTCACAATGTGAATACTAAATTAAAAAGTATGTCACAATGTGAATACTAAGTTAAAAAGTATGTCACAATGTTATAATTTTTACTTGAAATTGAAAAAGACATTCCTCAGTCATATTATTATTCAAAATTCTGAAAAGAAAGAAAAATGTTATTAATAAGTTTGCGAAAACTATTACTGTAAGTCTGTTGTTGATTGACTATAAGTGTACCACCTAAATAAAGAACGATAATATAAATATATCATCGAATATATAAACATGCCACATATAAATTAATAATTTGCCGTTTATTGACTATAAGTATATCACTTAAGTAAGGAACGGTTATATAAATCTACCATAAAAATTGTCTTTCAATCCAACTTTATTCTACATATTTACCATAGATAAATTAATAAGTTTGTCGCAATGTGACTATAAGTGAGACATATCTATAAATTATCGTCAACCTAAATCTGGCACAATGACAATAAAATAAATAAGTTTTCCGCCAAATGACTATAAGTCAGCCATGTCTGTAAATTTCCGTCAACGTAAATCTGCTTCGACAAACAACATAATTAATAAGATTATCGTTATAAGTCAATCATATCAGTAAATTATTGTCAACCTAAATCTGCCACAATTAAATGATAAATCCGCCATATATACATGATAAATCTGCCATGATATATATAAAAATTCAACAAGATTTCAGTAATAACACACCAAATAACCCGACAAAAATGCAAACGATGAATTCGTAGACAATTTTGCAGACAATTTTGCAGACGATTTCGCAGCCGAAGATTACGTGGAATCGCTAGGTTACGATAAAAGACGAAGAGGCATCCGAAACAAAGACAATAGAAAACACGACAAATGCAAAAATGGAAGACGAAAAAGCACTAAACACAAACTAAATTTTAACTTTAACTAAGTCACATCAATGGCGAGAAGAAGAAACGGAGAAACAGAGAAGAGAGGAAAAAAATGAAACTTACGGCAAGAGGCGAGAGGCAACATTACAAGAGGACGACGGTAACGTGAATGAGAGAGAGAAAGCACCATGAGAGAGAGAGTACGGCGAGAGAAAAGAAAAAGAGAGAAGATGAGAAAGAGAGAGAGAGAGAGAAAGAGAGAGAGAAAGAGAGAGAGAGAAGAGAGAGAGAGAGAGAGAGAGAGAGAGAGAGAGAGAGAGAGAGAGAGAGAGAGAGAGAGAGAAAGAATGTCGACTAAGGGGGGAAATAATGAAACTGACGATTCAGTTTCTTTATATTTTCCTACCTTGATATTTTTTATTAAATATTTTATAATATATTATTTTATTAATTATATAATTTAAACTTTTTTTCCCAAAACATAAGATAGTTTAGTAAAACTTCAATTTTACCTTGTAAACTAAATATTATGAATAAAATGTAGGATATTTCAAATAATTTCTCAAACTTCTTTGATTATGACTGAACATGATGACGTTTTTCGGACAACTGGACAAGTTCCGCTGCTCCGGTTTGTCTCGAAAATAAATTTGCTTTTAACAAAAAAAAACGGTTTAGATTTGAGCTTTAAATCTTAAGATTTAAGGTTAATTATGTTAAAATAATCCAAGCACATGACGCACATATAATTAACGACACTTTCCTACTGTTCTGCAGGAACTCTAGTATTCTTGTTTACGTATCTAAATATCCTAAATTTTTAAATTTTAATCACCCCCACCATTAATTGCATCATTGACCTCTGTCGAATTATTTTGTTCACAATTGAACTATGTTGGATTCCATTCTCGGATACCACAGGAGAGCGAGAGTGTGGGTAACACAAAAAAATTATGAGTGGATTAAAATTCTATAATTGACTAAAAGAAAAGGATTCTTTTCTTTTTATTTTCCTGTCAATATCATCTATTAATTATAAATTTGAATTTGGATTACATATTGTTGGTGTTTGGAAGTTTACATATTGTTGGTGTTTGGAGGTTTTTACGGTTATAAACAAAAATAAAACAGAAAATATATTGATATAATCAATTTTTATTAAATTAATTGTATTATAGTCCAAATTATTATAAAAACTAAACTCGTTCTATAATTATACAAAGCAAACCATTGAGTTGAAAAAACACAACTATATAATTGAAAAACAAAATTTACTGTGTTGAAACAACACGACTCTATAATTGAAAATATACATTTTTACAAAATAATAATCATGACTTTTAATTAGTAACTAACTTATACGAATGTGACTTTGTCATACGAGATGTGATTATACTTCAACATTCTCCCTTAATCATATCTCGGCTTTACTCCAACCTTTCTTCTAAGATCTTAGAAAAATATCTCTTTTCTTTTGTCATATGATTAGTGCACCCACTCTCTACTAACCAAATGTGTTCTCTTAATGTTGCTATTGCTTCTTCATTTGCACTAAATAACATGTGGTCTTCACCCAAGTCTTTCTCTTCGAGACTTACATGCGCTCTTTCTTTTTTCGTTGAACAACACACAGTTGAGTAGTGGTCCTTACCACAATTGTAACACTCCTTGTTATTTCTTTTATACTTGACATGGTCGGTTTCTTTCGGTTTCTTCCAACAATCATTTTCTGTGTGATTGCATCTTTTGCAAAACTCACACCACTTCTTACCTTGATTGACATGGCTCGTCTCGTTCGAAACCGGATTTTCTTCCTTTTGTGTGAGCATTAAATGTTTCTTCATTAGTGCTTTCTTCTATTGCAACCACTCTTGCTTCATGTGCTTTCAAAATATCGATTAGCTTTGTCACTGTTAGTGAAGTTAAATCGCGAGTTTGCTCCAAAACACTAACAATGCTATCGAGCTTGGCTGGAAGAGAGATGAGTATCTTCTGTATGAGTTGATAGTTGGTTTTTTCACTATGATAAGGTAATTGATTCTCCAAAACAATTAACTTATCGGTGAATGTCTTAATATCTTCATTATCATACATCTTCAAATTTTCGTACTTCCTACGCAACGATTGAAGTTTAACCAATCGGATTTGAGGAGAACCTTGATACACAGTGATGTAAGATTGAGTATCAATCTCACAAGTGCAATGACTGTGACTCGCAAGGCCGAGAATCTCTCTTGGCTTAAGCGAGCAAGGGAACTAATAGGAGGCAGTTTTAATCAAACCATACGATCAAAGGTGAACCAACAGAGTTTGAATCTCTCAAACTAACCTCGCCATGGCTTCAATAGAAAGCGAATCACATACTTAGTTTCTAAAGAACAAGAACAAGGTTCAAAGACAATGCTTTTAAGAAAATATTTTGTTTTTAACGTTTTATTTCAATGGTGGTCTGTTTACAATAAGGTCGTGCTGAGCTTATATAGTGCTCATAGATGGGTCCTAAAGTCTAAAAAGAGAAAGAGAAATTATACATTTAAAATATATGGTTGTTGGCCATTAATGTCTAGTTTGGTCAACATGGAAAGTGTAGATGGTTGTATCTTGAGAACTTAGGGTTGAATGTATGGTGTCTCGGTACATCCTCGATGATGTGGAAAGTCTTAAATACGTGCCCAAGTTACAAGGAATAGAGATGTTGCAATCTGAACACATTAAGTGCACATCAGTCCATATATGGCAAGTCTTGCAGAAGAAGAATCCGCCTGATCCTAAGTTGGCTGGTGCATGTTAGGTTGATTTTGAGCTTCTGTAGTGCCTAAGGATCTCTCCTGGGCGCCATGTTTTGGTTTTCAGGTGATTAGGTCGATTGGTCATCTCACTTTCCATAAACAACTCCAATCTGTTCATTTGAAAGTACGGATGGACCTGCCTTTTCCAAGGCGTGTTCGGGCTTCTAGACGTGCTTAATAGAGCTCCTAGAAGTACAAAACAGTCTCCTGGTCGTCAAAGAATTGTTTGAAGACTTTCATATAAGAAAAGTTCTAAATATGGTAAGTTTCGATAATTCCAACTTGATGAATGGTGCATGACTTGATCTATCCTAGTTTCGGCTGTAAAAAACGAAAGTCTGCCACAAAAATTTACTGTAACTTTATACAAAATCTCTTGTTAAGAGCACTGCTATGTGAGTGGGATTAACCATATTGGTCCAAAACCGTCAAGGTAATCCTTTTATAATGAACTAAGTATGTGTATTGTAGCTTGGCGGGAACGTTCTAATCGTTGGTAACCAAACATGTGTGCTTTGCAACATATTTACATACATAAAAATGTTTTCCACTGCCTATTGTGGAACCCCTAACTCTCCACAAGCATCCTTTTATCCAACACCTAACTGTCAACATCATCGACTAATAGCGGTCGACATCAAAATCAAAGCGATTCAAGATATAAAGAATTTTCAATCATGTTTCTATATAAAGCTTCTTTTGTGGGATATTATTGCCCGGCTAGTGGATTAAGTGACTCCAATTTCATCTTCAGAAAATCATCATTCACAAATGACTTTTTCTGATAAAGCTGCCATTGTACTTCCTTTCTTGATCCGTAAGGTCGTTGAATCATACTAAAATCTTCATGATCCAAGCTTGCTATATCTGGATCACACTACAAGAAAACAATCATTTTGCTACTCCAATTTGCGACCACATTTGTGGTCGCAAATTTTGCGACTCGAATGCCACGTTTTGCGACCAATGTATGAGTAGATGCAGGTAGTCGCATATTGATCGCACTTTTGAGAGTAAAAGTCGTAGTCGCATATTGGTCGCAATGTGCGACCAACTTACGATCAATTTGCGACCAGGGTGTGTAAGCGCTATTCGGTCACAGATTTGCGACCAAATAGCGACTGCATGTGCTAGATCCATATTGTGGTCATAATTTGTTCACAAAATTTGCGACCAAAATGCGACCACTGTGGGAGTGGCACTTCAGTCACAAAGTTTTGGCTAAACGACAACGTGGAAAACATGTGTGAGGTACGTATACATACCAAATAAGCGATCACACTATTGTGGTCGTAAAATAGTCACAAAATAGTGGTAAAGTAGTGGCAAAATCTTATATATATATACCCCCATGTCTTTTCTCTCATTTGTAGGATGAAAAGTAAAAAAACTTCAAACATGTGGGAGAATTACAATAATTCGAGAGATTGGATGTAAAAAAAGGATTGATAATCTAACAAAAATATATCGGCGAAATTTGCATAAATTATGGAGTAGTTCATGAATTTTTCAATTAGTCATAGTGGAGGTAAGTTTTTCGGTCCTTTTATTAATTGCAAAATGATAAATTTCTTTCGAAACGCAAAATTTGGAATCATTTGTATAGTCGAGGATTTATGTCTATTTTTTACTGATTGGCATCTTTAGCTTCCTCCATTTATGATGTCCTTCATGATACATTATACTTGATCACCACATATCTATAGATCGTATATATTTTGCACCCTGTAGGTGTTTGATTAGAATCGAGTTTTTTTTTCAAGTTCTTGTGTATCTTTTAATTCATTGTTTTTGTTGTATTTGGAGTATTGTTATTATCTCTCAAATCAACTTGCGTTATAGTATTCCTATTTTATATGTTTCTTTTATTGATCTATATGTGTTCATATTGGTTTTTGAGAGCGGTTTAACCCACATGAGTTGAATACAACTTGAAATGAAAAAATGCGTTTTGGAATAGATTGTAAGGGACACTTTTCCAATAATAGTTAAACTTTGGATAGATAACTGACAATGGAGTTAGTTTTATTTTATGGTGAACAATGTAACATTCACATATGAGATTCAAACGTTCCGGTCATTTGGGTGAAGCTTTATCAATGAAGCAAAATGCATAGTATTACACAATTAATAAAAAGATATGATTATACACAGACTTTTCTGTATCTATTTTAGTCTCAAATCTGGTCATAATATAGAAAATTAAGTCATCTTAATGTGGGCGTTGGATTCATATCATTTTGAGCTCTAATCAAAATTTATGGGCGATTTAAAATGCACGTGTCAAGTTGATAACCTATTTAAAATGATCATTGTCAACCGATCACGGTGATATCAGAAACAAAATTTATTGACGCTCTTGTGATTAGTCAAATTAGTCCATCATGATTTGTTTGATCAAATTTTCTAAAAAGTTGATGTGTTTATTTTGAGTCAATCCAATATTAATAGAGAATGTAATTCGGAAAGTTTTAAAAACTTGAACTTATTTTTCTGTTTCTACGTTATTATAATATCTAAAACGGTAACGTTCCTTCTGGATAAAAATTTCAATATTTCTATCCGTTTAGAGACGAATTCTTATTAATCCCATTCTTTTTCTTTGTTATCATTATGTATTAACTTCCTATTTTTCCTTTGTTTATGAACATGTTTACGTAGTTTTCTGTTTAAGTATTCTATTTTTATGTTATGAAAATATGTTGATTGATCCACCTTATTTTACTGATTGGCGTCTTTAGATCCCTCCATTTATGATGTCCTTCATGCTAAATTATATTGATCACCACATATCTATATATCGTATATATTTTGTATCCACGGTGTTTGATTAGCAGCGAGTCTTTCAAGTTCTTGTGTATCTTTCAATTTATTTATTTTGTTGCATTTGGAGTCTTGTTATTATCTCTTGTATCAAGTTGCGTTATAGTATTCTTATTGTATATGTTTTTTTATTGATCTATATGCGTTCATATTGGTTTTTTTGGAGCGGCTATGAGTTGAATGCAACTTGAAGGGAGAAAAAATGTGTTTTGAAATAGATTGTAACAGATGGACTTTTCCAATAATAGTTAAACTTTGGATACATAACTGAAAATGGAGTTAGTTTCATTTGATGGTGAATAATATGACACTCACATATGAGATTCAAAAATTCTGGTCGTTTGGGTGAATTTTAATGAAGCAAAATGTATGGCATTACATATTTTATGAAAGATATGATTATACGGAGACTTTTCCATATCAATTTTAGTCACAAATCTGGTCATATTAGAGAAATTTAAGTCAGCTTAATGTGGCCATTGGATTCATGTCATATTCAGCTCTAAATCAAAAGTTATGGGCGATTTAGTGTGGACATGTCATGTTGACCAACTAGTTAATATGATCATTGTTAACCGATCATGGTGATATCAGAAACAAAAAAATTTGGTGCTCTTGTGATCAGTCAAATTAGTCCATCATGATTTTTTTTGATGAAAATTTCTACAAAGTTGATGTGTTTGTTTTGAGTTAATCCAATATCAATAGAGAATGTAATTCGAAAAGTTTTAAAATTTTGAACTTATTTTTCAGTTTCTACGTTACTGTAATACCTAAAACGATAATGTTCTTTTATGATGAAGATTTCAACTTCTCTATAGATTTAGAGACGAATTCTTATTATCCCATTATTTTTTCTATGTTATCATTTTGTATCTAACTTCCTGTTTTTCTTTGTTTATGAACATGTGGACGTAGTCTTGTGTTTAGGTTTTTGATTTTTATGTTATGAAAATATGTTGATTGATCCATGTTGTTTTACTGATTGGTGCCTTTAGATTCCTCCATTTAGGATGTCTTTTATGCTACAATATACTTGACCACAACATATCTATAAATCGTATATATTTTGCACCCAGTAGGTGTTTGATTAGCATTGAGTCTTTTGTTTTCATGTTCTTGTGTATCTCTCAATTCATTGTTTTTTGTTACATGAGTCTTGTTATTATCTTTTGAATCAAGTTGCGTTATAGTATTCCTATTGTATATGTTTTTTTATTGTTCTATATGCGTTCATATTGGTTTTTGCGAGTGGCTTAACCCACATGAGTTGAATACAACTTGAAGGGAGAAGCAAAATGCATTTTAGAATAGATTGTAACGTATGGATAGTTTTCCAATAATAGTTAAACTTTGGATGCATAACTAAAAATGGAGTTAGCTTTATTTTATGGTGAACAATATAATAGTCTCATATGAGATTCAAAAATTTTGGTCGTTTGGGTGAAGGTTTATCAATGAAGCAAAATGCATATCATTACATAGTTTTTGAAAGATATGATTATACACAGACTTTTCTGTATCTATTTTAATCTCAAATCTGGTCATAATATAGTAAATTAAGTCAGCTTAATGTGGCCGTTGGATTTATACCATTCTGAATTTTAAATCAAAAGTTATAGGCAATTTAGTGTGAACGTGTCAAGTTTACCAATTAGTTAAAATGATCATTGTTAACCGATCACGATGATATCAGAAACGAAAATTCTTGGCCACCTTGTGATCAGTCAAATTAGTTCATCATGATTTGTTTGATCAAAATTTTAAAAAGTTGATGTGTTTGTTTTGAGTCAATCAAATATCAATAAAGAATGTAATTCGGAAAGTTTTAAAATTTTGAACTTATTTTTCTGTTTCTACGTTATTTTAATACATAAAACGTTAATGTTCTTTCGGGATAAAGATTTCAATGTTTCTATCTATTTAAATACGAATTATTATTAATCCCATTCTTTTTTCTATGTTATTATTATGTATCTAACTTATTCAATCACAAACTTTGTTGAGAGTTTGTTTACTTAATTTAGAAATGAGTTTTGTTAGTTGTGTGTGTGTGTGTGTGTGATTGTTTTAAGTTGCATTGAACGAGTCTTTAGTGACATTGTTCTAATGATTAACCACCTAAGCTTCTTCATCTAAATGCTGAAAAGGGTAAGAACAAGTGTTGCTTAAGGTTCGAGTAATGCTTTCTTCAAAAATTTTAAAGAAATAAATTTATTAGATACCAAAATATTAAAATTATTTATTTTCTAATTATTTTACTGTTAAATACTGTTGATTAGAAGAACTTTATATGCTAAATTTTATATGGATATTGAGAAGAATAATACACAACAAGTAAACAGCCTATAAAAACAAATTAAACGCAAAGAGAAGAATTAAAGGTTAAATATGAGTAAGCTGCTTAGATAACTGCAGCTATTTGAGTGGCTCGGTGGTGCAGCGAGCATGTGGCAATGCGCTTGCATCAACGGTTCGAATAGTCTGCACCCCTTGTACCGGCTTTGAATGTAGCCAAAACACTCCCTCGTAAAGAGAGAGTGTCCCCGATCATTAACACAGATCCCCACTCACATGAGGTATTCTAAAATACCTTTCTCCTTTTTTCCTTAAAAAAAAAAACACATCTTCTGTTTTGAATGTGATTCAGGCAGTCGAGACATAAAAGGATAAATTCAAGCTGGATTTAGTGAAGTATGAATACTCCGAGGGAGATGGAGTCTTTTCAGTTTTGTTTCGGGGTTAGTAACACGTGCAACCTTCACGTATGATAATAACAGTCTTTGAGCTTATCACATGTGCATATATTAGTTTAATTTACTGTGATTTAGTTTAACATTATATACATGATTGTAACTAAATGAATTTATTATATTTTTTAGTTTCAAAACCAAATCACAAGTTTCGTTTCTCATAGAATATTTATCTTCAACCTTAGTGTGCTTCTTTGCATGTCAAGAGTGATACTTTTGTTAGTACTTCTTCATATATCCAGCTTTTTACAAAAGAATCATGTATTTTCAACCTTAGTATGCTTCTTTTGTGTTGGATCTTTAGCAACACCATTCTTAACATCCTCCATTTTTTTTTCTTTTGGCCTGACGCTTATAGGTGCTAACTATATGAGCACTTTCAAACTTTTCTTATTTCATCATATCCTTCTCTTGCACACAATATGAAATAAGCTCATTAAGAGACTATTTCTCCTTTTGCATGTTGTAACTAACTAGATTTTAATTGAATGAAACTAGGAGAAAGAGAGTTCAAGACAAAAATATATGAGCACTTCTTCACGAAACTCAGTCTTGAGTGTCTTAAATTTTGAAACAATGTTAGACATTTCCAAAATATACTCCCTTATGTTTCTTTTGCCATGATTATCTCATGATACTAAATTGATATAGAAGTGTATTTATTTCTGCTTTATCGTCTTTTACAAAACGCAAGTCCATCTCAGCAAAGAACTCTTTGAGATCTTAGATCTCATCATCAGCTCTATAGGTTTTTGGAATGGTGTCCATAGTGATCATTAAACCATTGCGATTAAAACGTTGCTACTTCTCAGAAACTGCCTTATACTCAACAGTACTGGTATCTATAAGAGAAGTAGGTTGTTCCATCCTTAACGCAAGGTTAAGATCCGTACACACAAAGAAAATCTTAATCTTACTATTCCATTCTTTGTAGTTGGATGTAGTAAGTGTAATTGAGCCTAAATCTGCAGATATTGTGGTGAAATTTGCTGAAAAGAAAATAGTTCTTAATTAATAACTCACTATTTAACCAAATTTAATCAACAAATAAATTATAAAATATTGTACAACTCATCTCAAGATACCAAGTGCAACATTAATAACAAGTATTTGGAAAATATTATTAACGGCTAGTGATACTCTTGTTGTAAAGATCAAATACTGACAATAATGCATGATAAACGATAAACCTTTCTTTGGTTGATTTATCATTCACATGTTAATTCCTAATAATTGTGAGATGCTTATCATCACATGTATGTATGAAGTTCGACCAAATACAAATCCACGTTTGGGTCGATTTAATATTCGGATTAATATACATAAACACATCATTCAAAACTATTCATGAAAAAAAAATCTACAAAAGAGATCATTATGGCAACATTTTGTATCAATCAATACACTTGAAGAATTAAACTTGCAAAAATTTATTTTATTGATTAAAACTTTTTTTTATACTTGCTCACACATACTTCTTTAAGTCTTTGGGTTCTATATGAAAGAAAATTTGGCAAGAAAATTAACTTGGCTCGAAACCACTCAGCATCAACACGGCTCAATTTCTGCTTTTTAATTGTTGGGCTGATAAATCCAAAAACAACATTATTAAATGAAATAGATCGTTTCATCTATTTTTCTTTTTCAACTTTTAAACCAACAAAAGAAAAGTGAACAGCCACTAAGGTTTTTTTGATCTGATATTGATTAGATTTCTCTTAATTTTTTTAAAAAATACCATAATAACGAGCAAACTTTTATGGGTATGGAATCGATAACTAAAAATAAAATTGAATTCAATCATAAAATTACTCTACAAAAATTCTGGAAATCTAAGCTTTATGATTTCATCCAAATTTCCAAAAAAAAATTTAGATCTAAACATGCTTTTCAATATAACTTGAACTAAAACAATATGCATCATTCAGATCTTCGAAAAATTAACCACATATCACATAATGAGATTTAATCTCTAAACTTTAACAAAAATCGTATTCAACAATATGAAATTTTTAAGATATTATTAAATCCGAATTTAATCAAACATATTCAAATCCATTTCAAAAAGGAACTCTTTGAGATCTTGGATCTCATCATCACCTCTATAGGTTTTTGGAATAGTGTCCCTAGTGATCATTAAAACATTGCGATTAGAACGTTGCCACTTCTCCAAAACTGCCTTATATTCAACAGTACTAGTATCTGTAGGATGAGTAGGTTGTTTCATCCTTAACGCAAGGTCAAGATCAATACATCCAAAGACAATCTTAATCTTACTTTTCTATTTCTTTTAGTTGGATGGAGTAAGTGTAATTGAGACTAAATCTACAGATATTGTAGTGAAATTTGCTGAAAAAAAAATGTTCTTAATTAGTAACTCAATATTTAACCAAATATAATCAACAAATAAATTATAAAAGATTGTAGTACAACTCATCTCAAGATACCAAGTGCAACATTAATAACAAATCTTTGGAAAATATTATTAACTACTAGTTATACTCTTGTTGTAAAGATCAAACACTGTCAATAATGCATGATAAACGATAAACCTTTTTGGATCGATTTATCATTCACATGTTAATTCATAATAATTGTGAGATGCTTATCATCATAGGTATATATGTAGTTTGGCCAAATACAAATCTACATTTGGATCGATTTAATATTCACATTAATATACATACATACATCATTCAAAGCTATTCATGAAAAAAAAAACTACAAGAGAGGTCAGTTTGATAACATCTTGTGTCACTCAATACACTTCAAGAATTAAACTTGCAGATTAAAATTTATATTATTGATTCTTGAAGTGTATTAGGGTTATCAGGGGGAACATAACCCTTCTATTTATATATAAATAATTTCTAATTCGGTCTTTCATCAAATTAAAACATAAATAATGTATGCACAAATAAATTTTCCATAACACTTATGCTTCATAATCTTTTATTTTTACAGATAAGTGACCGCATAGTTTTGACTACTTTAAATAATAACCCTAACATATTGATTATAAATAATTCTTACAAAAATACATTGGAATATGCAAAACCATAACCAAGTTTTTGCAACTTCGTCTACATCGTCAGCAAAATTAAACCATTGATTTAATGCTTTTGCAACTTACCGTAGAAACTCGAGTCGCTTTCAATTGCCTTCACCGTGATATTGCACAACCTCGAAATTAAGTCACCACTAATAAAACTTGTTCATCTTCTTGAACAACTTTATGCTGCAACATTTGCTCCAATACAACCAACCAATCCAATAAGTTTTCTCTACAAACACCTCCATGGAACTCGATATGTCGAGTTTTAGAACCTAATTCTCACCTTCTACCAATGCATCCTTGCTCATGGAAATCATTCCAATTCCGTCAGAAAGATGTTAATCATGCGCAAAAGGAGGATCTCAACTTTATTCTGAACCATCATCCTTTGAATAATGTTGTTATAACTAATTGTACATCATTTGAATGTGTATACAAATGGCAGTAAGAGAAAATGGCAAAGTTACAGGTGAAGTTGCAGTAAAACAGAGCAATATGGTTGAACGAGGAGAACTTAAGAAGACCTCAAATGTCAGCCCAATGGAGATAAAGAAAAGTCGAAGCCCAACACGAGCTAATGACAAAAACCCAAGTATAAAAAAGAAGACAACAAGACAATCATCGAAAGAAGAAGGAGATGCAGGTCGTGAAATATGGACAAAGTATGAAGCTACAGTAATCATACACAAGGACGAAGAATATCGCAACAACGGCGCACACAGAAGATCATGACAGGTGTAAGAAGTTAAGCGGACAAGAATATTACGTTTCACAAATGTTACTATAAAATGTTTGTACAAGAAACGTTGTAAAGTTGAGAAAGAAAAGAATCAAAAACACGAAAGTTCTTCTTCTCCAAAGTTGTCCCTGTAATCTTGTTCTCCTTTCTATCTTTCTTAAGCCATTGTTTTATCTTACATGGTATCAGAGCTTATTGGAAGGCTCAATCGACAGTTATCCTTTTCCCACTCAAATCACAGTATCTAATTTTGTGACCTTGAAACTTACGGATCAAAATTATTTACTGTGAAAAACACAGTTTGAATCTCTCTTGAATAGTCAAAAATTACTCGGCTTTGTTGATGGTCGTGAGAAACAGCCCTGTGAAAAGATTCATGTGAAGTTTGACGGAGTTAGCAGAGAAGTGAGCAACCTAGATTTTGAAGCCTGGTTTGAGACAGATCAGCTGGTAAACATGGTTGTTTGGCACGTTGTCCGAGAGCATTTTGGGTTATGTTTACGGGTTGAAATCAGCACAGGATGTTTGGTTGATGCTGGCTGACAACTTCAATCAATGCTCAATGTCCAGAGAGTTTGATCTTTTGACATCGTTACAGAGTTTAACAAAAGGAAATCGAGACATGAATGAGTATCTACAAGATTTTAAGAATCTTGTGATCAGTTGAGCTCTATTGGAAAACCAATCTCCGAACCCATGAAGATCTTTCGATTATTGCAAGGGCTTAACAGAGAATACGATTCATTTGTCACCATGATGCAGGGTTTCATGAAAAAACCACCTGTACCCACATATGCTTCAGTGGTTTCTCAGCTCAAAGCTTATGATAATAGGCTCAGGACGTATGTTCCTTTGCAGTCGGATGTTACTCCCAATCTTGCATTTCAAACACAGCTTCCATCTTCTAGTGAAACTGCCAATTAAGCAATATTGCAGCAAGCAAACTATGCGTCTCAGTTTTACCAGAATAGAGGAAGAGGAAATTATGCAAATAGAGCTTCCGGCTATCGTGGAAGGGGTGGCTATTCAACAAGAGGTAGGGGTTTTGCACAACAAGTCTCTACCTCTAACTCAGAACCAAACTCAAATTATATCCGTCCCACATGTCAAATCTGTGGGCGTGTTGGTCATATGGCGTTAAAGTGTTGGAATAGATTCGACAACTCCTTCCAAAACACTGAAGTTCCTCAAGCTTTGGTTGCGTTACAAATATCAGGCACTCGACCAGAAGAGTGGTATCCTGATTCTGGAGCATCATCTCACATTACTCATTCAGCAACATATCTTCAAAACTCCACGGCTTACAATGGATCAGAAAATGTGATGGTGGCTGATGGATCGTTTCTGCCAATCACTCATATTGGGTCAACTACTCTGTCCATTGAATGACGTTTCTACATCAACAGGTACCTTACCATTGAACGATGTTTTATTCTGTCCATCCGTGAAGAAACCATTGTTATCAGTCTCGAAACTATGTGATGATTATCCTTGTGGAATTTATTTTGATTCTAACAAAGTGTGTGTTGTTGATAAGAAAAATCAGAGGGTGTTGACTCAGGGAAGAAGACGTGATAACCTGTACGTATTGGATACTTCAAGCATGATGGCATTCTACTCAACCAGGCAAACACACAGTTGGCGATCAAGTTTGGCATCATCGCTTGGGGCATCCAAATCCTCAGGTTCTTCAACTGCTAAAGAGAAACAAAGCTATATCTAGTAATAAAGATAGCTCTAGTCTAGTATGTGAAGCATGTCATATGAGTAAAAGCTCAAAACTGCCATTTTCTACTTCTGTTTTTCAAGCCTTCGAACCCTTAGAGAGGATCCACTGTGATCTTTGGGGGCCGTCACCATTTATCTCGGTTCAAGGTTTTAAATACTATGATGTTCTTATTGACAATTATTCTAGATACTCATGGTTTTATCCATTGAAATCAAAGGACGAGTTCTATTATGTTTTTGTCAAGTTTTAGAATCTAGTTGAAAACATGTTTAAGAAAAGAATTAGAGTGTTTCAAAGTGATGGAGGTGGTGAGTTTGTCAATAGACAACTCACGCAACACTTTACAGAACGAGGTATTCAACATTTGATGTCTTGTCCTTTCACTCTAGAACAAAATGGATTGGCCGAGAGGAAGCATCGACATGTTACTGAAAGTGGTCTTGCAATGTTATTTAACAGCAATGTACCTCTAATATACTGGGTGGAGGCGTTTTACACATCTAATTATCTCATCAATCTCCTTCCAACCTCAGTTCTTGGTAATAACAGTCCTCATGCTCTGCTATTTGGTCATATGCCTGAGTATTCAGCACTTAGAACGTTCGGAAGTGCTTGCTATCCTTGCCTTCGGGCCTATGCTCAACACAAGTTAGAACCTAGATCAATGTAATGTGTCTTTCTGGGATACAGCAATCAACACAAAGGTTATCGTTGTTTGTATCCTCCAACAGGTAGAGTGTTTATTTCCAGGCAGGTGCTATTTGATGAAAATCTGTTTCCCTTTCAGAATAGGTATCGCAGTGCAGCACCAGTTTATACCACCACCTTACTTGAGGCATGGCAACATTCTGCTCAACATCAGTCAGTACCTAATGTACTGCCTTCCCGATCCAATCCTGTGCAGTTCACAACTCCACTGTCGCAAACTGTTGTTGAAAACAGTCCTATGACTTCTATCTTGGCAGATGATTGTCCTGTGCGTACGGCAGACTTAGATTCTGTTCCTATTGGCGACAGCGATCATACTGCTCAAGAGACAGAAGCTAAGACAGTTTCCTCAACGCATCGTATGGTGATAAGAGCCCAAGCAGGATGTTTCAAACCAAACAAACGGTATGTGCTTTTAACAAGTTCTAATATCCCTCATGAACCACGTTCAGTTACTGCTGCACTTAAGGATGAAGGCTGGAGAAAGGCAATGGTTGAAGCAATTGATGCCTTTTATGCTACTAACACATGGTAGTTACTACCTTGGACAGCAACAATGAATGTGCTTGATTGTAAGTGGATTTTTCGAATCAAACGCAAAGCAGATGGTACACTCGATCGCCTAAAAGCTCGATTGGTGGCCAAGGGATTCCAACAGAAAGAGGATGTGGATTACATGGAAACGTTCAGTCCTATTGTCAGGACAGCCACAATTCGAATTATGCTTGCTGTTGCACTTTCAAGAGACTGGCCGATTACTCAGCTTGATGTTAAGGATGCCTTTCTTCATGGAGAACTTCAAGAAGGTGTCTTCATGAGACAACCTCCGGGTTTTGTAAGCTCATCACATCCTACACATGTGTGCAAACTAAAAAAGGCGATCTTTGGACTCAAGCAGTCTCCTCGAGCATGGTTTAACAGGTTCAGCTCTTATCTCATTGACTATGGCTTCACATGCAGTCTAGCTGATCCATCTCTATTCGTTTATCATCATAATAGTGTAACCATGGTTTTACTATTATATGTTGATGATATAATATTAACGGGGAGTTGTTCTAAAGCGTTGGAAGTCCTAAATCATTGCTTAAGTTCAGAATTCTCAATGAAGAACTTGGGGAAGTTGCATTATTTTTTGGGAATTCAGGCAGAATTTGGTGACTCTGGTCTGTTTTTGCATCAAGCCAAGTATGCAGAAGAAATTTTGCAGACTGTAGGCATGAATGAGTGCAATCCGATGCCCACTCCTCTACCTTCCCAACTCGACCAGACGCCTGCTGATTCTCAGCTGTTTGAGGACCCAACATATTTTCGTAGTCTCGTAGGTAAGTTACAGTACCTTACTCTCACTCGTTCCGATCTTCAATTCTCGGTTAATTATGTATGTCAACGTATGCACGCTCCAACACTCACTGAATTTGTTCTTCTTAAACGCATACTGCGATATGTGCGAGGAACTTACACTCTTGGTCTCCAACTGCCCAGAGGAGAAAACCTATCAGTCATGGCGTTCTCAGACAGTGATTGGGCAGGATGCCGTATTATAAGGAGGTCAACAACAGGATTCTGTACAATCCTTGGCTCGAATTTGGTTTCTTGGTGTGCTAAGAAGCAACCAACAGTGTCAAGATCCTCTACAGAAGCAGAATATCGAGCTTTGGCATATGCAGCAGCTGAATTGACTTGGGTTTCTTCTGTTATTCGGGATTTACATGTCTCAATGACAAAACCAGCAGTGCTCTGTGACAATTTATCGGCAGTTCATTTAGCAGCCAACCCAAAATTTCACAGTAGTTCGAAGCACATAGATGTGGTCTATCACTTCATCCGTGAAAAAGTGGCACTTGGTGTAATTGAGACTTGTCACATTTCCAATACACATCAACTTGCTGACATATTCACCAAATCACTTCCTCGAGCTGCATTTGTCACACTTTGATCCAAACTGGGCGTTTGTTCTCCACCAAACGTCAGTTTGAGGGGGGATGTTAGTGTTATAAGAGAAAATGGCAAAGTTACAGGTGAAGTTGCAGTAAAACAGAGCAATATGGTTGACCGAGGAGAACTTATGAAGACCTCAAATGTCAGCCCAATGGAGATAAAGAAAAGTCAAAGCCCAACACGAGCTAATGACAAAAACCCAAGTATAAAAGAGAAGACAACAAGACAAACATCGAAAGAAGAAGGAGCTGCAGGTCGTGAAATAGGAACAAAGTAAGGAGCTGCAGGTCGTGAAATATGAACAAAGTCTGAAGCTACAGTAATCATACACAAGGACGAAGAATATCGCAACAACGGCGCACACAGAAGATCATGAAAAGTGTAAGAAGTTAAGTGGACAAGAATATTACGTTTAACAAATGTTACTATAAAATGTTTGTACAAGAAACGTTGTAAAGTTGAAAAAGAAAAGAATCAAAAACATGAAAGTTCTTCTTCTCCAAAGTTGTCCATGCAATCTTGTTCTCCTTTCTATCTTTCTTAAGCTATTGTTTGATCTTACATTACCAAATTTTAAATATAGTTAATTATTTGAATATTTACTTAATTATATATATATATAATATATTTAACAATATATAATTAGCTATTTTGTGTATATAGTTAATTATCTATCAAATTATTATTAACTATGTGATATATTGTTATCTATTTGTATTTTAAAAAGTATTTAGTTTACTATATCACCATTGTAATCAACCATCAATATTCACATATGTCAAATACATGGGCCCAATCTATATCAACTTTAGAAGCCTGGTTTAATGGGGGCTTCAGTATTTGATTTGAAATCGATGGGAATATTTATTCTTATGGAAACTTTGTGTTTTTTTCTATTTAATTATAAAATTTAAATTTATATTAATATTTAAAAAAATTTTGATCAAAATATATTATAATTTGGATATATTGCTAATTTTTCTTCTTTACTTTATTACATATATAATTGAATATCTTTATATATATATATATTGACTAGACATATAATTAACTATATATATAATATGTGAAATATCGTAATGACGTAGGTAATTGGTAGTTTCTATGTCATTTTAAAAGTACAATAAAATAGCCCTAAAAACAACAATAACCAAAAAAAATATTTGGTAAAGTAAAATGAACGAGAAGGATTATTGATTTTTTATCTATCAAAAAATCACTAAAAATAAAGGTCCAGGGAGGAGAAAATTAATTAGTGATTGATTTCATACAAATCTAATTAAAGCATGGATTAATTACCGTAATGGTATTTTTGTATGATCAAGATTTTAGGATTTTATGGTGACAATTACTACATATTTAATTGTGAAAATTCATTTTTTTAAGTTAGCATGGTTATAAAAGTAACCATTAATATTCGTACAATAATTAATGAGATTATCACGTTGAGAAGAAAAAGTTTTATGCATTACAATGTGAATGCATTAAGAGTTTTACAATCACACTGTTTTAAAGTATAAGGCTTTCGCTTATTTAATTAGAAAATTGAGTAATTGTGTTATGAAGTGTTAACACATTATAAAAATATTTTTATCCATTAAATTTTAATATTTATATTTTTATAATATATTAGTCATTATAGTAGTTTTATTATATTAGATATAAATATTAAAATGGTAAAAGTTTAGACTATGATTAAAAATACTATAAATAACTTAAAACTTTGATTAATCAGTTAGTTTATTATCTATATTATAGATGATCATCCAAAGGTGCATCATTGAATATATTTAGTACTATGAAAATAATTAATTATTTCACATCATAATCTATAATACGTATATCCAAAGTGTGATATAATTATTTGATCTTGTGTGATATGAGTGATTATTAAATTATGAATTTAGCATCACTGAAAATTGTTGTATTTAAGTATTTTCCCAAAGTTGCTTTAATACATGATTTAAAATTTGTCTTAGGGTCTTTGAATCTGAATTAACTTCTCAAAATACTAATGGGTGACTGTCCATAAATGTTTGTACTTTTATCAAATTGTAAGCATCGGCTAAATCTATCATGAAGTTTAATGGTTTCAATTATGAATAGTGGTCCAAATAAATCCAGTTCACACTGCTTATGATGGCATTGGACTTTGTAATTCTAATGAATGAAAAACCCTCAACTATTATGGAT
The DNA here is from genome assembly GCA_018901945.1 of Pugionium dolabratum. NCBI lineage: Eukaryota > Viridiplantae > Streptophyta > Magnoliopsida > Brassicales > Brassicaceae > Pugionium > Pugionium dolabratum. The sequence continues at coordinate 36,580 of JAEVFF010000727.1, read as the reverse complement.
GATAGCTCGGGAAATGAAAATTTTTGGTATTAGGTTCTACCATGTTGAATTTGAACCTCATGATGATGAAAATTGCATAAAGTATTAAGTCATTTATGCCTAAAACAGAGAAATCAAGTGAATTCATATAAAAACTTAAGGAGTATTCATAATCAGATTTTACTGATAACTCGATTGTACAAAGCACAATGAGTGAGTCTATTACAAAGAAGTTTGACTTGTTTTAACCAATCCATAATCATGTGGCACACATGTCTAACTTTGGCAAAAAATTCAACGATTTTAGGAATAAAAGTTCATGAGCAGTTTTTGGCCAAATTCATTATAAACTCCCTAAGTGTTGAGTTTAGTCAGTTCTACATGAACTACAACACCATTAATAAAACTTTAAGGGATTAAAGACTATGCTGGTTCAAGAAGAAAAGAGATTAAAGAAGATGAAAAATCAGTCTCATAGGTCTTGGAAGTGTCATCGGGGATAAAGTAAACCCAAGTGAAAAAGCACAAAAGAATGATAAATTGTTTGTGAAAGGACTTGAAAGTCAAATCTATAAAGAGATGAAGTGATTTTTTTGCAAGAAATATTTTCTGAAAAGAAAATTTTGGTTTGACAAAAAAGGTAAACATTAGAAAAGGGTTTGCTCTGAATTGAACTTTATAGAAGTGTCTAATAATATTTTTTGTTTATATTCTGGTGCTACTATTCATTTATCTCATATTAAACAGGGAATCAGTTCGATCGAATCCATAAGAAGAGTTGAACAACACTTGTTCAATGGGAAACACGAGGAAGACACCAACTAAAAGGTTAGGACTTATACATTGATCTTAGACATTGTATGTCATGTAGATCTTGAAAAGTGTCTCTATTTACCTGAATGTGCTAAAAAACTTATTTCTGCAAGTAGACTGAACAATTTAGTTTAGATATTAAAGTTGGATATTGTATTTTCTCATTGTAACAAAATAATTACTTTTATGGTAATGGTACTTTGTTTGATTCACTTTATAAGTTCAATATTGATCCAAAGTTTTCTGAATCCTTTTCTAATACTGAAAATTGGCATTAAACGTGGTGCATCAAATTAAAGTTCAGCTTTCTAGTGGCATCAAAGATTAATTCATATTTTAAAAGAAAGGATTAATTCTTCCTCCATTAGATTTTAGTGATCTGGATGTATGTGTGGATTACATTAAAGAAAATTAGACTAAACAGAAAATAAAAAAAATAACCACAACAGGTATTGAACTTCTTGAGTTAATACATACCGATATATGCGAATCTTTGGATGCTCCTTCTTGTAGTATTGAAAAATACTTTATCACTTTCATCGATGATTACTCACGTTATTGATATACATATCTAATCATGAAAACGTTGAAGTATGTGAATGTCTTAGAGGTGTTACTTGACGAAATGGAAAAACAGTTAGATAGAAAAGTAAAAGCAGTGAAATTTGATAAACGTGGTGAGTTTTATGGAAAATTCAATAAAAATTGACAATTTCTGATACTCTTTAGCATAATGGCGTAGCTGAAAGGCAAAATCATACTTTAATAAATATGGTTAAGAGCATGTTAAATAACTTATCTTTACTCCTTTCATTGTGGGTATGTGCATTAAATACTACAACGTATATGCCAAACTGGGCTTTTAGTAAAGTCGTCGCTAAGACCCTTGTGAAACATAGATGGGAAGGAAACTTAGTTTAAATCATCTTCGTGTTTGGGGTTGTCCAACATAATTAAGGTTGTCTACCCCACATGAAATTTTTTTTGATTATAGGACGATCAATGGATTTTTTATTGGCTATGCAGAAACATCAAAAGGATATACATTTTATTTGCCTTAACCATAGTACGAGAACAATGGAGAAAAGTAATGCTAGGTTCTTCGAGAATTATAAAACTAGTGAGAGTGTTGAACCACGAGAAATGGACATTTGGGAAGTCCATGTTGATGTTCTTTCACCTATCGTTACACCTAATGTTTTTATTCTTATTTTTCATAACAGTTAAACTACGCAATAGAACGACATAATGATGTGCCAATCTCACAATATTGGAAAATACAATTAATGAACAAATTACAATTCAAGAAGAGAATAGTTTACCATAAGAACCATTAAGGCGATCGGGATGGGAAAGAAGATCCGCTATTTCAAATGATTATGTGGTTTACAGTATTGAAAATGATTGTGAGTTAAGTATTGATGAAGACTTGAGCTCATTCCAAAAAGTCATGGAAAATGACAATTTTGAAAAGTGATTGATTGCCTTGAAAGAAGAAATAAAGTCCACGGGTGATAAGAAAGAATGGGAATTAGTAGAGTTATCTAATGATTTCAAAACCATTGGTTTGAAATGGATCTTTAAGACGAAACACAACAGAAAATATAAAACTAAAAGACACAAGGTTCGTCTTATTACCAAAGGTTTCACACAAAAATATGGCATTGATTATAAAGAGACTTCTTCTCCGGTTTAAAAGAAGGATTCTTTAAGTATAGTTTTGGTTTAATTCGCTCACTATGATCTTGAATTTCACCAAATGGATATTAAAATCGCCTTTTTAAATGGAAATCTAGAGGAAAAAGTATATATGGATTAACCTGAAGGTTTTTCGCCATGGGAAAAGAACATATGGAGTGTAAGCTGAGGAAGTCAATATATAGACAAAACAAGATTATAAACAATGGTATTTAAAGTTTAGTGATACCTTATGGTCATACAATTTAGTAGAAATCATCGTTTATTGATGTATCTAATTAAAGTTAGGAGGAGAAAGTTCGTGATTTTAATATTATATGTGGATGATATTTTGCTTACTCCAAATGGCATGATATAAAAAGTATCTCTTTAAAAACTTGAAATAAAATATATGTGGAGGCATCATATGTGATCAAAATTAAAATTTTAAAGATAGCTCACAAGGATTGTTAAGTTTGTTTCAAAAAGGACATATCAATAAGATTTTAGAAATATATAAAATGGATAAATGCTTTGAAGAGATAGCTCCAATTCATAAAGAGGACAAGTTCATCACCTAGAGTTCATTGGATATTTATATTCAAATTATGTCACATACGTCGATAGCAGAAAATCGATGTTTGTCTATCTTTCATGTTAGCTGAGGGAGCAATATCATGAAAAAGTGGAAAGCAGTTTGTCATTGCTACTTCCACTGTGGAAGCCGAATTTGTAGAATGCTTTGAGGCCACAGCTTATGTATTGTGGTTGTTGAACTTTATCTCGAGGCTTCAAACTTTCAATACTACATCGAAGCCGCTGAGAATTTATTGTCATGATTTCATAGTTGCCTTTTTAAAGAATGACAAGTATTCAAAGGATGTTAATCATATGGAGTTAAAGTATTTTTCTATGAAAAATGAAATACAAAACGTAGAATGTCTTTTGAGCCTATAAGAACATATATGATGGCAATGGATCCGTTAAACTAAATGAGTACCACCCATGACGTTCATTGAGAATGTAGAACATATGGGTATTATAGATAAAGTATTGCTATTCTGATTAAGGTTTGCTCATTATGTGTGTAACACTATAAATTCACTTAAAATTATGTTTTTGTTTTAATGAATATGTTATCCTTAAAATATGTGTATATATTTATGGGTCACTCGATAACATATGACTATTTTAAGAATTAAAGTTCTTCTCAATATTAAGAGACTATACATTGAGTTATATTGGTTTGTGATACATTGAAGGGACCATATCATTTAATGATATGTGACCGCCATGATTCAATCATTTCTAATTTTACTATGATAGTTAAAATTAAAATGAATTGTACATTAAAATTATTGAATCATTAAGTCAAAACAAAGCTCAAGTGAAAAAATATAAGAATATTTATTCGTATGTGATTTTTGTGTTTCTCCGTTTTAGTTTTTTTATCAGTGGACAACAACGGGCTGGTCCAATAACCCAATATTTTTATATAAAAATTTAATACCTTCATACGAGGGAACGTGGAGTCGAACTCAATATTTTGGAATGAATGTATAGGTAATGCAACCACTAACCCACTCAATCCTTCTCTTTTTTGTTTTAGTTATAAAACTCAAATTCATATTAATGTGTAAATTCTAATATACAAATGATAGTTTACAAATGATTGGATCAATTTTGATTAAAAGAAATTAGAATTTGAATATATTGATATATTTTTTTACTTCCCTTGTTTTGTTTGCATATAATTAAATATCCTTCATTAATATTTTATATTATATATCGTAGTTATGAAAATGACATATAATTAACTATATATGTAATATATAGGTAATTGATAGTTTCTCTTTGTCATTATAAAAACACAATAAAAACACAATAAAAGAAGAGAAAACATAATAAAATAATCAGAAAAGAAAACATCCTTAAAATAAAATTAAAGAAAAAAATCATTGATTATTTATCCACCAAAAGAATCACATAATAAGGTAAAAAAAAGAGAAAATTTGTGATTGATTTCATACAAGTGTACTCAAAACATGTATCCATGTATTTCTTTTTTAGTAAAACAATTATTTTGTGATTGAATTAATTCAAATATCGATATTATTACAATTAGATTTCACTATTGAAATCACTAAAGTTATTTTAAATGAAATCTACCATTTTCCACAAAACAAAGAAACTGACGCGTAACCATTTTTTTCTCTCAAACCTTCTCTTTCTCAGCGATCCCGTACTACCTTCTGGCTTCGTCTCCGTCGACGGTTACTTAGTTTTCCGTCGACGAAATGCTTTCTCTTCATCCAGAAGAGTTGTTGTCGTCAAATTGACGGTTTATTTTAACTTTAACTCCATTTCTCTTTTATAAATAACCTTTCTTCTTCATACCTCCTTCCCGAAACCTTTCTGAAAATTTCTCTGCAAATTCTTAGATTTCATCATGTCCGATTATCTCACTAAAAAATGCAAGAAATCTCATTATGAATTGATGAAGAATCGGTTGAATTACCGTCGGATTTATGTATCGAGCCCTCCCATGAGATTTGATATTCCCTTATCGGAAAACCGATTAATAGCCGTAATCAGAATATACGTGCTCTCATGACGACATTTCCTCGGTTATGGAGTGTTGGAGAGACAATTGTCTCTCGGATTATCGACGGAAATAGGGTCCAATTTCTATTTTAGACCGAAGAAGGATTGCTCTCGGTGCTTCAGCTTAGCTCATGGTCCTTCAATGAGTGGATTGTAGTGCTTCAGAAATGGACACCGGATTTGGCAGAATCGGATTTCAACCAAATTCCTTTTTGGGTGCAAATCCGTGGAATTTTCTTGCAATTTTTCACATACCGAATGGTAATCTACAACGGCGGAATTATAGGCGTGGTGCTTGAATCGGACTTTAATGCAAAGGGTGCTCACCGTGTAGCCTTTGTCTGGGTTAGAGTTCTTCTTCGTGTGGATAACCCTTGATTTTTCAGAGAAATTTCCAATTTGGCGATGTTGAAGTTCCTCTCCGGTTCCGGTATGAATGACTCCGGAACTTCTGCACTAAGTGTGGTCTTCTCAACCATGAATAGATTGGAATGTCTCTCTCGCATAACCCCTCCTCCACCGGTGAATCCTCCTTCTTCCTCCGATCTCGATGATGATGACGATTCAGAGGGTGGTCACGAAATTCCTCCGTGATTTGCAGAACCGACTGAGAAGCGGTGTCTCTTGCCGGAAAATAAACAGTCGGAGGAAGATAATCATGATGCGAAACAAAGGAAATCGAACTCCCCAGATCCGGGCCAGCCATCGCGGTCTTCCGATTTATAAGCAAAAGGCCAGTCGGAATTTAGATTTTTAGGGCTCCTTAATTACGGTTTGGGTAACCGGTCTTCACGGTTTTCTTCGGACAATAACCGATTATAAAGGAATATTCTCTTTAACCAAATTCATTAATAATTATATGCTTTGGTTAAACTTCACCAGTTTTAGGAATGATGTAGTTATATGGTTAAGCGGATTTCCGGTTTGGTTTGGGACAAATCTAAGTTTAAGGAAATTAGTCCCCTTAGATCACTTTGATTTTCCGGGTGGTGTAAATTTGAGTTATTTAGGTGATGGTTTGGTGGGCCATAATCCACCGGGTTCTGAATGAATATCGTATTTTGGAATTGTCGGAATTTGGAAGGGTCTCTGGTAGTTCGACGCCTGAAGTGAATTAAGAAAGAATATTCCCCGGACATACTCTTTTTGGTGGAAACCAAAAACAAGAATAATGTGGTTGATGATATCGCTGCTGAATTAAACTATTCACAAGTTTTTTGTGTACCACCAAATGGAACTCGTGGTAGTTTAGCTTTGTTGTGTAAACAGAATGTTGCTGTTATGGTTGTAATCTCTGACGCAAGACTAATAGATTGTAAAATCAATAATAAGGATTATGATTTTTATTTGTCTTGTGTATATGGACATCCGATTCGAAAATACCGATCTAATCTTTGGGAAAGATTACAACGACTAGCTATCGTACAAAATCGGCCTTGGATAATGTGCGCAGATTTTAACAAAATCTTACATGTACATGACAAAACCGGGGGAGTCCTGAGAGAACCTTGGAGTTTTTTTGATTTCCAAAAAATCGTCTCTTTCTATAATATGTCGGATTTGCAATATAGTGGAAGTAATATGACTTGGGCGGGAAAAACAAACAATAAGATGGTTCGGTGTTGGTTAATCGTGCTTTGACAAATGACGAAAGGAAAGCCATTACCCATCTTCTAGGGTGAAATACTTAGAAATGATAGATTCCGATCATAGACCTGGTATAATTAGTATTTCGACGACAATCGGAAATCGGAACAAGGATGTTTTGATATGATCCACGTTCGTCGGATCATGAAGGATTTCAGGATATTGTGAAGTATAGTTAGAATAATCTTCATCCTTCTACTAACTCGGAGATTTTGTCCAGAATTGTTAATTGCCGAAAAAGGATATCCTTGTGGAAGAGGAATAACTTTGCAAATTCTAATCTGAGAATCAAGGCAATTACATCTACAATTGATTTTGCAAAGAGAAACTCACATTATCCTGGGCAATATAGTTCTTTCTTGAAATTGGATCTGCAAAAAGCTTATTAGGATGAGGAAAAATATTGGAAATTAAAAAATAGAAATCAGTGGCTTCAAGAAAGAGATAGAAACACAAAGTTTTTCCATGCAGTAACCAATAACTGTTGTTCACGAAATCATATTTCGTCTATCAAGAGACAATGGTGTTGATGTTTTTGGGAATAACGCTATAGCTGATCAAGCTCAACAATATTTTACAACATTATTAAGTCTATATGACCAGGGGAATATGGAGCATGTGATATCACATGTGCAGCGAGCAGTATCAGATTCTACAAATTCTGAATTGGTTACACCAGCTTCCAAAGACAAAGTTTTTGAGGCCTTAGCTACCATTAGGGCTAATAAAGCTCCTGGATCTGATTGGTTTTCGGCTGCTTTTTTCTAAAAATATTGGGATATCGTGGGAACAGTAGTATTTGCGAAGGTCGAACGTTTCTTCCATACAGGACAAATGATAACGGAATTTAACTATACCAATATTTGTCTTATACCAAAGATGGATTGTCCTCTATCTATGAAAGATTTTTGGCCGATCTCACTTTGCAATGTGATGTACAAAATTATCTCTAAAATTCTGGTACTTCGGCTTAAAAAGTTCCTTGACATTATGGTATCACAAAATCAAGTAGCTTTCATTCCAGAAAGATTTATCACGGATAATGTACTCATCGCCCATGAAGCGCTATACTCTTTACGAGTTAAAAATTCAAATGTTGAGTCATTCATGGCAGTAAAAACGTGGCATATGATCGTATCGAGTGGAGTTTTCTCGAATATGTGCTCATAAGTAAAGGCTTCTCTCCTATTTGGATAAATTGTATTATGCAGTGTGTCTCAACAGTTTCTTTCTCATGACTTATTAATGGAAGTTCTTATGGCACTTTTAAACCAAACCATGGTTTAAGACAAGGAGATCCATTATCACACTATCTCTTTATATTGTGTGCATATGTATTGAGTTCTATGATTCACAATGCAGAAAGGACTAATCAAATTCAGACACTAAGGATTGCCAGGAATGGACCGTCCATATCCCACCTTTTATTTGCGGATGATTCTCTTTTTTTCATCCGTGCGGATAGGAAAAATATTCAAACTTTAAACAATACTTTTCAGGATGTGGTAGAGTTTCTAGACAAATCATCAATATGGAGAAATCGTCAATTAGTTTTGGAAATAAAATATTTGAGCATACTCGAAGTCACATTCAACAGATGTTGGGGATTCATACTATTGCTGGGGGTGGGAAATATCTAGGACTTCCAGAACAATTTAAGCGGAATAAACGTCAGATCTTTAGATTTATTCTTCATAATATTCGATCTAAAATCTCAGGCTGACAAACGAAATTTTTATCACCTGCGGGAAAGGAAACTTTAATCAAAGCAGTTGGAATTGCGATGCCAGTGTATTCTATGAATGTCTTTAAGCTACCGAAAGGAATATGCAAATTGATGGATAGAGAATTATCCAGGTTCTAGTGGGGAATGACTAATGACAAATGAAAAATATCATGGGTTTCTTGGAAGAAAATGGCAACATCGAAACTATTAGGTGGTTAGGGTTTCAGAATTTTGAGAATTTCAATCGGGCTCTTCTAGCTAATCAATGCTGGAAATTAATTAATCGACTTGATTGCCTACTATCGAGAATCTTAAAGAGTCGGTATTATAGAAATGGAGATTTACTATCTGCAACACCAGGATCCCGACCATAATTTGGTTGGTAGTCAATGTTACATGGGCGGCTTTTACTAAAATCAGGTTTACAACGGATAATTGGCAATGGTACCAATACTTTTCTTGTGGATACCAATTGGCTACCTACCTTTCCATCTCGTACTCCAAGGTTGTTACCATATACGAATCCCACCCTCCACATAGACATTCTCATCAATGAGGAGAAAGGACAATGGAATGAAACTACTATTTGTGATTTGATTCAACAAGAAGACCATCATCTAATTTACAAACTTTATCTTCCACCGATTTCTACTACAGATACTTGGTTTTGGAAACATACGAATAAATGAATCTATTCTGTTAAATCTAGTTATCAGAATGCAGTAACTAAAGAGGACACATTTGTGAATCTACCACCATTGGCTATTTTTCCAGATTTGGCAAAACTTATTTGGAGTATTGAGTTACCACCGAAGATACAACATTTTTTGTGGCATTTACTCTCTGGTGCCTTATCTTTAAAATCTAATTTACATCATCGGAAAATAATTTCGGATAATCTATGTAGCCAATGTTGTGATTCTGAAGAAACGGAGCCCCATGCATTCTTCTTTTATCATTTTTCTCAGATGATTTGACGAAATTTGGGAATATTAACTACGACAATTTGTGATCCTCCTACCAATTTACAAGACAATATCCGGTTCTTTATTGCAAGCTACAATCAGTTTGACTCTGATTCGGCAAACAAATTTATTCCATTCTTTCTGCTTTGGCGTATTTGGAAATCGAGAAATGATCTTATTTCTAATAATACGCTTATATCTGTGGATAAGATACTTCAAAAAAGCTATGAGGACGCTCTCGAATAGAAGCAACATATAAGGAAGATGGATAATTTGTCGAATCTTTCGACCGGTTTCTAAAAAATGGGAAGGACATCCACAAGATTCGGTTAAATGTAACTACGACGCTGCTCATCGTGATGGCAGCAATCATTCAGGTATAGGATGGTTCATCCGCAATAAAAATGGACTCTTTTTCATGCTGGAATAGGGAAATTTCAAGGTCGGCTTTCAGTGATTGAAGCACAATTTACTGTACTTATCTGGGCCATCCAATCTTCATGGTCTTTGGATTTTCGTAAAATAATCTTTGAAGGCGACAATCTTACCTTAAATAATCTCATCAATAAAAAGGGACGACATCTACATTTGCAACATTATATTCAAACAATTCAAAGTTGGATTCCTCAATTTGAAAACATTCTTTTTCATCACCAACCAAGATCATGTAACTTGATTGCTGACGTTTTGGGTTCAACATCTATTATTTCATCTGAGAATTAGAATATTTTCCATTGTTGTCCTTTTTTTTTGCAAGAATATGTAAACTTTGATCGTGGATATTAATAAAGTTATCTTGTTGGCAAAAAAATTTATGTTAAATGCTTACATGGCACATTTCTTATGGATAACTCGACACAAGCGGTATTAAAGAACTACGGTTATGAAATTCAAGATTGTACTAGTAGACCATCGTATTCCCTATCATTACTGGATTTGCACTAATTCACAGCAAAAGTTAAGGACATGGAAGTTTTCTTTTAAAGTAAAACCTCTGAGCTTAACAAAGTAATAATATTTATTAGGCCTTATGTGAATATAATTTTGTATATGTGGTTTATATACCTGTCTTTATAGCATAAAAGTTGGTAACAACTTTTAGAAATTCATTCTTGTGATTTCACAAAAATTCTTACATCGTCAAAATTGATCTCATCGTCAACAATATCAAAACCATATTTGTTAGTGTATTACTAACTTAGTTGAAAAGTTATTAAACAAAGATATGATGCAATTACTAAATCATGATGTGTTACATATATCGTATCACAACCACAAAGATTTGATGTGAAACAAGTATTTAGTATTGATTATGGGTTTGAGCTCTACAAACAGTTAACGAGGAAGAGATTGTTAGTGTTATGATGACTGATGTGTGGAGCCGTCGGAACAAAGCATAATATATTTTGATTCAGATACTGGACATATGAGATGAGTATGACATGTAAGTGTTGATACAACAAAGACTGATATAGTGTTTGATGCAATGGTTGATATAAAGATACAAAAGAGAATGACATAGTGCTTGATGCAGTAGTTGATACAAAGCTATCAAGATAGAATGCAATATCAATAACATAGTTGATCTAGACATTAAACAGATGAGATATAGTATGTTCTGTAAGTGTTGATAGAACAAGGCTGAAGCAGTACTTCATGAAGTAGTTGATACAATCATCAACATAGAACAAGAGTATGATAGATGATTACAGTGGGATAGTCCTCGACTTAAAGTAGAGGGTGTATCCGAGAAGTCCGTCAGAGTGTAAAGTATTTGGTAGGATACAACAGAGGATGCATGAGACAAGATGTTGAGATCTGATGCATCAGAGAATATATCAAACGATATATCAGGAAGCAAGGATTTGATGTTACATAATTGGTGACGTGGCAAGAGGCTTGTTGAACTGAACGAAGTTTTTGGAATTTCAAATATCCAAAACAAAATACTGGGCATATACTTGATGGCATCACATGATGTATCATATAACATAACAAGAAGCAAGAACTTGATGTGCACAGTTACTGACGTGGCAAGTGGCTTGCTAAACTGTTATGAGGTTGCAGGAAACCATATATTATCTGCAATAGATTTGGCGGGTAGATAAACTTAGAGGATAAGTTGTATCTATTAAATATGGAAAATCAAATATTTTTGAAACGTAGTTGGCAAGTAGGTAAGCTTGGAAAGCAAGTTGTATCTATCAAAATCTCGTGAGGATCCTATGTGCTAGGGTTAGAGGATTATTATAAATACCAAGATGTTGTCTCATGAAGACTTACGACTGCCGAGGGTATTACAAACAGGTGCAGACATGTGTCTGGCGTCATCCTATCAGACAAAATAACAGGATGAGAAATCTGTTAGTTATGTTGATGGTTTTTTTATGGAATGTGCAGCCATTAAAGATGGTGATGCACCAATGCAGTTGGGTGGTAGTCAGACATGACGTGTCTAATACTGTTTCCATATATCACGTAGAAAATAATATTAGGCTTATTTATGTTGTATAATTCTTTCTTATTCTAGTGGATTTGTATCTAAATTAGGTTTCAGGGATGTAGGTTGGAGAACTGAACCTTGTGAAAATTTTGTGTCTATTTACTTTATGCATCTAGTTACTTTTATCATTGCTCAAACATAGATATATCACAAATCTCAAACTTACAATTGGTATCGGAGCAGGTTCCCGATAGAGATTTTTCTTGTTTCGGGTAGATCACAGATTTGATCCTAAGGAGATGATGTGTGTGAGAAAAATCAATCACAGTTGAAAAAAAAAAGAAGAGAAGAAAATGGATGAGAAATCAGATCTGATGAACCAATGAAGATGATAACCGAATTTGGATTAAGTGCATGTGATGCTGAGATGATGACTTCTGAAACAGGACACTGAACACATAATTGGAATATAATCAAGATAATTGACAGAGGTTGTTTCTGGAACTCAATCAGAGATTATCACAGATGAAAATAGAATATGAATCAAAGAAATGCATAGTTAAAAGAAAGTGCAGAGGTGTCAAGACAAGTTTAAAGATTTTGAAAGCTACAACGACCAATCATTTGTTATGATGGTTAAATTAAAGTATGCAACAATGGTTAAATTCTATTGATGAGGTTCTGTGTTTTGCAAAGTCAAAGTCATTATTTTGATATTTGAGTTAATGAAGTGCACAGGGGCGTATCAAAATATAACGTATATCATAGTTGATGAAAAAGCAATTATAAACTCTTCTATATCAAGATCAGCTACACATATCAGTGTTTGATGAGTCATTGAACTTTGATACGATGAAATCTGATCATGTAATTGTTATGATGCAGACTTATGAAATGAAGCAACATAAGAAGAAGAAACTTGGTTAAAGTTGTGATAACATTCAAACATGACCGACATGATCAAGGATATTTAATGATATATTTTGGTGTGGAAGCCAACAAGAAGATGTCGATTCTAACACAAAATCAAAACTTGAGGGTACTTTTAATTTTTTTTACAGATGATTGATCACAACCAAGAATGAGAATCAACTATGAAACAAAAGGAATCAAGTTATAAATAGATAAAAAGTTGGACAAAGAGCTGGTGGATGAAAAAGAGAAATAAAAGTTGTGTAGAATGTGACAGCTCAATAGCTCAGAAGTCTGAGTCTGATATACTCCTTGGAAAGAAGAAAATTGTTTGGTGTTTAGCTGTTAAGCCATCAACCTTTAGGAATTTGTTAAGGTACTTGATTTTCATAATGTATTTACACGATTTTGATTTTAAGAGTTGTTGTGAACATGGAAATCAATGAAGCATCATTTGTGTCAAGTTGATAATCATAACGATAAAAGATGACAGATGCGATAAAACAATGTTTAAAATTAGTTTGGATCGTGCAATTGTCTCTGAAATTGTTATCACATCAAAAGAAGTCTATTTTGTGTGTACGACATGCTTTGATCATGTTCCTATTGGCGACAGTGGTACCTTTTTGTTGTTAAGATAGTGTTTCTTCTAATATCCATCATGTGATTGCTTGGACAAAAGATAATTTGTGGAAAGAAGATAATAGTATCAAGGATTTGATATTTCACGAAAATGAGTTTAGAACAGAGGTGACAAATGTGGTGTGAAAACCAACATGTGATGGTATGGATAAGATGGTCAATCACATGTGGGCTCTAGGAGGATCACTGATTGATATCACTGTAAAAATCAAAATGTGTGACAACATGTTAGTACATGGTTCAAGACAAAATTTACAACACAGAGGCTCAAGAAGAAGATCTACAACTCTTAATGAAGGTACTTTCTATTTAAATCAAGTGATATGATATGTATAGCATATATATCAAACCAATCAGAAACATTGTATGGTGATATTTTGTTGATTACATCAATCTATGATTGTTTTGATTGTTTGATTTTAGATCAAGCGTAGTTTAAAATACATGATAATGTTTGAGCTGATATAGTCACCTTGAGAGATATGACTGATGGATAAAGGAGCTTTTGGTTGAGATTGAAAAGAGTTGTAAAGAATCTATCAAGAGCATCATTAGATTTTTAATAAGTTATAGGGTATGAAAGTCGCTGGTGAAAATTTTGTTTAAGATGAGGGTTTACATTCAATTTTAATATGAGTTGAGTCAAGTTCAGAATCGAAGCTTAAGATTGGATTCAATGAAATGTTTATCCATTTATTCAGACTGAAGTATAGAATCAGTTTCAAGTCTTCAATTGAGTATCAAATGGTTTGTGAGAAGTCTTTCAGCAACACGGGTGTATATGCCAGGAGGACAATCAATGTGTTAAAAAAGGGCAAACTCTTATGGACTTAAGCGAGCACATATGGCCTGGTATGAACGCCTAACGTGATTCTTGGTCAAAAATAGATTCAAAAGAGGTAGAGTGGATAAAGCGTTATTTATTCAAGAAGAGTCTAGTCACATTTTCATAGTTCAAATTTATGTTGACGAGATCATTTTTGGAGGAAATGAGAAGAGCCTTGTGGATAAGTTTATCTTTGACACGACATACAAGTTCGAGATGACTATGGTTAGAAATTTCAACTACTTCCTTGGTTTACAAGTCAAACAAACAATGGAAAGGATTTATGTGTCTCACAATACTTATGCAAGAAATTTTTTGACTCGATTTGACATGCAAACGAGCAAAGAATCTCGCACCCCCATGAGCACAACTACTAAGTTGTGCAAACACGAAGAATGGACTAAGGTTGATGAAAAGTTGTAGCATGTAATGATTGGTAGCCTACTGTCTTTAAATACAAGTCAACCAGACATGTGCTACAATGTTGGAGTTTGTGCAAGATACCAAGCGAGTCCACGTGCTTCTCGTTTAGTTGTAGTCAAACGCATTATCAAATATGTGAAAGAGAGTGTGAATTTGGGTTTTTTCTATAAAACGATACTAATTCTAATTTGGCTGGCTTTTCTGATGGAGATTGGCCAGAAAATCTTGATGACAGAAAGAGGACCTCGGGAGGATGTTTTTCTTGGGCAACAACATGATGTCATGGCATAGCAAAGAAATAGAACTGTGTCACTCTTTCCACAGCTTAAGTAGAGTATATGGCACTAGGCAGCTGTTGCACACAACTTCTCTGGATGCAACACATGCTTGTTGATTATGGTATGCGATCCGAAACTCTTTTGGTGCATTGTGATAACATGAGTGCTATAAACATATCTAAAAATCATGTTCAACACTCCTGAACTAAGCACATTAACATTAGGCATCAATTTGTTGGAGAATTAGTGGAAGATAAAGTTGTTGAAATTATTCATGTTACATCCGAGAAACAACTTGTTGATATTTTCAAAAAGCCATTGAATTTCAACACTTTTATCTCTCTGCGAAAAGCTCTAGACATGTGTGATTTTTGATAGATTGTGCATTAGTGAGGATTTCATGAGGTTGTCATGTTCTTGTGTCGTGGTGTGTTATACTCCCACTGTATAGATCACCATCTCAAAATCTCGTGTCAGCCATTATTAGTGAAATAGCGTAAGTGTGCAGTTGTTGAGAAGATTTGTGATGTTGAAGTATAAAAGTAAAAATAAAAAGGAAAATGAAAAACTGAAGGCATAATATGATGGATACTCGGTTTGGTATAGGATAATGCAATATTCTGTTCTAACCATGATCACTAATATCCAAATATGAAGTACCTTCCACTCGAAGTCCAAAGCTCAACGAGGCTAAGGAAATTATTTAGAAAACGTGTTTGATCTATAATGTTCTTGATGTTGATACCTATGTTCCAGAGCTTGTTAGAGCATTTTATGCCAATTTGAGTGATCTTGAGTATCGATTGGACATAAGCATGATATATGTGTGAGGAGAAATATATGATTTCTTTCCCGATATCATCAATTGTTTATATCTCCTACCTATTCGCGATGATAACTCGGTTTCACACATATGGTTGTCCGAAGACATTGATACGGCAGTCATCACTTTGACAGGCGGCAAATTGACCAATTATAAAGAGTTTTTCTCTAAACATTTGATCTTTACTATGAAAATTATCTATAAGTTTTGTTGCAGGAATTAACTTCCTACATCAAACAAGTATTGCATGGTTAAGAGAAGGACTTTTTTTCTATCTATGATACTTCAAGGAAATAAGTTTGATTTTGGCAAGATAATTTATTATCAAATCTTGGCCATTGGTTCCTCGTCGAAGAAGATAACATTTTGATCTCTTATTTACCACTTCGTGATGTTCCAACACGATGTAACGGATCACCGCGGCGATACCACTTCCTGAAGGCCATTCGCTATGGTACTCGACGCTAAGCAAGGCCGCAGTGTGAAGAAAACCACTGAGTCCTAATTCTGTCCCAATCTTGCTACCAATCTCAAGGAACTAGCTCGCATGGTCCGAGCAATGCAACTCTGTGTTTAAGGTATACTCGAATCTGTTTTCTTATCTTGTTTTTTTTGTTGTGATTAATTTTGCTCTAAGTGTGATCTCAAGTGGAGAAGAATACACTTTCGTTTGCACAAGTGCACAACAAAATGGTGTGACAAAAGAGGAAGAGAGTGACGCTTCCGATGAAGAATGATAGATTGGGCATAATTGCAGTGGAAGATAGCGGGAGTACCCTTTGCTCTTAACTTTAGCAACTAGTGTGGTGTGGGTTGTCTTGTTGGTTTTTTGGCTATTTTTAAACTTCGGTTTTTTTGTTGTGTTGTGTTCTAAAACTGATGTGTTTGGAGATGTTAGAATTTATTTTAAATTAATAGTATGTTAGTTGACTTGAACATTTTCTATGATTCATTGTGTGTGTATATGTGTGTTAAGTCCTGTTTTTGATGCAGATACATTAAGGTATCACAATTAAACTAGAAGGAAGATATTGTTAGCACAAAAGTATCACAATAGAAAATATCAGAGTTTTGGTATGTGGATTGTAAATCATGACAAAATTAATAATAAAATAATAAAAATAACGAAGAAATAATATCAACAAGAGAAATCGATAGACTTTATGAGTAGCTGTGAAGAATCATAAGTCATAAGATATCATATCAACATCAAATTTTTTTTTAAAAAAAAACAAACTATCTTAACCAACTCTCGTAATGGTAATTACTATATATAACAATCTAATATACTATTTTTTTGTTAGTAATTGAAATCAAATATGCTATTTAGCGTCGAGGTTCGATATGTCCAGTAGAAATTAACTCTTTTGGTAAATAACTAACAATTTTTTATATAAATAACTCTTTTGGTAAATAAAATCATTTTAAGATGATACTGAAAGTTGCACACTCAAACAATCATCAAATAAAAAACTCAAGAAAAAAAAAACTAATAAATATCCCTTGAAATCAAGTTCAAATTAACATTTCATGAAATCTATTGAATCCCTAAAACATAACTTGAGTCTCAAACATATAGAAAAAACCAAGTAGGAAGAAGAAGAAATCATCATTAACATTATTGATAAAAGAAAAACAGTACGATACAAAGATGAGATCTTTAAAGCTAAGAACAATAAAAATATAGTATAAATATTTTGAATTACCAGTTTGGAGAGTTATGTTCTAATTTAATTTTAATGTATATTCTAAAAATTGCTCAAGATCTTCTGTGATCCCGTTAGTAGCTTCTTGATTAGGTCATACGGATGTTTGTCCATCTACATTCGAACATAAGTAGTAGGTTCTCAAGAAGATAATTAAAAGAATTATTAAAAAATGTTGGGAAAATTACCAGACGCGAAAAATTAATATTAACTATTATTTTGATCTTAATGTTTCGTTAATTACTAAAATAATTTGGATAGCGATCATATTTTGATCGCCGTTGCTACAAAAACGTATTTACGCAAAATATTATGCACATTACCGCAATTTATTTTCCTACACAAAACAACGGATTTAATTAAGACTAAACTAACTTTTTTATTTTACATTTGATAGTAGATTTTTGGATTATAACACTGCATAACAGATATTTGATGACAAACTTGTTAATTTTGAAAATACTAATTTTAACCATCTTTGAAAATCATGTATGCGGCGATTTTAGGGTTAGCCGCTGCATCTTCTTCAACTTCGAGCATATCGAATTTTCAGTTGAACTCAAAACCATCAATTTTCACTCATTTTCTTCACATTCGTTCTAGTAAAAAAGTTTTTCATATATCAATTTTTTCGATGGAAGACATAATTCTTGTTTGTGGTGAATAGATTTTAAAGAAAAATAGATGGTCATTTAATATCGATAACAAAAAATAGTGTAAAATTCTATCAGCAAATGTTAAGACATGTTCGAAGATTTTTTTATGATGATTTATGAAGAATACGAAATCGATAGAAATGAATGTGATATCAAATTAAGTTATATGTTTCCTAAGAAGATGTTGGGGAAACTACCGTTTAATACACCTCTGAAGAAAGTGGGAAGCTGGCGACAGCTACATGGGTTTTTGGGTTTAGGAATTTTCATGCCCAAAATCTACAATTGATATGAGTTTGGACTATTTTTTCTGGTTCTCCAGAATTCTAAAAAATCCTCCAAAGAATCCTCATAAAACCCATGATGGTTACAAGCTGAAACCATGGTCGACCAAGTAACCAAGTTTCTCTCAGGCATTTTCTTGAACACCTTACATGCATATATCATAAACTCGTCTCGTTCTATGGCTTCTTCATCGATTTCCGGATGAAAATCGAGTTCTTCATCACTGTGGTCCTCTCCAAGAACAATATACATCGGCGATTTGGTGCTCAGCTTCGATTTCGCGATTTGGTGCTCGGCTTCGATTTTGCGAGACCACGGGGCTTCAATTTTTTCACGATTTTGGTGATTTTAGGGTTTGATTTCACCAAAAAAACGATGGGAAAGTATTTGATTTTGCGATTTAGAGATTGTTGGGTTTTCCATTTCGGAATTAGGACTGCCGAATTTGGGATGAATTTGGGATTAGGGTTTATGAAATTGGGGGAAATATATTGGGTTGAAAATCGGGTTATTTGGGTGTGGGTCGGGTTTTTTGGGTTGAAAATTAGGTCTGAATCGGGTTATTTGGGTTATATTTCGGTTCTAGATTGGGTTAATTGGTTTAATTTAGGTTAAGAATCGGTTAAACATTATTTACGAAATAGTACACCGATTAAAACCGTTGTTATGTGTTAATTAGTTTGTAACTTTCATTTTAGGGGGAAAATTGTTTCGAAGTACCGGTTTAGGGAATTTCTAGTTTTTAACTATTTTCTGGAGGCTATTACGGTTGAGTCCGTAGTTTTGGATATATGTCGTACTATACGATAGTTTTGGGGGGAGGGGAAATAGATCGTCGGCCCGTTATTTTAATATGATCATAGTTTTTGTTAGTTATGGCAAATTTATTTTTATATGGTGAAAGATTTTTTGTAGCTGGCATACGGAAAAGCGTATCAGACACTTAGACATGCACGATAAAGAGAAAGCCTAATAGGACGTACCACTTATCAAAAAATACATCTTATTTCTTCCCTTAATTGGCAACTGATGTTTAATAAGTAGTGAAAAACTTTTGCGGATCAAATGTAATATGCTTCTTTAAACTTGATAAAAACATCAACTGATAAATTTCTCAAGAAAATGCAAACATCAATACCAACCGCTTCTTCTATCATTTGTGCCTTGGATAAAAAAATAATTTTGATTCATACTCTGGTTTTGTATAGGCGTTTTACCCTCTGTATAAAAGCGTATAGGGTAATTATTCTTCCCTGAAGTCTTCATTCCTAATAGAAAAGAATTTGAAAAATAAGTTTACCATCAATTAGAAATAAGTTTGTCATTATATACACAAATCTTCAGTACATCTGCCATCACTATCTTTAGTAAAATATTCAGTACATATGCCAACACTATCTTTAATAAATTTACCACCAAAGCTACTTTAATCAGCCATTACGTTTTAATAAACCTGTCCACAAAATTCCGTAAATCTGCCAACAATATTGATTAAATCTTCTACCAATATTTAATAGTAAAAATAAGCAAAGAAATATGCTATCGTTTATAAATAAATTTGTCATCAAAGACAAATAAGTCTGCCATCAAATATTCATGAAATTCAAAAATTATACTTGAATCTAAATGAATGAAAACTTACCGGATTTCATTTCGGAGTTGCATAAAATCTACGGCAGACGATGTAATATGTCAATAACGAAAGAGTATAGGGTTTCGATTTTGACTATTTTTCCAGTTTATGATAATAAACGATTTTTACACAATGCATAACGGAAAATATAAACAATATACCAAAGATAGTAGACAACGAGTGTTGAGATGGAAGAGACGACGTAGTCGCAACGGACAAACTCGAAAATGAAATTTCAAAATAAACACTAAGATGGTGAAATGCAACGGAAGAAAAATCGGAATACGAAGAGACACCGAAAGTTCCCTAGAATGAAGACGAACACGGAGAAACACAGAGAAAACACAAAAATGACACCGAGAATGGTGAAAGAGGTTTAGATTTTGAAATTTGGAAGTAAGTCGCAAATGCTGAAAGAGTTTAGAGTTTCAAAAATATTTATTAAAAGTTGAAAAGACATCAATAAACTGAAAGGACCCGCCATAGGCAAAACCCATAATTTATTTATTTATTTTTCAAAATATAATGGCACATGTAAATAAGTTGTGTTACCATGGTTTACATAACTTTAACCAAAGTTTCGAGTCATTCTAATAATCGTGCATAACACGGGGTTATCTGTGGAATTACAGAATGTGGATCATTCTCAGTCATTTCCCAAAAATGTTTGTGAATATGTTTTTGGGTAATTACCCAGAATAACCTACATTCATCCTGTCATTACTCATATAAACCTGTGTCATGTAAGATTACTAGAATGACTCAAAAACTTAGTTAAAAGTCATGTAAATCATGATAATACAATTTATTTATAATTGTGTCATTACATTTTGAAAAAAAAAATTAGTTATTTCGCCTATGGGTCATGTTTTTTCAATCACTGGTCATGTCTTTTCAATTTTAATAAATATTTTTGAAATCCTAAACCTTTCACCATTTGCGACTTCCAATTTTTGAAACAGAAAACTCTTTCACCATTCTCTGCGACATTTTTATGTATCTCCGTGTTCGTGTTCATTCTCGGTGATATTTTTGTGTTTTCTCCGTGTTTGTGTTCATTCTCGGTGACTTCTGATGTCTCTTCGTATTCTGGTGTTTCTTCCATCGTGGATACGCCGTCTCTTCCATCTTAGAACTCATCGTCTACTATCTTTGGTATATTTTTCATATTTTCCATCATGCAGTTTGTAAAAATCGTTTATTGACATAATCCGACAAAACATTCGAAATCGAAACTTTATTCTCTTTCGTTATTGACATATACATCGTTTGTTGTAGATTTTGTGAAACTCTGATATGGAGTCCAGTAAGTTTTCATTCATTTAGATTCAAGTACAGTTTTCGAAATTGCCGCGTATATGGGTTGACAAATTTATATTGAGATAGTGGTAAACTTATTTGGTCATAAGAAATTATATGGCAGATTTTTTTTTCTAGATAACAGATTTATTTTCCTTTGACGGCAAATTTATTTGTCTTTAGTGTCAGATTGATTTTAATATTACTATTGAAGATAGATAGTAGATAGAATCGATTTGTTGGCAGATTTACTATTTTTTATAGTAGGTTTAATTGATATTTCATGAATCCTTTGAATCTTTGGTGGCAATTTTATGTATATTTGATAACAGACTTGTTTAACATTGATGACAGTCATATTTATAAACGATGGCAGATTTATTTGCTCTTATTACTGTTGAATATTGGCAATAGATTTAATCGATATTGTTGGCAGATTTACAGAATTTCGTGAACACATTTATTGAAACATAATGATTGATTAAAGTAGCTTTTGTGGCAAATTTATGAAAGATAGTGTTGATAGATTTACTGAAGATTTTACTAAAGATAATGATGGCAGACTTATGTGCATATGATGGCAAACTTATTGAGAGACTTATTTTTCAAAAAACTTTCGGTTAGGTATGAAAACTTCAGTGAAGAAGAATTACCATATGCATCTTTATCCAAAGGGTAAAACGTCTATGCAAAATCGGAGTGTGAATCACAACTGTTTTTTGTCCAACTTACAAATGATAGAAGAAGTTGTTGGTACTAATGTTTGGGATTTCCTCAAAAATTCATCAGCTGGTGTTTTTATCAAGCTTAAAAAAGCATATTTCATTTGGTTTTCAACGGTTATCCACTATTTCCTAACGCATCAGTTGGCAATTGAGGGAAGAAATGAGATGCGCTCTTTGATAAGTGGTCGTCCTATTAGGTTCGCTCTTTGTGAATTTGCAGAAATCACTGGTCTAAACTATGATGAAATTGTTTCAGATGATTGGGATGTTGACCATAGAGAGTTTTTGGAAGAGCTTAATGTTTCGAGTGTTGAAGGACCTAGGCTTAGTCATGTGTTACAAGTGTAGGACGAATGCAAGAATTGGAGTTTTGAGAAAAGGAGAATGATAGGTTGCCTTGCATTTTGTTTGTTGGAGTCTATGGCATTTCTTCTACAAGCAGAATTCCTTTGAATGCTCCTAAAACAGTGATTGATGCAGATATGTTTGATAGTTATCCTTGGGGTCGTGTTGCTTTTACAAGTTTGCTAGAATTTGTTAAAATGATTGTCTTCGATATAAAGAAGACGTACACAATACATGAGTGTGTTCATGCTTTGCTGATTTGGGTGTACGAGTCAGTTCCAGGATTGAGAGAGTTGTATGAAAATTGAAAGAAAACAAACAAAATTCCTCTTCTTTGTTGGGGTCGATCCGGTAAAAGATTTGAATTTGATGAGTTCATAGCTGAAGAAACGAAAGCTCACAATGAGGTACGTGTGAGATATTTAATCACAAAACCAGAAGAAGAAATTTATCCCAAATGGGACAATGAAGAAGAAGATCCAGAGCTGAACAGTTTGATCATCGATATACTCCATTATCGACTGGATGAAACCGCATGGGATCAAGTAGTTGTATCACCACCAATGACCAAGAAAAGAAAAGTTGTTGTTGAACAAATAAATTATGAAAAAGGTGAACCTCGTGAATCTGCGAAGAAAAAGAAAAGTGAAAGAAAAGAAACATGTGATGAAGGAAGCGGTGGGAAAAGTTATTGGAATGATGGAATGCTTTTCACATGAGTTACGAAAACTTAAAGGTTTTTTACTTCCAGAATACAAGGCTTAGAAGCAAAAATACTATGGATGAGAAAGTGACTTCTTTACTATTAGAGTTCTTTGAGAAGATGTCAAATCTGGAAAAATCTATGTAGCATGTCAATGCAGCTATGTAACCAAGGGATGTTGCAAAGTTGAATAGTCATGAACATGAAGAGGATGGAGCAAGCAACAAAGAAATGGTACGTAGTTTCTTCGTTTTTTATGTGGTGGTAGGTTTTTTATATTTAGTGGTAGTTTTTTATATATTTGGTGGCCCTTTTTACGTGACAGTCTTGTTTTTGTTTGATATGGTGACAAATTTGTTATTTTATTGTGGCAGTTTTTGTATATATGTGGTGATAGTTTTTATGTGGCAGACTTGTTTTTGTTTTATTTGCTGACAAATTTGTTATTTTGTTGTGGCCGTTTTTTGTATATATGTGGTGACAACGTACTATTAAGTGACAAGACTTATATTTTTTCTACTGTAGTTTTTTCTTTTACTTGGTGGAAGACTTATTGTTCTTACTAGTTTTATTATAGTCTACAATCTTGGATGGCAACAATGCAAGCTACATCACACGATGACACTCCTATTCGATGTGTTATATAGAAAAAGTATACGTGAACTATGAAAAAATGAGAGAAGTTGAATGATGTGAGGACAAACGCCTGAGGAGGATGTGATAACCCCAAGTAAAAAAGAGTGGATCAATCCTAGTTGAAAATAAATCAGATTTCTCGAAAGAGAAGAATTTGTTCAAGGTGATGTGTCTGGTGAAACTTTTTCCAATTATTTGTAATAAATCGGATTTCTCCAATGTTCGAGAGTCGAATAAATTATTTGGAACAGCTCTAGATGCTATGGTGTGTCAAATAAAAGCTTTGGATCGATATAGGAAAATGTCAACCGCAATTGGCGAGGACCCAAAAAAGCCTGTTTTAGAGAATTCTACTATGAACAGAGTTGTTGTGAGAGGTGTAAACCCACCACCACCACCACCACCACAACCTTCAAATGATTTGTTTACCCCAATACATAAATTTTTGCAAAGTGTAACCCTTTCACCAAGAGCATACGATCCATTTACCCCAGTTGAAGAGCATAAACTACGTAAATTAATGGAATTCATAGAACGTGATGAGTACGTTATTCTTATATTATTAATCTCTTCACGTATATATAACTTGTTAATGTATATAGGAACGAACCAATTGGATCATAGGATTCGAGAGTTAGCTGATACGATACATTATTATTTTGTTTACTTGATGGTAGTTTTGTTTGATTATATGGCATTTTTGTTTAGATGACAGATTTGATTGATTGGATGGCAGTTTTGTTGTATTTTGACGACAGATTTGTTTATATTTTGATGGTAGATTTGATTTATTGGATGGCAATTTTGTTTACTCAATGACAATTTTGTTTTGTTAGTGGCAATTTTGTTTAGGATGTTTTATAGCGATTTGTTTTAACTGTAGTAATTTGTTTTTGTATTACATAAACTATGTTCTACGATGACTATGTTCCGTAAGCGGTCCATGCGCAATACATCCCCATATCGGTATTCACGTATTGATTTCTTAGACCCTTGATTCGTGAATTTTGGGGGACATGACTACGTGAAGTTCAATGAAGATCCTAAGAAATTTGTTTTTGAAGATAGCTACAGACAGTTGCTTAATGGTGCAGTACCATATGATTTAGGGACGAATAAGAAATGGTACATCAATGTGGACCATTTGTACGGCTATGTTTTTGTTAACTCGAACCATTGGATAGTTATGGACATTAATCTGGCGAAGGATACAATCCATGTATATGACAACATATCTCATGTGGTGCCAGATGACAAAAACACTCTTCAGTATTGCCCTTCACCAAAATGATTCCCATTATATTGAACAAATGGATTTCATCTACCATTCGGAAAAAGAGTGAGAACCAATTTATGGTTATAAGATTAAAGAATGTTCCTCAAAACTTTAATCCAGGAGATTGTGGTGTACATGCTATTAAATACATTGAGTGTCTTGCTCTTGGATCTTCATTTGATGGTTTGAACAACCAGAATATCCAGGCATTGCGTGTGAAGTTGGCTGCTGAAATATTTGGCGAGTTTGTGGAACCTTCGTTTCATTTATCTAACCCTTTACTGCATGCTTCCGAGTTCAAAATTCCATTTTTGACATATTCACAATGACAGAACATTAAATATGTATTATGCAAGCTTTTACAAGTTTAATGGGAGACTTAATTAGTTAATGATAACAAACTTATTAGTTAATGATGACATATCTATTAGTTTTGATGGTTATTTTTACCGATGGTAGTATTACTTAGGGTATAACAATATTTTGATGGTACACTTATTGGTAATGATGGCAAACTTATTGATTATAAATGGCAAAGTTATTTTATCGTTAGACTTATTTAGAATATAACGATACCCTAAACATTATTTTGATGATAGATTTATTTCATTTCGATGACAGACAGATTTATAATTTGATAGTTGGTGATGGCAGACTTATTTATAATTTGCTATACCCTAAACAATATTTCAATAACATATTTATTTGTAACTTGCTATACCCTAAATATTATTTTGATGATATTCTTATTTATATCTTGTTAAACCCAAACCCTAAAATATAAAATTTTGTAAAGTAGCAATTATGAACTTTAAACCTAAAAGTATTCAATCAAAACTATAAAATCTACAATCAATTATAATCTGTAATCCCTAACTTCTCAACTCTAATGATATACTTATATAATCATATCTCCTAACTTTAAACCCTAAAACATAAACTTATCGGGTGTTATATAAATAGGATATTTATTTTCTCCCAAATTCTAGTGTTAGCTCATCTATTCCTCTTGGTTCCCGAGTTCCTTTTGCTCCTTCATTTTCTCCATTGAAGCGATTTTTGGTTTCCAATCTATAGTGTAAGTTGAATTTGATTTCGGGATTGTAGAAGGTGTTCTTAGTATTTCAAATTCGATTTACAGGCGTTTTGCATTCAATGATATGGTAAGATACATCTATAGTCAAAGCTCTTCCTCCAAAGGAAGCATTAGCAGTGGTTGTTGCAGAGCTGATGCTGAATTTAGAATCCCAACTAGGTGTTCATGTGTGGAGAAGTAGATGTTTTGACATCTTATACCGCAACCGATCCAAGGAGACGATTCTTTACATGTCGGCTGCATGGGGATCCCAGATATCACATTCACAAATGGTGGGATGAAGTTGTTGTAGAGGAATTAACTATCATAGAGTTGTGGAATGAAGAGCACACAAGGGCATGCCCTTGTGATACCAATTTTGAGATTATGCGTGTTAAGATTCAGAACAATGTCGATGAGATTGCGAAGCTGAAACCGTTAGTTGTAGGTTTATTCTTGATTGGTGCTATATTTTTCTACTTGTTTAAGTAGAGAAAGAAAAAGTTGTATGGTAATTGGTACTGATGACTTATTGGTATTGATGGTAGACTTATTAGTCAATGATTGCAAAATTATTAGTTAATGATGGTAAACTTATTTATTAATGATGGCAGACTTATTAGTTAATAATGGCAGACTTATTTTTTAATGATGACACACTTACTTTTAATGATGACAGATTTAATGATTAATGACGGCAGACTTACTAGTGAATGATGACAAACTTATTAGGTATTTATTGGTAAAGATGGCAGATTTATACCACAAAGTTTAACATAAATTACAACAAGTGCAATCAAAATGTTGGAAATGACAAAAATTGTTCTAGAGCGTTACAAGTTTTATAATTATGTCCACTTGTATTGCATTTGGAACATGCATGTTCTTTCCATGGCCGTTTCTTTTCTATCGCTTTCTCTAAAGTAAATTTCATCCTTGAATTTTTTGGACACCCTAGCGGTTGGTGAACTAAAGGTGGCAAACACACCTTTTATGTGACATGGACCGGAGCAAGTAAAGTGACATCTCTTGGTATAATTGATGTTGAATACGCATTGTACAAATAGTTCGTAAAATAATAAGGATAAAAAAGAGATATACGACATATTTTTCTTGCCTCCACTATTGCAATTTCATGTACACATGGTAGTTTCTCCAAATCAAATATGCGACATGAGCATTTTTTCTCCTTAAGGTTTACTACATGCAAAGATGACACACCTATCACCTGAGTCTGATCAACGTTGATCGCTTGTACATTAAGTTGCTTAGCATATGGAAGTCGTTCCTAAGAAAAATAAAACATTACTATTTCGTAGAATAGAAATACATATAAAATTTATGAACTTGCTCAATATTACCTCTAACATCTTTTCAACACCCGAGTGAAAGTTGTTTTCATTCTACATGCATCATTCATGCGCTCTTCGAACAACCCTGTCATCATTAACCGTACAGTGTCTAGCAGTTCTACAATAGGTAAAGTCCTAGCTTCCTGATACAAGCCTCGATTCAAGGCTTGGATGCGCGTGGGCTGCTTGTAGAAGATTAGGTGAGAAACTCAACCTTAGGTTTCTAGATAGGGGTTTTCTGGTTGGTAAACGATGGAAGGGTGAAGTGAACCACACGAGGGGTGATGAACCTCGTGATAAATCACAAACTTAGAGCTAGGAGGGCTGGTCTCGACTAGGTTCTAAGCGCACAAGTCTCTTTTGAGAGAAAGCTTGTAGGAAAAAGTTCTACTTTATTAATATCAAAAAAGTTGTCGAACTACAATGCTGGAAGGAGCCTTATTAATATGCTCGACAGCTTGACCTTATAGGGTCGACTCAAATAAAGAAAAGAAAAGTTTATAAAAGTGCACAAAAGGAAAAGATACAAAAGTGTATAACCGAAAAAGGACCTATTCCTAAAATGTTCTTGACTCAAAAATGTAAAGCATCTAGATCCTACCCTGCAAACCAGAAAGAGGCATATATTCGAATTGAAACTTACCTTAACTTACCTCACGGCCAAGAAATGGAAGGTGGCCGTCCTTGTGGCATGCACGCGCCTTGCTCCTAGTCTTCGACTTGGAGTAGGGTTAAAAAACTTTGGGCCCTGACCTCTCTTGCCACTAAAGCCCAAGTCTCTGATGTTCCTTGTGTTGTTGAGAAGCCTTTGGACTCTACTTTGCTCTTCCGGCCCATTGTCCTTAGTTGATCTTCCTCTAGGAGCTTGTTGACCCATAAGCTGAATTTGTGGAAGAGTGCCCTTGATCTGCTTCTTGTCATTGCTCCTTGAGGTACCACTGGTGTAGATACTTCTTCTAAGTGCATGTCCTGGAGCTGGTAGCTCATTTGGTCCGAGTCCTCTTGTGTAGAAGTGGAAGTGTGCGTGTACTCGGCTGGATGGCCTGTACCGGCTGGATGGCCTGTACCGGCTGGATTGTGCGCGGTACTGGCCGGAATGACTTCAGGACCGGCCAAGTTGATCCCGGAGTCGGCGGTGTCATCAAGGGGACCGGCGGTGTCATTCACGTCCCCACCAAGTGTGCCGGAAGCTTGGGCCTCTCCGCCGGCGATGTTGACCGGTCTGGTACTATAGGTCGAGGGTCCGGCGGTACTGTCTGGTCCGGCAGGCGCGCCAGATGGTCCTGCTGTCTCGGGCAAGCTTCCTGGGCGGCCAGTCTGGTCTCCTGGCTGGATGTACGACCTGATGTCCTCATCATTCCCTCCCTCTTCAGTAGGTTTTGTCCTCAAAACTGGTTCATATGCATGGAAAGGGGCTAAGTCAGTAACATTGAACGTATTGGACACATTAAACTCACCTGGCAGCTCGATCCGGTAGGCGTTGTTGTTGATCTTCTCGAGCACTCTGAATGGTCCATCTCCTCTTGGTGCTAGCTTGGAACTCCTTAGGTTTGGGAACCTCTCCTGTCGTAGGTGTAGCCACACCCAATTGCCTGGTTGAAAGATCATCTCCCTTCTTCCCTTGTTGGCATGAGTCACGTACTGTCCGGTCCTCTTCTCCAAGTTTTCTGCTACCTTCTGGTGTAACCTCCTTATGAACTCTGCTTTGGATGCTCCGTTGAAGTTGGTCATCTCAGCTGGTGGCAGTGGTGTTTGCTCCAATGGGGTGAGAGGGTTGAAGCCGTATACCACTTCAAATGGTGTCTTCTTGGTTGCTGAGGGCACGGCTCGGTTGTAAGCGAACTCTATGAATGGCAGGCACTCCACCCAAGTCTTGAGGTTCTTCCCTAGTGTAGTCCTAAGAAGAGTTGATAGTGTCCTGTTGACAACTTCAGTTTGGCCATCGGTTTGAGGATGGCAGGTGGTAGAGAAGAGTAGCTTCGTGCCTAACTTTCTCCAAAGGGTCCTCCAGAAATGGCTGAGGAACTTGGTGTCCCTGTCTGATACGATTGTCCTTGGCACTCCATGAAGTCGTACTATCTCCCTGAAGAACAGCTCAGCTGTTTGTGTGGCATCATTGACATTGGCACATGGGATGAAATGTGCCATCTTGGAGAATCTGTCCACCACTAAAAAGATTGCATCTTTGTGGTTGATCTTGGGCAGACCTAGAACAAAATCCATCGAGATGTCCACCCATGGATGTGTTGGTATGGGCAGTGGGAGATACAACCCGTGAGATTGCACTCGGGACTTTGCCTTCTTGCAAGTGATGCATCTTGCACAATGAGCTTCTACTGTCCTCTTGATGTGTGGCCAGTAGAAGTGCTCCTTGACCACTGCTAGAGTCTTGTCGACACCAAAGTGGCCCATGAGTCCTCCTCCATGAGCTTCTCGGATGATAAGCTCCCTTAATGATCTTTGTGGTATGCACAGCCTTCTCTCTCGGAACAAGAATCCCTCATGGATGTAAAACTTGCCATGACTCCCTGTGCCACACTCCTTGTAGCTCTCAGCGAAGTCAAGATCATCCTTGTATAGGTCCTTGTGTGCTCGAATCCTAGGACCTTTGCCTCCATGGTGGATATCCTCCATGGTGGATATCAAGGCAAACCTCCTTGATAGTGCATCGGCGACCACATTTTCTTTGCCCTTCTTGTACTTGATGACGTACGGGAAGGTCTCTATGAACTGCATCCACCTGGCATGTCTCCTCTTGAGATTGGTTTGCCCTCTGAGGTGTTTGAGAGTCTAGTGATCAGTGTGGATCACAAACTCCTTGGACAGCAAGTAATGCTGCCAAGTCTCCAATGCTCGGACAAGGGCATAAAGCTCCTTGTCGTAAGTGGGGTAGTTCAGTGAGGCACTGATGCGAACCTCCGAAGGAATGCACTTCTGGATGCGGTTGAGATAGGCTTTGCAGCAGAATGAATCGAAATTCAATCTGTTCAAAGGTTGTGGATTGAAGGGTCACACAGTAGTTGTGGAAAGACTACTGATTTATCTAAGATAGTAGCTTAGATATTACACACTAAGGCTACTAAATGTTGACTGAAGGACATTACACACCAACAATCAGATTAAGAAGAGAATCACTCTCAAACTTAAGAAAAGAAGCTGTTTTTATTTGAAAAGTTGAATGATCAAGTTTACAACTGAAAGCCCCTATTTATACTATAAGGGGACGTAAATAGGAGGAGCCTACAGCATTAAAATGGTTGAATTTACAAGGGAAGACTTGACCAAAGACCTTGACCAAAGACCTTGACTTCATTAACTCTTATTTTGACTATGAATGTAGACACTTCCCCCCCCCCTTTGATGACGCCAATTTTGATCATTTTGAATTGAACTCCTTTTGATTTTAAACAACAAATTGGGCTGGTTGTAATGTGATTCATTTGCCTCATTAGAAACCTTACCAAGAAAACCCAATGGGAGAAAACTTGGATAAGGGTAAAAGAGTACAAATGGATCACATACCCATTTGTATGCTGTCTTGAGCTTGTACTAAAATCAGAGTGCTTTTAGGCACTTCTCCAATCAAGCTAGAGTGAATTTGTTGTGAATTCTCCTTGTTGAGCGTGCAGCTGATTGCCTCTTTGAGTTTCTTGGCCTTGGCTCGGGTTAATGGTCCAGCTGGTAGTGCAAGAGCTTCTTCATGTTCCACTAGTTCATTCCTAGCCATGAGCTTTTCCTTTTGTGTGCTTTCCATGCTCGTATCATCCCCCTCCTCTTGAAAAGGATTTGACCTCAAATCTGGTTCATCTGCAAAGAAAGGCACAAGATCAGAAACATTGAAGCTTGAACTCACATTGTACTTACCTTGAAGATCAATTTGGTAGGCGTTGTTGCTGATCTTCTGAACTATCTTGAAAGGTCCATCTATTCTGGGCATAAGTTTGGATTTCCTTTCAGCTGGAAATCTTTCTTTTCTCATGTGAACCCACACGAGGTCTCCCACCTCAAGTACCATTTCACGTCTTCTTTTGTTGGCCTTTCTTGCATATTGTTGGGTTCTGGCCTCAATATTCTTCCTTGCATTCTCATGGATCTGTTTAACAATCTCAGCTTTTCTTTTTCCATCAATACTAGCTTTTTCACTTGAAGGCAAAGGGGTTAGATCCAAAGGAGATAAAGGATTGAAACCATACACAATTTGAAAAGGAGAATACTTAGAAGCAGAATGTACAGAATGGTTATAAGCAAATTCAGCATGTGGTAAACATTCTTCCCATGTTCTAAGATTTCGTTTGATTAATGCACGCAATAAAGTAGACAAGGTTCTATTAACTACTTCAGTTTGCCCATCCGTTTGTGGGTGACATGTTGTAGAGAATACCAACTTAGTTCCTAACTTAGACCAAAGAGTTTTCCAAAAGTAACTCAAGAACTTAGTGTCTCTATCAGAAACTATGGTCCTAGGCATTCCATGCAATCGAACTACCTCTTTAAAGAACAGATTGGCTATATGCAATGCATCATCAGTCTTGTGACATGCTATAAAATGAGTCATCTTAGAGAATCTATCAACCACAACAAAGATAGAATCCTTTCCTGTCTTAGTTCTAGGCAAACCAACCACAAAGTCCATTGATATGTCAATCCATGGATGAGTAGGAATGGGTAAGGGAATGTACAAACCGTGGGGTTGAACCTTAGACTTAGCCTGTTTGCATGTAACACACCTTGCACAGATTCTTTCTACGTCTCTCTTCATGTGTGGCCAATGGAAATGATCATGCATGACCTTAAGTGTTTTGGCAACTCCAAAATGCCCCATCAGTCCTCCTCCATGAGCTTCCCTAACTAACAAGTCTCGAATAGAACAGTTAGGCACACATAATCTATTATCATAAAATAGGAATCCTTCATGCCGATACTATTTTCCTGAAGCAAGCTTTTTGCTAGCAATGTATACATCTTTAAATTCAGGATCAGTTTCATATAGCTCTTTAAGCTGTTCAAAACCTAACAACTTAGCACCAAGAGTAGAGATTAAGGCATACCTCCTTGACAATGCATCTACCACAACATTCTCTTTACCTTGTTTGTATTTAATGACATACAGAAATGTTTCTATGAACTCAACCCACCGTGCATGCCTTTTGTTCAGCTTCTGTTGGCCCTTTAAGTGCTTAAGTGACTCATGATCAGTGTGAATCACGAACTCCTTAGGGCACAAGTAGTGTTGCCAAGTTTGCAATGCACGGACCAAGGCATACAATTCCTTGTCATAGGTTGGATAGTTTAGGGTGGCTCCTCCAAGCTTCTCACTGAAATAGGCTATAGGTTTCTTATTCTGCATCAAAACAGCTCCAATACCTATACCAGAAGCATCACATTCTATCTCAAAGGTTTTAAGAAAATCAGGTAAAGATAGAAGAGGTGCATGTGTAAGCCTTTCTTTCAAAGCTTGGAATGAGCTTTCTTGAGCTTGTCCCCATTTGAATCCTATGTCTTTCTTGATTACTTCAGTAAGTGGGGCAGCAATAGTGCTAAAATCCTTGACAAAGCGTCTATAGAAGCCAGCTAGCCCATGGAAACTTCTCACTTCTCCTACTGTTGTTGGACTTGGCCATTCCTTCATAGCTTTGACCTTCTCCTCATCAACCTTAATACCATCTGCACTTATAACAAAGCCTAGGAACACAATGTTATCTGTACAAAAAGTGCATTTCTTAAGATTGGCATATAGTTTTTTTTTCTAAGAACGCTTAGAACAAATGTCAAATGACTAGCATGCTCTTCTAGATTCTTGCTGTAGATTAAGATGTCATCAAAGTATACTACAACAAAGACTCCTATGAAAGCTCTAAGAACATGATTCATCAACGTCATGAAAGTACTAGGTGCATTTGTTAACCCAAATGGCATGACTAACCATTCTTAGTTTTAAATGCAGTTTTCCATTCATCCCCTTCCTTCATGCGTATTTGATGGTACCCACTCTTAAGATCTATCTTAGAAAACATTCTGGAACCATGCAATTCATCAAGCATGTCATCTAACCTAGGGATTGGATGGCGATACTTTACCGTAATGTTGTTGATTGCTCTACAATCAACACACATGCGCTGAAAGAATATTGAGATTAGAGAGGAGAAATGTGAAGAATTGAATCCAGAAACTCAAAGAAAAGCATGAGAAGATGAGAAAATGTCTTAGACTTCTGGAGAAGAATCTCCTAAGAGTATTATCATACATTGAGTCTTTACAGCCCTTTTATAGAGGATTTACAATGTGAACACAAAAGAAAAACGAATTCAAACTTGTGGATGAGTTTGAATAGAGGAGGAGCCTGTCAACAACCAATGAGAAGAGAGGGGAAGAGCTGCAGACTGTCTCATGACTGTTTGGTGTGGTTACCAAGACTGTGTGCAGCATGGACATGTCCTTTTCACCTTGATTCTTCTCCCAAGGCAGCTATTTAACCATTATAACCATGTGGTTAATTATTACTCCCTCCTTTTTCTTTTCCCTTGTTATTCAAACTGAATTTCGTGCTCACACTTGCCTTGTAGGTCAAGATAGGTCTTATTTGATTTTCCTATGTCAATACTCTCCCTCAAGCTAAAGACTTTGGAATCACCCTAAAGTCTTAAGCTTGGGAACCCAAGGCAACACCTCATTAAAAACCTTATTAAGGAAAACCACTTGGGACAAAACCTTAATAAGGGGAAAAGAGTGTGTTGCTCTTGGATTAGGAGACCTTTGATCATGGATGTGATAAATCAACAAGCCCAAGTTTGCTAAAGATTTTCTTGCAAACTTTGAGACTTGCTATTGACATAGGAAAATCAAATAAGACCTATCTTGACCTACAAGGCAAGTGTGAGCACGAAAATTCAGTTTGAATAACAAGGGAAATGAAAAAGGAGGGAGTTATTATTAACCACATGGTTAAAATGTTTAAATAGCTACCTTGGGAGAAGAATCAAGGTGAAAACAGTCATGCCTGCTGCACACAGTCTTGGTAACCACACCAAACAGTCATGCCTGCTGCACACAGTCTTGTTAACCACACCAAACAGTCATGCCTGCTGCACACAGCCTTGGTAACCACACCAAACGGAGACAGTCTGCAGCTCTTCCCCTCTCTTCTCATTGGTTGTTGACAAGCTCCTCCTCTATTCAAACTCATCCACAAGTTTGAATTCGTTTTCTTTTGTGTTCACATTGTAAATCCTCTATAAAAGGGCTGTAAAGACTCAATGTATGAAAATACTCTTAGGAGATTCTTCTCCATAAGTCTAAGTCATTTCTCATTTTCTCATAATTCTCTTTGAGTTTTCAGATTCAATTCTTCACATTTCTCCTCTATAATCTCAATATTCTTTCATGGTATCAGAGCATAAGATCATTCTCTTATCTTTTCTACTCAAATCTCTCAGTTTCTAATCTAAAATTTTGTCAAAATCTCTCAGTCTTTAGACTAAAACTCACGGTTTCATTCAACCATAAAAGCTGCTTCCTTTGAGCTCTTCAAAGCCTAACAATGGAGGATACAGTTCAAATTAGTTCCAGCCTGAAACCTACGGTGATACCAGTAGTTCTCAATGGCTTGAACTACACATTATGGTCAAGAACCATCAAGACAGCCATTTGTGGCAAAGGACTTTGGAATCACATCTTGGAGGATAATACTCCATCTATAGATAATCCAAAGGAGAAGAAGGATGAAGTAACAAGAAAAGAAGAAGCTAGGTGGTTCCAAGAAGATCAATCAGTCCTTGGATTCCTCCAAAATTCATTGGACCCATCCATTCTTGAAGCTTATTCACATTGTGAAACTGCAAAGTCTCTTTGGGACACTCTCAAGAGGGTGTATGGGGATGTTTCAAACCTCAGCCGTGTGTATGAGGTTAAGAAGGCTCTCAATGATCTACACCAAGAGGATATGGAGTTCACAAAATTCCTGGGCAAGTTCCAGTCAACATGGTCCGAGCTTGACATGTTGAGACCAAGTTCTATGGATCCAAAAGTGCTTAATGAAAGGAAGGAACAAGACAAGATATTTGGACTCCTTCTCAACCTAAATCCAGCCTTTAAGGATGTGATTAAGTCCATCCTGAGAGAGCCAAAACTCCCTGATTTCGAAGAGGTGTGCTCACGGATTCAAAAGGAGCAAGGCAACATTGGTTTGTTTGGTGGTAAAGGAGAACTAGTCATGGCCAACAAAAGCGTGTTTAAGCAAGAGGATAGGAAGAGTGTGATGTGTGAGCATTGTAAGAGGAATGGCCACATCAAGGACAAGTGCTGGATACTTCATCCTCATCTCAAGCCAAACCGGTTCAAGGATTCAAAGGCTAACATCTCTCAAATGGTTGCGACTGAACCGGCAAGTTCATCCAACCAAGGAGGGGAGCTAGCTATGAATGTATCCATGGAGTATGTTAAGAAGAGTGACTTGGAGGATCTCATCAAGGCCTATGCCTCAAAACTCTCCGGTATCACACTCTACTCCCATAAATCGCTTGATAAACCAGATCATAAGTTGGTAGTGGATTCAGGTGCTTCTCACCATATGATTAGCAATGCTAGGTTGTTAAAGAACATT
Source organism: Pugionium dolabratum (assembly GCA_018901945.1). Lineage (NCBI taxonomy): Eukaryota > Viridiplantae > Streptophyta > Magnoliopsida > Brassicales > Brassicaceae > Pugionium > Pugionium dolabratum. The sequence continues at coordinate 532 of JAEVFF010000727.1, read as the reverse complement.
GAACCATGTCTAGGACAAGTAACTATAGCTGATGGTAAGGGTATTCCAATTGAAGGAACGGGAAAATTAAGACTATTTGACAAAGAAACTAATGCATTCTTTGTACCTAAATTTAAGTCTAATCTAGTTTATGTCAAAAGGGCTACTAAAGACCTCAATTGCAATGTTACATTTGGGCCTAACAATGTTTACTTTCAGGATATTAAGAGTGGTAAGATACTTGGAGGTGGTGTAACTCAAGATGAGCTCTATGTTCTTGAAGACCCTCCAAGCAATTTGGATTCCTTAGCTTTCAAATCCTGTGTTTTTGCTAATAAAGATGTCTTATGGCATGCTAGATTAGGACATCCTCATGCTCGTGCTTTAAGCTTAATAATTCCTAATGTCGCTTATGATCACTCAGTTTTGTGAGGCTTGTATCCTTGGCAAACATTGTCGTGTTGTTTTCCCTAAATCGTCTACAATTTATGAGCATTGCTTTGATTTAGTACATTCCGATGTTTGCACCTCACCTGCATGTCTAGAGATAGGA
>JAEVFF010000726.1:138723-156107 GCA_018901945.1 Pugionium dolabratum | reverse complement strand
AGTGCTCTTGATCTACTCCTTGTCATTGCTCCTGCTGGCACTACTGGTGTGGATACTTCCTCTAGATGCATGTCCTGAAGCTGGTAGCTTATCTGGTCTGAGTTTCCTTTTGTAGAAGTTGAAATCCTCGTGCACTCGGCTAGATCGGCTGTACCGGCTGGAATGTGCGAGGTACTGGCCGGAACCCCTTCAGGACCGGCCAAGTTGATCCCGGAATCGGCGGCATCACCAAGGGGACCGGCGGTGTCATCCACGTCGCCACCAAGTGTGCCGGAAGCTTGGGCCTCTCCGCCGGCAATGCTGGTTGGTCTGGTCCTATTGGTCGAGGGTCCGGCGGTACTGCTTGGGCCGGCTGGCGTGCCAGATGGCCCAGCTGTCTCGGGCAAGCTTCCTGGTCGGCCAGTCTGATCTTCTGGCTGGACATACGACCTGATGTCCTCATCATCCCCTCCCTCTTTAGTAGGTTTTGACCTCAAAACTGGTTCATCTGCATGGAAAGGGGCTAAGTTAGTTACGTTGAACGTGTTGGACACATTAAACTCACCTGGGAGGTCGATCCGGTAAGCGTTGTTGTTGATCCTCTCCAGCACTCTGAATGGTCCATCTCCTCTTGGTGCTAGCTTGGAACTCCTTAGGTTGGGGAACCTCTCCTGCTGTAGGTGTAGCCACACCCAATCGCCTGGTTGAAAGATCACCTCCTTTCTTCCCTTGTTGGCATGAGTCACGTACTGCCCGGTCCTCTTCTCCAAGTTTTCTGCTACCTTCTGGTGTAACTCCTTATGAACTCTGCCTTGGATGCTCCGTTGAGGTTGGTCATCTCTGCTGGTGGCAGTGGCGTTTGCTCCAATGGGGTCAGAGGGTTGAAGCCGTATACTACTTCAAATGGTGTTTTCTTGGTTGCTGAGTGCACGGCTCGGTTGTAAGCGAACTCTAAAGGTTTATAAATGAAGCATAATGCATGGCATCACGCAGTTTTGGCTAGATTGGATTACTTGGACACTTTGTCGTATCTATTTCTGTCTCAAATTTTGTCACAATAGAGAAAATTGAGCTAGCTTAACGTGAACATTGGATTCATGTCATTCTAAATTCTAAATCATAAGTTACGGACGATTCAAAGGGGACATGTCAAGTTGGTCCGCTAGTTAAAGTGATCATTGGTGCTCATTAAGTAAATGCTTATAAATGAAGCATATAGCATGGCATCACATAGTGTGGGATAGATTGGATTACTTAGACGCTTTGTCGTATCTAGTTCTGTCGTATATTTTGTCACAATATAAAAAAATTGAGATAGCTTAACGTGGGCATAGAATTCATGTCATACTAAGCTCTAAATAAAAAGTTACGGACGATTTAGGGCGGACATGTCAATTTGGTCGGCAAATAAAGTGATCATTCTAAACTGATCATTGGTCTTCATTGAGTAAAAGTTTATAAATGAAGCATAATGCATGGCATCACACAGTTTTGGCTAGATTGGATTACTTGGATGCTTTTCCGTATCTATATGTGTCTCAAATTTTGTAACAATATAGAAAATTGATCTAGCTAAATGTGGGCATTGGATTTGTGTCATTTTGAGGTCTAAATCAAACGTTATGGACGATTTAGTGTCGACATGTCAAGTTCATCGGCCAGTTATATTGACCATTCCAAACTGATCATTGGTGCTCATTGAGTAAAGGCCTATAAATGAATCATAATGCATGACATCACGTAGTTTTGGATAGATTTGATTACTTGGAGGACTTGTCAAAGCAATTTTAGTCGTAAATTTTATCACAATATAGTAAATTGAGCTTCCGTATCGTGGGCATTGGATTCATGTCATTATGAGCTCTAAATCAAAAGTTACAGATAATTTAGTGCAAACATGTCAAGTCGATCAGCCAATTAGAATGATCATTCTTAGCTTATCATTGGTGCGCATTGAATAAAGGCTTATAAATGAAGTATAATGCACGACATCATGCAGTTCGGGATAGATTGGATTACTTGGATGCTTTATCGTATCCATTTCTATCTTAAATTTTGTCACAATAAAGAAAATTGAGCTAGATTAACGTGCGCATTGGATTCGTGTCCTTATGACCTCTGAATCATAAGTTACGTACGATTTCGTGCGGACATGTCAAGTTGATCGGCCAATTGAAGTGATCATTCTAAACTGATCATTGGTGCTCATTAACTAAACGTTTATAAATGAAGCATAAAGCATGGCAACACGCAGGATGGGATAGATTGGACTATTTGGACCCTTTGTCGAATCTTATTCTGGCTCAAATTTTATCACAATATAAAAAATTGAGCTAGCTTAACGTGGGCATTGGATTCCTGTCATTCTGGGCTCTAAATCAAAAGTTATGAACGATTTATTGTGGACATGTCAAGTTGATCGGCCTCTTAAAGTGATCATTCTAAATTGATCATTGGTGCTCATTGAGTAAAGGCTTATAAATGAAGCATAATGCATGAAATCACGTAGGTTTAGATAGATATGATTACTTGGAGGACTTGTCAAACCATTTTTTGTCTTAAATTTTATCACATTATAAAAAATTGAGTTATGTTAACGTGAGCATTGGATTCTTGTTATTCTCACCTCTAAATCAAAGGTTATGAGCGATTTGATGCGGATATGTCCAATTGTTACGCAAGTTAAAATGATCATTCTAAATTGATCATTGGTGATTATTGAGTAAAAGATTATAAATGAAAAATAATGCATGGCATCATGAAGTTTGAGATATATTGGATTGCTTGGACAGTTTGTCGTATCTAGTTATGTCTCAAATTTTATCACAATATAGAAAATTGAGCTGCCTTAACGTGGGAATTGGATTTGTGTCATTCTTAGCTCTTAATCGAAAGTTACAGATAATTTAGTGCGGATATGTCAGGTTGATCGGCCATTTAAAATTATCAGTCTTAGCTTATCATTGGTGCACATTGAGTAAAGGCTTATAAATGAAGTATAATGCATGACATCACGCAGTTTGGGATAGATTGGATTACTTGGACGCGTTATCGTATCTATTTCTATCTCAAAATTTATTACAATATAGAAACTTGAGCTAGCTTAACGTGGGCGTTGGATTCGTGTCATTCGGAGCTCTAAATCACAAGTTACGGATGATTTAGTGCAGACATGTCAAGTTGATCAGCCAGTTAAAGTGATCATTCTAAACTGATCATTGGTGATCATTAATTAAACGCTTATAAATGAAGCATATAGCATAGCAACACGTAGGACGGTATAGATTGGACTATTTGGACAGATTGTCGTATCTAGTTTGGTCTCAAATTTTGTCACAATATAAAAAATTGAGCTAGCTTTACATGAGCATTGGATTCGTTTCGTTCTTAGCTTAAAATCAAAAGTTACGGACGATTTATTGTAGACATGCCAGGTTGATCGGGCAGTAAAGTGATCATTGGTGCTCATTAAGTAAACACTTTTTAATGAAGCATAAAGCATGGTATCACGCAGTTTGGGATAGATAGTACTACTTAGACGCTTTGTCGTATCTTGTTCTGTCTCAAATTCTATCACAATATAAAAAACTGAGCTAGCTTAGCATGGGCATTGGATTCGTGTCATTCAGAACTCTAAATCAAAATTTACAGACGACAAAGTGTGGACATGTCAAGTTGATCGGCAAGTTAAAATGATCATTCTAAACTGACTATTGGTGCTCATGAGTAAAGGCTTTTAAATGAAGCATAATGCATGTCATCACGTAGTTTTGGCTAGATTGCATTAGTTGGACGCTTTTTCGTAAAAACTTATAAATGAAGCATAAATTATGGCATCACGCAGTCTGGGATAGAATGGATTACTTGGACGCTTTGTCGTATCTAGTTTTGTCTTAAATTTTTTCACAATATAAAAAGTGATATAGCTTAACGTGGGCATTGGATTCATGTCATTCTAAGCTCTAAATCATAAGATATGGAAACTTTAGTGTGGATATGTTAAATTGATCGGCCAGTTAAAGTGATCATTCTAAACTAATCATTGGTGCTCATTGAGCAAAGGCTTTTAAATGAAGCATAATGCATGTCATCACGTAGTTTTGGCTAGATTGTATTAGTTGGACGCTTTCTCGTTTCTATTTCTATCCCAAATTTTGTCACAATAGAGAAAATTGATCTAGATTAACGTGAGCATTGGATTCGTATCATTATGAGCTATAAAACAAAAATTATGGACGATTTAGTGCATACATGTAAAATTGATTGGCCAGTTAAATTTATCATTCCAAGCTAATCATTTGTGCTCATTGAGTAATGGCTTATAAATGAAGTATAATGCATAATATTACGTAGTTTTGGATAGCTAGATTTGATTACTTGGAGGACTTGTCAAAGCAATTTTAGTCTTAAATATTATCACAATATAGAAAATTGAGCTAGTTTAACGTGGGATTTGGATTCGTGTCATTCTGAGCTCATAATCACAAGTTACACATGGTTTAGTGCGGACATGTCAAGTTGATCGGCCGGTTAAAATGATCTTTTTTAATTGATCATTGGTGCTCTCTAAGTAAAGGCTTATAAATGAAGCATAATGCATGGCATCACGCAAATCGGGATAGATTGAATTACTTGAACGCTTTGTCTTATCTATTTCTGTCTCAAATTTGGTCACAATACAGAAAATTGAGCTACCTTAACGTGAGCATTGGATTCATGTCATTGTGAGCTCTGAATCATAAGTTACGATTTAGTGCGGACATGTCAAGTTGATCGGCCACTTAAAGTGATCACTCTAAACTGATCATTGGTGCTCATTAACTAAACGCTTATAAATGAAGCATAAAGCATGGCAACACGCAGGATGGGATAGATTGGACTATTTTGACCCTTTTTCGTATCTTGTTCTATCTCAAATTTTGTCACAATATTAAAAATTGAGCTAGCTTAACATGGGCATTGGATTCGTATTATTCTGAGGCCTAAATCAAAAGTTACAAATGATTTACTGCGGACATGTCAATTTGATTACTCTAAATTGATCATTGGTGCTCATTGAGTAAAGGCTTATAAATGAAGCATAATGCGTGACATCATGCAGCTTGGGATAGATTGGATTACTTGGACGCTTTGTCGTATCTATTTCTATCTCAAATTTTGAAACAATATAGAAAATTGAGCTAGTTTAATGTGAGCATTTGATTCGTGCATTTTGATCTCTAAGCCATAAGTTACGTACGATTAAGAGGGGACATGTCAAGTTGATTGGCCAGTTAAAGTCATCATTCTAAACTGATCATTGGTGCTCATTAAGTAAACGCTTATAAATGAAGCATAAAGCATGGCATCATGCTGTCTGCGATAGATTGGATTACTTGGATGCATTGTTGTATCTAGTTCTGTCTACAATTTTCTCACAGTATAAAAAAATTGATCTAGCTTAACGTGGGAATTGGATTGGTGTCATTCTAATCTCTAAATCAAAAGTTATAGACGATATAGTGCGGACATGTCAATTTGATCGGCTAGTTAAAGTGATCATTGTAAACTGATCAGTGGTGCTCATTGAGTAAAGGCTTATAAATGAAGCATAACGCATGGCATCACGCAGTTTTGTCTAGATTGGACTACTTGGCTGGTTTTTCTTATCAATTTCTATCCCAATTTTTGTCACAATATAGAAAATTTCGAGCTAGCTTAACGTGGGCGGTGGATTCGTGTCATTTTGACCTATAAATCAAAAGTTATGGACGCTTTAATGGAGACATGTCAAGTTGATCGTCCAGTAAAATTGAGTAAAGGCTTATAAATGAATCACAATTCATGAAATCACATAGTTTTTGATAGATTTGATTACTTGGACAGTGTTTGATAAATTTTATCACAATATAAAAAATTGAGCTAGCTTAACGTGGGCATTGGATTCATGTCATTCACAGCTCTAAATCAAAAGTTATGGACGATTTAGTGCTGACATGTCAAGTTCATCGTCCAGTTAAATTGATCATTCCAAGTTGATCATTGGTGCTCATTGAGTAAGGGCTTATAAATGAATCATAATGCATGACATCACATATTTTTTGAGACATTTAATTACTTCGAGGACTTGTCAAAGAAATTTTAGTCGTAAATTTTATCACAATATAGAAAATTGAGCTCGGCTAACGTGGGCATTAGATTCATATTATTCTGAGCTCCAAATCAAAAGTTACGGACAATTTAGTGCAAACATGTCAAGTTGATCGGCCAGTTAAGGTGATCATTCTAAATTGATCATTGGTGCTTCAAGGTAAACGCTTATGTATGAAGCATAAAGCATGGCATCACACAGTATGGGATAGGATGGATTACTTGGACGCTTTGTTGTATCTATTTTTGTCTTAAATTTTGTCACAATATAAAAAATTGATCTAGCTTAACGTGGGCATTGGATTCGTGTCATTCTAAACTTTAAATCAAAAGATATGGAAGATTTAATGCGAACATGTTAAATTGATCAGGCAGTTAAAGTGATCATTCTAAAATGATCATTGGTGCTCACTGAGTAAAGGCTTTTAAATGAAGCATAATGCATGTCATCACGTATTTTGGGATAGATTGGATTACTTGGACGTTTTTCATATCTATTTCTATCTCAAATTTTGTCACAAAATAAAAAATTGAGCTAGCTTAACATGGGCATTGGATTCGTATCATTATGAGCTATAAAACAAAATTTATGGACGATTTAGTGCAGACATGTCAAATTAATCGGCTAGTTAAATTTATCCTTCCAAACTGATCATTGGTGTTCATTAAGTAAAAGGCTTATAAATGAAGTATAACGCATGACATCACGTAGTTTTGGATAGATTTAAGTACTTCGAGGACTTGTCAAAACAATTTTAGTTTTAATTTTTATCACAATATAAAAAATTGAGCTAGCTTAACGTGGCATTGGATTTGTGTCATTCTGAGTTCGTAATTAGAAGTTACACATGATTTAGTGCAGACATATCAAGTTGATCGGCCGGTTAAAATGACCTTTCTTATCTGATCATTGGTGCTCATTACGTAAAATCTTATAAATGAAGCATAATGCAAGGTATCACGCAAATCGGGATAGATTGGATTACTTGAACGCTTTGTCTTATCTATTTATGTCTCAAATTTTGTCACAATATAGAAAATGGAGCTAGTTTAACGTAAGCATTGGATTCCTATCATACTGAGCTCTAAATCAGAAGTTAGGGACAATTTCGTGCGGACATGTAAAGTTGATCGGCTAGTTAAAATGATCTTTGTTAACTCAGCATTGGTGCTCATTGAGTAAATGCTTATAAATGAAGAACAATGCATGGCATCATGCAAATCGGCATTCATTGGAATACTTGAATGCTTTGTCGTATCTATTTCTGTCTCAAATTTTGTCACAATAGAGAAAACTGAGCTAGCTTAACTTGGGCATTGAATTCGTGTTACTCTGAGGTCTAAATCAAAAGTTATAGACAATTTAGCGCATACATGTCAAGTTTATCGGCCAGTTATATTGATCATTCCAAACTGATCATTGGTGTTCATTGAGTAAAAGCTTATAAATGAAGCATAATGCATAACATCACGTAGTTTTGGATAGATTTTATTACTTGGAGGATATGTCAAAAAACTTTTAATCGTATATTTTATCACAATATAGAAAATTGAGCTCGATAAACGTGGGCATTGGATTCGTGTCATTCTGAGCTCTAAATCAAAAGTTATAGACGATTTAGTGTGGATATGCCAAGTTGATCGGCAACTTGAAATGATCATTCTAAACTGATCACTAGTGCTAATTGAATAAACCTTATAAATGAAGAATAATGCATACCATCACGCAGGTCGGGATAGATTGTATTACTTGGACACTTTGTCGTATCTATTTCAGTCTAAAATTTTGTCAAAATATAGAAGATTGAGCTAGCTTTAAGTGAGCATTGGATTCGTGACACTCTGAGCTCTAAATCATATGTTACGGACGATTCAAAGCGGACATGTCAAGTTGATCGGCTAGTTAAAGTAATCATTCTAAATTGATCATTGGTTCTCATTGAATAAACGCTTATAAATGAAACATAAAGCATGGCATCACGCATTCTAGGATAATGTAGATTACTTGGACGCTTTGTCGTATCTAGTTCTATCGCAAGTTTTGTCACAATATAAAATATTGATCTAGCTTAACACCGGTATTCGATTCTTGTCATTCTAAGCTCTAAATCAAAAGTCGTGGACGATGTAGTGCGGAAATTTCAAGTTGATCGGCCTAGTAAAGTGATCATTCTAAACTGATCATTGGTGCTCATTGAGTAAAGGCTTATAAATGAAGCATAATGCATGGCATCATGCAGTTTTGGCTAGATTGGATTACTTGGATGCTTTTTCGTATCTATTTTTGACTCAAATTTTGTCACAATAGGGAAAATTGAGCTAGGTTAACGTGAGCATTGGATTCTTGTCATTGTGAGCTCGGAATCATAAGTTACGGATGATTTAGTGTGGACATGTCAAGTTGATCGGCCACCTAAAGTGATCATTCTAAACTGATCATTGGTGCTCATTAACTAAACGCTTATAAATGAAGCATAAAGCATGGCAACACACAGGATGGGATAGGTTGGACTATTTGGACCCTTTGTCGTATCTTGTTCTATCTCAAATTTTGTCACAATATAAAAAATTGAGCTAGCTTAACGTGGGCATTGTATTCGTGTCATTCAGAGGTCCAAATCAAAATTTACAAATGATTTATTGCAGACATGTCAAGTTGATCGGCCTGTTAAAGTGACCACTCTAAATTGATCATTGGTGCTCATTGAGTAAAGGCTAATAAATGAAGCATAATGCATGGCATCACGCAGTTTTGGATAGATTAGAATACTTGGATGCCTTTTTGTATCTATTTCGGTCTCAAATTTTGTCAGAATACCGAAAATTGGGAGCTAGCTTAACGTCGGCATTGGATTCGTGTCATTATGAGCTATAACTCAAAAGTTATGGACTATTTAGTGCAGACGTGTCAAGTTGATCGCCTAGTTAAATTCATCATTCTAAACTGATCATTGGTGCTCATTGATTAAAAGCTTATAAACGAAGTGTAATGCATGAAATCAATTAGTTTTGGGTAAATTTAATTTCTTGGAGAACTTGTCAAAGAAATTCTAGTTTTAAACTTTATCACAATATGGAAAATTAAGCTAGCTTAATTTGGGTATTGGATTCGTGTCATTTTGAGCTCTAAATCAAACGTTATCGATGATTTAGTGCGGACTTGTCAAGTTGATCGCCAAGCTAAAATGGTCATTCTAAACTGATCATTGGTGCTCATAGAGTAAAAGCTTATAAATGAAGAATAATGCATGGCATCACGTAGTTTCAGATAGATAAGATTACTTGGACGCTTTATCGTATCTAGTTCTGTCTCAAATTTTGTCACAAAATAAAAACTTGAGCTAGCTTAATGTGGGCATTGGATTTGTGTCATTCTGAGCTCTATATCAAAAGTGACGGACGATTTAGTGCGGACTTGTCAAGTTGTTCGGCTAGTTAAAATAATATTTTTTAACTGATCATTGGTACTCATTGAGTAAAGGCGTATAAATGAAGCATAATGCATTGCATCACGCATTTTGGGATAGATTGGATTACTTGGACACTTTCTCGTATCTATTTCTATCTCAAATTTTGCCACCATATAAAAAATTGAGCTAGCTTAACGTGGACATTGGATTCGTTTATTTCTCAGCTCTAAATCATAAGTTACGGACGATTCAGTGCAGACATGTCAAGTTGATCGGCCAGTAAAGTAATCATTGGTGCTCATTAAGTAAACACTTATAAATGAAGCATAAAGCATGGTATCACGCAGTTTGGGATAGATAGGACTACTTAGACGCCTTGTCGTATCTTGTTCTGTCTCAGATTTTGTCACAATATAAAACATTGAGATAGCTTAACGTGGGCATTGGATTCGTGTCATTCAGAGATCTAAATCAAAAGCTACGAATGATTTATTGCGGACATGTCAAGTTGATCGGCCTGTTAAAGTGATCATTCAAAATTGATCATTGGTGCTCATTGAGTAAAGGCTTATAAATGAAGCATAATGATGGCATCACACAGTTTTGGATAGATTGGATTACTTGGACACCTTTTCGTATCAATTTCGGTTTCAAATTTTGTCACAACATAGAAAATTTGGAGCAAGCTTAACATGGGCATTGGATTCTTGTCATTATGAGCTATAACTCAAAAGTTATGGACTATTTAGTGCAGACATGTCAAGTTAATCGCCCAGTTAAATTCATCATTCTAAACTGATCATTGGTGCTCATTGATTAAAAGATTTTAAACGAAGCGTAATGCATGAAGTCAATTAGTTTTGGGTAAATTTAATTACTTGGAGAACTTTTCAAAGATATTTTAGTCTTAAATTTTATCGCAATGTATAAAATTAAGTTAGCTTAATGTGGGTATTGGATTCGTGTCATTCTGAGCTCTAAATCAAAAGTTGTGGACGGTTTAGTGCGGACATGTAAAGTTGACCGGCAAGTTAAAATGGTCATTATAAACTGATCATTGGTGCTCATAGAGTAAAAGCTTATAAATGAAGAATAATGCATGGCATCACACAGTTTGAGATAGATAAGATTACTTGGATGCTTTATGGTATCTAGTTCTGTCTCAAATTTTGTCACAAAATAAAAACTTGAGCTAGCATAACGTGGGCATTGGACTTGTGTCATTCTGAGCTCTATATCGAAAGTGATAGACGATTTAGTGCGGACATGTCAAGTTGATCGGCCAGTTAAAATAATGTTTCTTAACTGATCATTGGTGCTCATTGAGTAAAGGCGTATAAATGAAGCATAATGCACGGCATCACGCATTTCAGGATAGATTGGATTACTTGGACACTTTGTCGTATCTATTTCTATCTCAAATTTTTTCCACAATATAAAAAATTGAGCTAGCTAACGTGGGCATTGGATTCGTTTCATTCTGAGCTCTAAATCATAAGTTATGGACGTTTTAGTGCAGACATGTCAAGTTGATCGGCCAGTAAAGTAATCATTGGTGCTCATTAAGTAAACACTTATAAATGAAGCATAAAGCATGGTATGACGCAGTTTGGGATAGATAGGACTACTTAGACGCTTCGTCGTATCTTACTCTATCTCAGATTTTGTCACAATATAAAAAATTGAGCTAGCTTAATGTGGGCATTAGATTCGCGTCATTTTGAGTTCTAAATTAAAAGTTACCGATGATTTAGTGCGGACATGTCAAGTTGATCGGTAAGTTAAAATGATCATTCTAAACTATTCATTGGTGCTCATAGAGTAAAAGCTTATATATGAAGAATAATGCATGGCATTACGCACTTTGGGATAGATAGGATTACCTGGACGCTTTGTCATATCTATTTCTGTCTCAAATTTTGTCAGAAAATAAAGAATTGAACTAGCTTAATGTGGGCATTGGATTAGTGTCATTCTGAGCTCTAAATCAAAAGGTACGGACGATTTAGGGCGGACATGTAAAATTGATCGGGTAGTTAAAATGATATTTCTTAACTGATCACTGGTGCTCATTAAGAAAAAGCTTATAAATGAAGCATAATGCATGGCATCATACTGTTCGGGATAGATTGGATTACTTGGATGCTTTGTCGTATCTATATATGTCTCAAATTTTGAAACAATATAGAAAATTGAGCTAGCTTAATGTGAGCATTGGATTCGTGTAATTTTGAGTTCTAAGTCATAAGTTACGTACGATTAAGAGGGGACATGTCAAGTTGATCGGACAGTTAAAGTGATCATTCTAAACTGATCATTGGTGCTCATTAAGTAAACGATTATAAATGAAGCATTAAGCATGGCATCATGCTGTCTGCGATAGATTGGATTACTTAGATGCTTTGTTTTATCTAGTATTGTCTAAAATTTTGTCATAATATAGAAAATTGATCTAGCTTGACGTGGGAATTGGATTGGTGTCATTCTAATCTCTAAATCAAAAGTTACAGACGATATAGTGCGGACATGTCAATTTGATCGGATAGTTAAAGTTATCATTCTAAACTGAACAGTGGTGCTCATTGAGTAAAGGCATAGAAATGAAGCATAATGATGGCATCACGCAGTTTTGTCTAGATTGGACTACTTTGATGCTTTTTCTTATCAATTTGTATCCCAAATTTTGTCACAATATAGAAAATTTTGAGCTAGCTTAACGTGGGCGTTGGATTCGTGTCATTATGACCTATAAATCAGAAGTTATGGACGCTTTAATGCAAACATGTCAAGTTGATCGCCCAGTTAAATTGATCATTCTAAGCTGATCATTGGTGCTCATTGAGTAAAGGCTTATAATTGAATCATAATTCATGACATCACTTAGTTTTTGATAGATTTGATTACTTGGACAGTTTTTGATAAATTTTTTCACAATATAAAAATTTGAGCTAGCTTAAGCTAGGCTTTGCACTCCTGTCATTCAGAGCTCTAAATCAAAAATTACGGACGATTAAGTGTGGACATGTCAAGTTGATCAGGAAGTTAAAATGATCATTCTAAACTGATTATTGGTGCTCATTGAGTAAAAGCTTATAAATGAAAAATAATGCATGGCATCACAAAGTTTGCGATAGAAAAGACTACTTCGATGCTTTGTCGTATCTATTTCTAACTCAAATTTAGTCACATTATAAAGAATTGAGCTAGCTTAACGTGGGCATTGGATTCCTGTCATTCTGAGCTCTAAATCAAAAGTTATGAACGATTTATGGCGGACATGTAAAGTTGATCGGCCAGTTAAATTGATATTTCTTAACTGATCAATGGTGCTCATTGAGAAAAAGCTTATAAATGAAGCATAATGCATGGCATCACACAGTTCGGGATAGATTGTATTACTTGGACGCTTTGTCGTATTTATTTCTGTATCAAATTTTGAAACAGTATAGAAAATTGAGCTATCTTAACGTGAGCATTGGATTCGTGTCATTCTGAGCTCTAAGTCATAAGTTACGTACGATTAAGAGCAGACATGTCAAATTTATCGGCCAGTTAAAGTTATCATTCTAAACTGATCATTGGTGTTCATTAAGTAAACACTTATATATGACGCATAAAGCATGTCATCATGCAGTCTGGGATAGATTGGATTACTTGGACGCTTTGTTGTCTCTAGTTCTGTCTCAAATTTTGTCACGATATAAAAAATTGATCTAGCTTAACATTGGAATTGGATTGGTGTCATTTTAATATCTAAATCAAAAGTTACCGACGATATAGTGTGGACATGTCAAGTTGATCGGCCAGTTAAAGTGATCATTCTAAACTGATCAGTGGTGTTCATTGAGTAAAGGCTTATAAATGAAGCATAATGCATGGCATCACGTAGTTTTGTCTAGATTGGATAACTTGGATGCTTTTTCTTATCAATTTCTATCCCAAAGTTTTTCCCAATATTGAAAATTTTGAGCTAGCTTAACGTGGGCATTGGATTCGTGTCATTATGACCTATAAATCAAAAGTTATCGACAATTTAATGCAGACATGTCAAGTTGATCGGCAAGTTAAAATGATCATTCTTAACTGATTATTGGTGCTCATTGAGTAAAAGCTTATAAATGAAGAATAATGCATGGCATCACAAAATTTGGGATAGATAGGACTACTTGGATGCTTTGTCGTATCTATTTCTAACACAATTTTAGTCACAATATAAAGAATTGAGCTAGCTTAACGTGGGCATTGGATTCGGGTCATTCTGAGTTCTAAATCAAAAGTTATGGACGATTTATGGCAGACATGTCAAGTTGATCGGCCAGTTAAATTGATCTTACTTAACTGATCATTGGTGCTCATTGAGAAAAGACTTATAAATGAATCATAATGCATGGCATCACACAGTTCGGGATAGATTAGATTACTTGGACGCTTTGTCGTATCCATTTATGTCTAAATTTTTTAAAAAATATAGAAAATTGAGCTAGCTTAATGTGAGCATTGGATTCGTGTCATTTTGATCTCTAAATAATAAGTTGTACAATTCATAGCGGCATGTCAAGTTGATCGGCCTATTAAAGTGATCATTCTAAACTGATCACTGGTGCTCATTAATTAAACGCATAAAAATGAAACATAAAGCATGGCATCATACAGTCTGGGATAGATTGAGTTACTTGGAAACTTTGTTGTATCTAGTTTTGCCTCAAATTTCACAATTTAAAAAAATTGATCTATCTTAACGTGGGAATTGGATTGGTGTCATTCTGAGCTCTAAATCAAAAGTTACAGACGATACAGTGCGGACATGTCAAGTTGATCGGCCAGTTAAAGTGATCATTCTAAACTAATCAGTGGGGCTCATGGAGTAAAGGCTTTATAAATGAAGCATAATACATGGCATCACACAGTTTTGTGTAGATTGGATTACTTGGACGCTTTTTCTATCCCAAATTTTGTCACAATTTAGAAAATTGAGCTAGTTTAGCATGGGCATTGGATTCTTGTCATTAGGAGCTATAAAACAAAAGTTATGGATGATTTAGTGAAGACATGTCAAGTTGATCGGCCAATTAAATTGATCACTCCAAACTGATCATTGATGCTCATTGTGTAAAGGCTTATAAATGAAGCATAATGCATGACATTCGTAGTTTTGGATAGATTTGATTACTTGGAGGACTTGTCAAGGCAATTTTAGTCTTAAATATTATCACAATATAGAAAATTGAGCTAGCTCAACGTGGGCAGTGGATTCGTGTCACTCTGAACTTCAAATAAAAATTTACAGACGATTTAGTGTGGACATGTCAAGTTGATAGTCAAGTTAAAATGATCATTCTAAAGTGATCATTGGTGCTCATTGAGTAAAAGCATATAAATGAAGAATAATGCATGGCATCACACTGTTCGGGATAGATTTGATTACTTGGACGATTTGTCGTATCAAAAGTTACAGATAATTTAATGCGGACATGTCAAGTTGATCGGCCAATTAGAATGATCATTCTTTGCTTATCATTGGCGCGCATTGAGTAAAGGCTTATAAATGAAGTATAATGCATGACATCATGCAGTTTGAGATAAATTGGATTACTTGGATGCTTTATCATATCTATTTCTATCTTAAATTTTGTCACAATATAGAAAATTGAGCTACATTAATGTGGGAATTGGATTTGTTTCCTTCTGATCTCTAAATAACAAGTTAGAGATGATATAGTGTGGACATGTCAAGTTATTGGCTAGTTAAAGTGATCATTCTAAACTGATCATTGGTGCTCATTAACTAAACGCTTATAAATGAAGCATAAAGCATGGCAGCACGCAGGATGGGATAGATTGGACTATTTGGACCCCTTTTCGTATCTTGTCGTATCTGAAATTTTGTCAAAATATAAAAAATTGGGCTAGCTTAATGTGGGCATTGGATTCATGTCATTCTGAGCTCTAAACCAAAAGTTACGAACGATTTTTTGCGGGCATGTCAAGTTGATCGGCCTGTTAAAATGATCATTCTAAATTGATCATTGGTGCTCATTGAGTAAATGCTTATAAATGAAGCATAATGCATGACATCATGCAGCTTGGGATATATTGGATTACTTGGACGATTTGTCGTATCTTTTTTGTCTCGATGTTTTTTCACAATATAGCAAATTGAGCTAGATTAACGTGGTCATTGGATTCATGTCATTCTGAACTCTAAATCATAAGTTACAAACGATTTACGACAAACATGTCAAGTTGATCGCCGAGTTAAAGTGATCATTCCAAACTAATCATTGGTGCTCATTAAATTAATGCTTATAAGGGAAGCGTAAAGCATGACATCACGCAGTTTTGGATAGATTGGATTACATGGACACTTAATAGTTTTTACTTCTGTTTAAAATTTTGGCACAATCTAAAAAATTGAGTTAGCTTAACTTGGGCACTGGATTCGTGTCATTCAGAGCCCTAAATCAGAAGTTACGGACGATTTTATGCGGATATTTCAAGTTGATCGGCCACTTAATATGATTATTCTAAATTGATCATTGTTGCTCATTGAGTAAAGGTTTATAAATGAAGCATAATGCATGGCATCACACAGTTTTGGATATATTTCAATTACTTGGAGGCTTTGTAGTCTCTATTTTTTGTTTCAAATTTTTTTAAAATATAGAAAATTTAACTAGCTTAATGTGGGCATTGGATTCGTGTCTTTATGAAGTCAAAATCAAAAGTTACGGATGATTTAGTGCGGACATTTCAAGTTGATCGGCCAATTAATATGGTTATTCTAAATTGATCATTGATGCTCATTGAGTAAAGGCTCATAAATCAAGCATAATTCATGGCATCACATAGTTTTGGATAGATTGGATTACTTGGATGGTTTGTCGTCTCTATTTCTGTCTCAAATGTTGTTAAAATATAGAAAACTTATCTAGTTTAACGTGGGCATTGAATCTGTGTCATTCTGAGCTCAAAATCAAAAGTTACGAACGATTTAGTGCGGACATGTCAAGTTGATCGGCCAGTTAATATGATTAATCTAAAGTGATCATTGGTCCACATCGAGTAAAGGCTTATAAATCAAGCATAATGCATGGCATCACACAGTTTGGATAGATTGGATTACTGGGATGCTTTGTCGTCTCTATTTGTGTCTCAAATTATGTTAAAATATAGAAAATTTATCTAGCTTAACGTGGGCATTGAATTCGTGTCATTCTGAGCTCAAAATCAAAAGTTATTTACGATATAGTGCAGACATGTCAATTTCATCGGCCTGTTAATATGATTATTCTAAATTGATCATTGGTGCTCATTGAGTAAAGGCTTACAAATGAAGCATAAAACATGGCATCACACAGTTTTGGATAGGTTGGAATACTTGGACGCTTTGTCGGATATATATATATTTTGGTCTCAAATTATGTTACAATATACAATATTGAGCTATGTTAGCGTGGGCATTGGATTGTGTCATTCGGAGCTCTAAATCAAAAGTTATGGACGATTTAGTGTGGACATGTCAAGTTGATCACCCAGTTAAAGTAATTATTCTAAACTGATCATTGGTGCTCATAAAGTAAAGGCTTATAAATGAACCATAAAGCATGGCATCAGACAGTTTTGGATAGATTTGATTACTTATACGCTTTGTCGTCTCTATTTCTGTCTCAAATTTTGTCACAATATAGAAAATTGAGCTAACTTAACGTGGGCATTGGATTCGTGTCATTCTGAGCACTAAATCAAAAGTTACGTACGATTTGGTGCGGACATGTCAAGTTGATCAGCTAGTTAAGATGATTATTCTAAACTGATCAATGGTAGTGATTGAGTAAAGACATATAAATCAAGCACAAAGCATGGCAT